>CM038670.1:882093732-882671839 GCA_021605145.1 Aegilops bicornis
GGCGCACCTCCCCACCTAGGCCCATGCGGCTAGGGTTTGGGGAGGGGTAAACCCTAAAGGGGGCGCCCCCCTAGCTTGGGGGGCAAGCCACCCTCCCCTCCTCCTCCCTTGGGCCGCCGCCCCCATCTAGGGTTTACCCTAGATGGCCGGCCCCCCCTTGCCCTCTCCTCCTATAAATAGAGGGGTGGGGGGGAGGGCTGCCAACACCATTGAAGGCGCAGCCCTCCCTCCCCAACACCTCTCTTTCTCCACGCTTGAGCTTGGCGAAGCCCTGGGAGAACTGCCAGTACCATCTGCACCACGCCGTCGTGCTGCCATTGGAGTTGTCTTCCTCAACCTCTCCTTCATTCTTGCTGGATCAAGACGGAGGAGACGCCATCGTCCCGCACGTGTGTTGAACACGGAGGTGCTGTCCTTTCGGCACTTAGGTCATCGGTGATCGGAATCACGTTGGGAACGCGTCTTCATCATCACCACTCTCTCAAACGCTTCCGTACTCGATCTACAAGTGGTATGTAGATGCAAACTCTCTCTCGTTACTCGTTGCTTAGTAGAACTCATAGATGGATCTTGGTGAAACCGTAGGAAAATTTTAATTTTCTGTAACGTTCCCCAACAGTGGCATCATGAGCTAGGTCTATGCGTAGTTCTCTTTGCACGAGTAGAACACAATTTTGTTGTGGGCGTGGATCTTGTCAACTCACTTGCCGTTACTAGTCGTTTCTTGCTTCCGCGGTATTGTGGGATGAAGCGGCCCGGACCAACCTTACACGCATTTTACGTGAGACCGGTTCCACCGACCAACATGCACTAGTTGCATAAGGTGGCTGGCGGGTGTCTGTCTCTCCTACTTTAGTGGGAGCGGATTCGATGAACAGGATCCTTATGAAGGGTAAATAGAAGTTGACAAGATCACGTTGTGGTTATTCATAGGTAAGAAAACGTTCTTGCTAGAACCCAATTGCAGCCACGTAAAAGATGCAACAACAATTAGAGGACGTCTAACTTGTTTTTGCAGCAATTGTCATGTGACGTGATATGGCCAAGTTGTGATGAATGATGATATATTGTGATGTATGAGATCATGTTCTTGTAATAGGAATCACGACTTGCATGTCGATGAGTATGACAACCGGCAGGAGCCATAGGAGTTGTCTTTATTTTTTTGTATGACCTGTGTGTCATTGAAGAACGCCATGTAATTTACTTTACTTTATTGCTAAACGCGTTAGCCATAGAAGTAGAAGTAGTCGTTGGCGTGACAACTTCATGGAGGCACGATGATGGAGATCATGATGATGGAGATCATGGTGTCATGCCGGTGACAGGATGATCATGGAGCCCCGAAGATGAAGATCAAAGGAGCTATATGATATTGGCCATATCATGTCACTACTTTATAATTGCATGTGATGTTTATTATGATTATGCATCTTGTTTACTTAGAACGACGGTAGTAAATAAGATGATCCCTTCGAACAATTTCAAGAAGTGTTCTCCCTAACTGTGCACCGTTGCTACAGTTCGTCGCTTCTAAGCACCACGTGTTAATCGGGTGTGATGGATTCTTACGTTCACATACAACGGGTGTAAGCAAGATTTACACACGCAGAAACACTTAGGGTTAACTTGACGAGCCTAAGCATGTGAAGACATGGCCTCGGAACACGGAGACCGAAAGGTCGAACACGAGTCGTATGGAAGATACGATCAACATGAGAATGTTCACCGACGCAGACTAGTCCGTCTCACGTGTTGATCGGACACGGCCTAGTTGACTCGGATCGTGTAACACTTAGATGACTAGAGGGATGTCTAATCTAAGTGGGAGTTCATTAATAATTTGATTAGATGAACTTAATTATCATGAACTTAGTCTAAAACTTTTGAATTATATGTCTTGTAGATCAAATGGCCAACGCTCATGTCAACATGAACTTCAACGCGTTCCTAGAGAAAACCAAACTGAAAGATGATGGCAGCAACTATACGGACTGGGTCCGGAACCTGAGGATCATCCTCATAGCTGCCAAGAAGGCATATGTCCTAGAAGCACCGTTAGGTGACCCACCTGCTCTCCAGCACTGCAAGACGATTTGAACGTTTGGCAGGCACATACTGATGATTACTCCCTCGTTCAGTGCGGCATGCTTTACAGCTTAGAACCGGGGCTCCAAAAGCGTTTTGAGCAACACGGAGCATATGAGATGTTCGAAGAGCTGAAACTAGTTTTCCAGGCTCACGCCGGGTCGAGAGATATGACATCTCCGACAAGTTCTATAGTTGTAAGATGGAGGAAAATAGTTCTGTCGGTGAGCACATTCTCAAGATATGCAGGTTGCACAACCGTATGACCCAGCTGAATATTAACCTCCCTGATGAGGCGGTCATTGACAGAATCCTCCAGTCGCTCCCACCAAGCTACAAGAGCTTTGTGATGAACTACAACATGTAGGGGATGGTAAAGACCATTCCTGAAGTGTTCTCTATGCTGAAGTCAGCCGAGGTTGAAATCAAGAAAGAACATCAAGTGTTGATGGTCAATAAGACCACTAAGTTTAAGAAGGGCAAGGGCAAGAAGAACTTCAAGAAGGACGGCAAGGAGGTTGCCGCGCCCGCAAGCAAGTTGCCGGAAGAAGTCAAAGAATGGACCCAAGCACGAGATCGAGTGCTTTTATTGCAAGGGAAGGGTCACCGAAGCGGAACTGCCCCAAGTACTTAGCGGATAAGAAGGCCGGCAACACCAAAGGTATATTTGATATACATGTAATTGATGTGTACCTTACCCGTAATCGTAGTAACTCCTGGGTATTTGATACCGGTGCCGTTGCTCATATTTGTAACTCACAGCGGGAGCTGCGGAATAAGCGGAGACTGGCGAAGGACGAGGTGACGATGCGCGTCGGGAATGGTTCCAGAGTCGATGTGATCGCCGTCGGCACGCTACCTCTTCATTTACCCACGGGATTAGTTATGAACCTTAATAATTGTTATTTGGTGCCAAGTTTGAGCATGAATATTGTATCTGGATCTCGTTTAATGCGAGATGGCTACTCATTTAAATCCGAGAATAATGGTTGTTCTATTTATATGAGAGATATGTTTTATGGTCATGCTCCGATGGTCAATGGTTTATTCTTAATGAATCTCGAGCGTAGTATTACACATGTTCATAGCGTGAATACCAAAAGATGTAAAGTTGATAACGATAGTCCCACATACTTGTGGCACCGCCGCCTTTGGTCACATTGGTGTCAAGCGCATGAAGAAGCTCCATGCTGATGGACTTTTGGAGTCTCTTGATTATGAATCATTTGACACATGCGAACCATGCCTCATGGGCAAGATGACCAAGACTCCATTCTCTGGAACAATGGAGCGAGCAACCAACTTGTTGGAAATCATACATACCGATGTGTGCGGTCCAATGAGCGTTGAGGCTCATGGAGGATATCGTTATGTTCTCACTCTCACAGATGACTTGAGTAGATATGGGTATGTCTACTTGATGAAACACAAGTCTGAGACCTTTGAAAA
Organism: Aegilops bicornis; assembly: GCA_021605145.1. NCBI lineage: Eukaryota > Viridiplantae > Streptophyta > Magnoliopsida > Poales > Poaceae > Aegilops > Aegilops bicornis. Next base: position 882,097,270 of record CM038670.1, read on the forward strand.
GTTCAAGGAATTTCAGAATGAAGTAGAGAATCAACGTGACCGAAAGATAAAATTCTTACGATCGGATCGTGGAGGAGAATATTTAAGTCACGAATTTGGTACACACTTAAGAAAATGTGGAATCGTTTCACAACTAACGCCGCTGGAACACCTCAGCGTAACGGTGTGTCCGAACGTCAGAATCGCACTTGATTGGATATGGTGCGATCTATGATGTCTCTTACCGATTTACCGCTATCATTTTGGGGATACGCTCTAGAGACAGCTACATTCACTTTAAATAGGGCACCGTCTAAATCCGTTGAGACGACACCGTATGAATTATGGTTTGGGAAGAAACCTAAGCTGTCGTTTCTAAAAGTTTGGGGATGCGATGCTTATGTCAAGAAACTTCAACCTGAAAAGCTCGAACCCAAGTCGGAAAAATGCGTCTTCATAGGATACCCTAAGGAAACCTTTGGGTATACCTTCTACCTTAGATCCGAAGGCAAAATCTTTGTTGCCAGGAACGGAATCTTTCTGGAAAAAGAGTTTCTCTCGAAAGAAGTAAGTGGGAGGAAAGTAGAACTCGATGAAGTACTACCTCTTGAACAGGAAAGTAGTGCAGCTCAGGAAAATGTTCCTGTGATGCCTACACCAACTGAAGAGGAAATTCATGATGATGATCAAGGTACTGGATCAAGTTGCTCTTGAACCGTAGGTCCACTAGGACACGTTCCGCACTGCAGTGGTAATGCAGCAACCCTGTCCTGGATATCATGTTGTTAGACAACGGTGAACCTTCGAACTTTGAAGAAGCGATGGCGGGCCCAGATTCCAACAAATGGCTAGAAGCCATGAAGTCCGAGATAGAATCCATGTATGAAAACAAAGTGTGGACTTTGACTGACTTGCCCGATGATCGTGAGCGATAGAAAACAAATGGATCTTTAAGAAGAAGACAGACGCGGATGGTAATGTCACCATCTATAAAGCTCGACTTGTCGCTAAGGGTTATCGGCAAGTTCAAGGGATTGACTACGATGAGACTTTCTCTCCCGTAGCGAAGCTTAAGTCCGTCCGAATCATGTTAGCAATTGCCGCATACTATGATTATGAGATATGGCAGATGGACGTCAAAACAGCGTTCCTTAACGGCTATCTTAAGGAAGAGCTGTATATGATACAACCGGAAGGTTTTGTCGATCCTAAGAATGCTGACAAAGTATGCAAGCTCCAGCGATCCATTTATGGGCTGGTGCAAGCATCTCGGAGTTGGAACATTCGCTTTGATGAGATGATCAAAGCGTTTGGGTTTTATGCAGACTTATGGAGAAGTCTGCGTTTACAAGAAAGTGAGTGGGAGCTCTGTAGCATTTCTCATATTATATGTAGATGACATACTTTTGATGGGAAATGATATAGAATTCTTGGACAGCATTAAGGCCTACTTGAATAAGTGTTTTTCAATGAAGGACCTTGGAGAAGCTGCTTATATATTAGGCATCAAGATCTATAGAGATAGATCGAGACGCCTCATAGGTCTTTCACAGAGCACATACCTTGATAAGATTTTGAAGAAGTTCAAAATGGATCAGTCCAAGAAAGGGTTCTTGCCTGTATTGCAAGGTGTGAGATTGAGCTCAGCTCAATGCCCGACCACGGCAAAAGATAAAGAAGAGATGAGTGTCATCCCCTATGCCTCAGCCATAGGATCTATTATGTATGCCATGCTGTGTACCAGACCTGATGTAAACCTTGCCGTAAGTTTGGTAGGAAGGTACCAAAGTAATCCCTTCAAGGAACACTGGACAGCGGTCAAGAATATCCTGAAGTACCTGAAAAGGACATAGGACATGTTTCGTTTATGGAGGTGACGAAGAGCTCGTCAGAACGGGTTACGTCGACGCTTAGCTTCGACACAGATCTGGATGACTCTAAGTCACAAGCCGGATACGTGTATATGTTGAATGGTGGAGCAGTGAGCTGGTGCAGCTGCAAGCAGAGCGTCGTGGCGGGATCTACATGTGAAGCGGAGTACATGGCAGCCTCGGAGGCAGCGCATGAAGCAATTTGGGTGAAGGAGTTCATCACCGACCTAGGAGTCATACCCAATGCGTCGGGCCAATCAAACTCTTCTGTGACAACACCGGAGCTATTGCACTTGCCAAGGAGCCCAGGTTTCACAAGAAGACCAGGCACATCAAGTTGCCGCTTCAACTCCATCCGTGAAAATGTTCAGAATGGAGACATAGAAATTTGTAAAGTGCATACGGATCTGAATGTCGCAGATCCGTTGACTAAACCTCTTCATGGGCAAAACATGATCAACACCGTAACTCTATGGGTGTTCGATTCATCACAATGTAAACTAGATTATTGACTCTAGTGCAAGTGGGAGACTGTTGGAAATATGCCCTAGAGGCAATAATAAAAGCATTATTATTATATTTCCTTGTTCATGATAATTGTCTTTATTCATGCTATAACTGTATTATCCGGAAATCGTAATACACGCGTGTGGATACATAGACTACAATCGTCCCTAGTAAGCCTCTAGTTGACTAGCTCGTTGGTCAACAGATAGTCATGGTTTCTGACTATGGACATCGGATGTCATTGACAACGGGATCACGTCATTAGGAGAATGACGTGATGGACAAGACCCAATCCTAAGCATAGCACAAAGATCGTGTAGTTCGTTTTGCTAGAGCTTTTCCAATGTCAAGTATCTCTTCCTTAGACCATGAGATCGTGCAATTCCCGGATACCGTAGGGAGTGCTTTGGGTGTATCAAACGTCACAACGTAATCGGGTGACTATAAAGGTGCACTACAGGTATCTCCGAAAGTGACCATTGGGTTGACACGGATCGAGATCGGGATTTTTCACTCAGACACGGAGAGGTATCACTAGGGCCCACTCGGTAATGCATCATCATAATGAGCTCAAAGTGATCAAGTGTCCGGTCACGGGATCATGCATTGCGGTCTGAGTAAAGTGACTTGCCGTAACGAGACTAACGAGGTATTGGGATACCGACGATCGAGTCTCGGGCAAGTAACATACCGTCAGACAAAGGGAATAGAATACGGGGTTGATTGAACCCTTGACATCGTGGTTCATCCGATGACAACATCGAGGAGCATGTGGGTGAAGGAAATATGCCCTAGAGGCAATAATAAAAGTTATTATTTATTTCCTTATATCATGATAAATGTTTATTATTCATGCTAGAATTGTATTAACCGGAAACATAATACATGTGTGAATATATAGACAAACAGTATGTCACTAGTATGCCTCTACATGACTAGCTTGTTAATCAAAGATGGTTATGTTTCCTAACCATGAACAAGGAGTTGTTATTTGATTAACAAGGTCACATCATTAGTTGAATGATCTGATTGACATGACCCATTCCGTTAGCTTAACAGTTGATCGCTTAGTATGTTAATGCTTTCTTCATGACCCATACATGTTCCTATAACTATGAGATTATGCAACTCCTGCCATCGGAGGAACACTTTGGTACTACCAAAGCGTCACAACGTAATCGGGTGATTATAAAGGAGTACTACAGGTGTCTCCAAAGGTACTTGTTGGGTTGGCGTATTTGAGATTAGGTTTTGTCACTCCGATTGTCGGAGAGGTATCTCTGTGCCTTCTCGGTAATGCACATCACTTAAGCCTTGCAAGCATTACAACTAATGAGTTAGTTGTGAGATGATGTATTACGGAACGAGTAAAGAGACTTACCGGTAACGAGATTGAACTAGGTATTGGATACCGACGATCGAATCTCGGGTAAGTAACATACCGATGACAAAGGGAACAACGTATGTCGTTATGCGGTTTGACCGATAAAGATCTTCGTAGAATATGTAGGAACCAATATGGGCATCCAGGTTCCGCTATTGGTTATTGACCGAGAATGGTTCTAGGTCATGTCTACATAGTTCTCGAACCCGTAGGGTCCGCACGCTTAACGCTTGATGACAGTTCATAATGAGTTTATAAGTATTGATGCACGAAGGTTGTTCGAGTCCCGGATGTGATCACGGACATGACGAGGAGTCTCGAAATGGTCGAGACATAAAGATTGATATATTGGAAGCCTATGTTTGGACTTCGGAATGGTTCCGAGTGAAAACGAGGATGTTACCGAACACCGGGGTTACCGGAACCCTGGGGTATATGGGCCCTCATGGGCCTTGAGGGAGAAGGAGAAGGGCGGCCAGGTGGGCTGCGCGCCCCTCCCCCGACCAGTCCGAATAGGACAAGGAGAGGGGGGCGGCGCCCCTTCCCCCTTTCCCCCTCCCCAATCCTACTCCAACTAGGAGAAGGGGGGGAGTCCTACTCCCGGTGGGAGTAGGACTCCTCCTTGGTGCGCCTCCTCTAGGGCCGGCCACCTCCCCCTTGTCTCCTTTATATACGGGGGCAGGGGGCACCCCAATACACACAAGTTGATCTACGGATCTTGCCTTAGCCGTGTGCGGTGCCCCCTTCCACCATATTCCACTTCGGTCATATCGTCATGAGCTTAGGAGAAGCCCCGCGCCGGAGAAGTCATATCGTCATGAGCTTAGGCGAAGCCCCGCGCCGGTGGAGCATCAACATCGTCACCACGCCGTCAGGTTGACGGAACTCATCCCCGACACTTTGCTGGATCGGAGTCCGGGATCGCCATCGAGCTGAACGTGTGCGTAACTCGGAGGTACCGTCACGTTCGGTGCTTGGATCGGTCGGATCGTGGAGACGCACGACTACATCAACCGCGTTGTTATAACGCTTCCGCTTTCGGTCTCACGAGTGCGTGGGCGGACACTCTCCCCTCTCGTTGCTATGCCATCACCATGGTCTTGGCGTGATCGTAGGGAAAATTTTTGAAATTACTACGTTCCCCAACATGTGGCATCCGAGCCTGGTTTTATGCGTTGATGTCATGTGCACGTGTAGAACACAAGTGAGTTGTGGACGATACAAGTCATACTGCCTACCAGCATGTCATACTTTGGTTCAGCGGTATTGTGAGATGAAGCGCCCCGGACCGACATTACGCGTACGCTTACGCGAGACTGGTTTCACCGCTCCGAGCACTCATTGCTTAAAGGTGACCGGGCGGGTGTCTGTCTCTCTCACTTTAGTTGAATCGAGTGTAGCTACGCCCGGTCCTTGAGAAGGTTAAACGGAGTCTATTTGACGAAGTATCGTTGTGGTTTTGATGCGTAGGTAAGAACGGTTCTTGCTCAGCCCGTAGCAGCCACGTAAAACTTGCAACAACAAAGTAGAGGACGTCTAACTTGTTTTTGCAGGGCATGTTGTGATGTGATATGGTCAAGACGTGATGCTATATTTTATTGTATGAGATGATCATGTTTTGTAACCGAGTTATCGGCAATTGGCAGGAGCCATATGGTTGTCGCTTTATTGTATGAAATGCAACGCCATGTAATTGCTTTACTTTATCACTAAGGAGTAGCGATAGTCGTAGAAGCAATAGTTGGCGAGACGACAACGATGCTACGATGGAGATCAAGGTGTCGCGCCGGTGACGATGGTGATCATGACGGTGCTTGGCGATGGAGATCACAAGCACAAGATGATGATGACCATATCATATCACTTATATTGATTGCATGTGATGTTTATCCTTTATGCATCTTATCTTGCTTTGATTGACGGTAGCATTATAAGATGATCTCTCACTAAAAATTATCAAGAAGTGTTTTCCCTGAGTATGCACCGTTGCCAAAGTTCTTCGTCTTTGAGACACCACGTGATGATCGGGTGTGATAGGCTCTACGTTCAAATACAACGGGTGCAAAACAGTTGCACACGCGGAATACTCAGGTTAAACTTGACGAGCCTAGCATATAACAGATATGGCCTCGGAACACGTAGACCGAAGGTCGAGCGTGAATCATATAGTAGATATGATCAACATAGTGATGTTCACCATTGAAACTACTCCATCTCACGTGATGATCGGACATGGTTTAGTTAATTTGGATCACGTGATCACTTAGATGACTAGAGAGATGTCTGTCTAAGTGGGAGGTTTTTAATATGATTAATCAAACTTAAATTTATCATGAACTTAGTACCTGATAGTATTTTGCTTGTCTATGTTTGATGTAGATAGATGGCTCGTGCTGTTGTTCCGTTGAATTTTAATACGTTCCTTGAGAAAGCAAAGTTGAAAGATGATGGTAGCAATTACACGGACTGGGTCCGTAACTTGAGGATTATCCTCATTGCTGCACAGAAAAATTACGTCATGTAATCAACGCTAGGAGACAGGCCTGCTGCAGAAGCTGAGCCAGAAGTTGTGAACGTCTGGCAAAGCAGAGCTGATGACTACTCTATAGTTCAGTGTGCCATGCTTTACGGCTTAGAACCGGGTCTTCAACGACGTTTTGAACGTCATGGAGCATATGAGATGTTCCAGGAGTTGAAGTTAATATTTCAAGCAAATGCCCGGATTGAGAGATATGAAGTCTCCAATAAGTTCTATAGCTGCAAGATGGAGGAGAATAGTTACGTCGGTGAGCACATACTCAAAATGTCTGGGTATAACAATCACTTAATTCAGCTGGGAGTTAATCTTCCGGATGATAGTGTCATGTGACAGAATTCTCCAATCATCGCCACCAAGCTACAAGAGCTTCGTGATGAACTATAATATGCAAGGGATGACTAAGACAATTCTCGAGCTCTTCGCGATCTTTGAAAGTCATGGAAGTAGAAATCAAGAAAGAGCATCAAGTGTTGATGGTCAGCAAGACCACTAGTTTCAAGAAAAAGGGCAAAGGGAAGAAGAAGGAAACTTCAAAAGAACAGCAAGAAAGTTGCTGATCAAGAGAAGAAACCCAAATCTGGACCTAAGCCTGAAATCGAGTGTTTTTACTGCAAGACCGGACATCGAAGCGGAACTGCCCCAAGTATTTGGCGGATAAAAGGATGGCAAGGTGAACAAAGGTATATATGATATACATGTTATTGATGTGTACCTTACTAATACCGCAGTAGTACACGGTATTTGATAATCGGTTACATTGCTAATATTTGCAACTTCGAAACAGGAACTACGGATTAAGCGAAGATTGGCTAAGGACGAGGTGACGATGCGCGTTGGAAATGGTTCCAAAGTCGATGTGATCGCAGTCGGCACGCTACCTCTACATCTACCTTGGGGATTAGTTTTAGACCTAAATAATTGTTATTTGGTGCCAGCGTTGAGCATGAACATTATATCTGGATCTTGTTTATTGCGAGACGGTTATTCATTTAAATCAGAGAATAATGGTTGTTCTATTTATATGAGTAATATCTTTTATGGTCATGCACCCTTGAAGAATGGTCTATTCTTGTTGAATCTCGACAGTAGTGATACACATATTCATAATGTTGAAGCCAAAAGATGCAGAGTTGATAATGATAGTGCAACTTATTTGTGGCACTGCCGGTTAGGTCATATCGGTGTAAAACGCATGAAGAAACTCCATCTTGATGGGCTTCGGAATCACTTGATTATGAATCACTTGGTACTTGCGAACCGTGCCTCATGGGCAAGATGACAAAACGCCGTTCTCCGGAACTATGGAGCGTGCAACTGATTTGTTGGAAATCATACATACCGATGTTTGTGGTCCAATGAATGTTGAAGCCTTGGCGGGTATCGTTATTTTCTCACCTTCACAGATGATTTGAGCAGATATGGGTATATCTACTTAATGAAACACAAATCTGAAACATTTGAAAAGTTCAAAGAATTTCAGAGTGAAGTGGAAAATCATCGTAACAAGAAAATAAAGTTTCTACGATCTGATCGTGGAGGAGAATATTTGAGTTACGAGTTTGGTTTACATTTGAAACAATGTGGAATAGTTTCGCAACTCACGCCACCGGAACACCACAGAGAAATGGTGTGTCCGAACGTCAGAATCGTACTTTACTAGATATGGTGCGATCTATGATGTCTATTTCCGATTTACCGCTATCGCTTTGGGGTTATGCTTTAGAGACGGCCGCATTCACGTTGAATAGGACACCGTCAAAATCCGTTGAGACGACGCCTTATGAACTATGGTTTGGCAAGAAACCAAAGTTGTCGTTTCTTAAAGTTTGGGGCTGCGATGCTTATGTAAAGAAACTTCAACCAGATAAGCTCGAACCCAAATCGGAAAAATGTGTCTTCATAGGATACCGAAAGGAGACTGTTGGGTACACCTTCTATCACAGATCTGAAGGCAAGATTTCGTTGCTAAATTCGGGTCCTTTCTAGAGAAGGAGTTTCTCTCGAAAGAAGTGAGTGGGAGGAAAGTAGAACTTGATGAGATAACTGTATCTGCTCCCTTATTGGAAAGTAGTTCATCACAAGAAATGGTTCCTGTGACAACTACACCAATTAGTGAAGAAACTAATGATGATGATCATGTAGTTTCAGATCAAGTTACTCTTGAACCTCGTGGGTCAACCAGAGTAAAATACGCACCAGTGAGTGGTACGGTAATCCTATTCGGAAGTCATGTTACTTGACCATGGCGAACCTACGAACTATGAAGAAGCGATGGTGAGCCCAGATTCCGCAAAATGGCTGGAAGCCATGAAATCTGAGATGGGATCCATGTATGAGAACAAAGTATGGACTTTGGTTGACTTGCCCGATGATCGGCAAGCCATTGAAAATAAATGGATCTTTAAGAAGAAGACCGACGCCGATGGTAATGTAACTGTCTACAAAGCTCGACTTGTTGCAAAATGTTTTCGACAAGTTCAAGGAGTTGACTACAATGAGACTTTCTCACCCGTAGCGATGCTTAAGTCTGTCCGAATCATGTTAGCAATTGCGCATTTTATGATTATGAAATTTGGCAAATGGATGTAAAACCGCATTCTTGAATGGATTTCTAGAAGAAGAGTTGTATATGATGCAACCAGAAGGTTTTGACGATCCAAAAGGTGCTAACAAAGTGTGCAAGGTCCTAAGATCATTTTATGTTCTGGTGCAAGCCTCTGGGTGTTTGATTTAACTATTTGATAATGTGATCAATGAATATGGGTTTTTTCAGTCTTTTGGAGAAGCCTGTATTTACAAGAAAGTGAGTGGGAGCTCTGTAGCATTTCTAATATTATATGTGGACGACATATTATTGATTGGAAATGATATAGAATTTCTGGATAGCATAAAAGGATACTTGAATAAAAGTTTTTCAATGAAAGACCTCGGTGAAGCTGCTTACATATTGGGCATCAAGATCTATAGAGATAGATCAAGACGCTTAATTGGACTTTCACAAAGCACATACCTTGATAAAGTTTTGAAGAAGTTCAAAATGGATCAGGCAAAGAAAGGTTTTTACCTGTATTACAAGGTGTAAGATTGAGTCGGACTCAATGCCCGACCACAGCAGAAGATAGAGAGAAAATGAAAGATGTTCCTATGCTTCAGCCATAGGCTCTATCATGTATGCAATGCTGTGTACGGACACTGACGTATGCTTAGCTGTAAGCTTGGCAGGAAGGTACCAAAGTAATCCAGGAGTGGATCATCGGACATCGGTCAAGAACATCCTGAAATACACGAAAAGGACTAAGGATATGTTTCTCGTATATGGAGGTGACAAAGAGCTAGTCGTAAATGGTTACGTCGATGCAAGCTTTGACACTGATCCGGACGATTCTAAATCGCAAACCGGATACGTGTTTTATTAAACGGTGGAGCTGTCAGTTGGTGCAGTTCTAAACAAAGCGTCGTGGCGGGATCTACATGTGAAGCGGAGTACATAGCTGCTTCGGAAGCGGCGAATGAAGGAGTCTGGATGAAAGAGTTCATTTCCGATCTAGGTGTCATACCTAGTGCATCGGGACCGATAAAGATCTTCTGTGACAATACTGGTGCAATTGCCTTGGCAAAGGAATCCAGGTTTCACAAGAGGACCAAGCACATGAAGAGACGCTTCAATTCCATTCGGGACCAAGTCCAAGTGGGAGACATAGAGATTTGCAAAATACATACGGATCTGAATGTTGCAGACCCGTTGACTAAGCCTCTTCCACGAGCAAAACATGATCAGCACCAAGACTCCATGGGTGTTAGGATCATTACTTTGTAATCTAGATTATTGACTCTAGTGCAAGTGGGAGACTGAAGGAAATATGCCCTAGAGGCAATAATAAAAGTTATTATTTATTTCCTTATATCATGATAAATGTTTATTATTCATGCTAGAATTGTATTAACCGGAAACATAATACATGTGTGAATATATAGACAAACAGTATGTCACTAGTATGCCTCTACATGACTAGCTTGTTAATCAAAGATGGTTATGTTTCCTAACCATGAACAAGGAGTTGTTATTTGATTAACAAGGTCACATCATTAGTTGAATGATCTGATTGACATGACCCATTCCGTTAGCTTAACAGTTGATCGTTTAGTATGTTAATGCTTTCTTCATGACCCATACATGTTCCTATAACTATGAGATTATGCAACTCCGTTTACCGGAGGAACACTTTGGTACTACCAAACGTCACAACGTAATCGGGTGATTATAAAGGAGTACTACAGGTGTCTCCAAAGGTACTTGTTGGGTTGGCGTATTTCGAGATTAGGTTTTGTCACTCCGATTGTCGGAGAGGTATCTCAGTGCCTTCTCGGTAATGCACATCACTTAAGCCTTGCAAGCATTACAACTAATGAGTTAGTTGTGAGATGATGTATTACGGAACGAGTAAAGAGACTTACCGTAACGAGATTGAACTAGGTATTGGATACCGACGATCGAATCTCGGGTAAGTAACATACCGATGACAAAGGGAACAACGATGTCGTTATGCGGTTTGACCGATAAAGATCTTCGTAGAATATGTAGGAACCAATATGGGCATCCAGGTTCCGCTATTGGTTATTGACCGAGAATGGTTCTAGGTCATGTCTACATAGTTCTCGAACCCGTAGGGTCCGCACGCTTAACGATTCGATGACAGTTCATAATGAGTTTATAAGTATTGATGCACCGAAGGTTGTTCGGAGTCCCGGATGTGATCACGGACATGACGAGGAGTCTCGAAATGGTCGAGACATAAAGATTGATATATTGGAAGCCTATGTTTGGACTTCGGAATGGTTCCGAGTGAAAACAGGATGTTCCCGGAACACCGGGGTTACGGAACCCCGGGGTATATGGGCCCTCATGGGCCTTGAGGGAGAAGGAGAAGGGCCGGCCAGGTGGGCTGCGCCCCCTCCCCTTCCAGTCCGAATAGGACAGGAGAGAGGCGGCGCCCTTCCCCTTTCCCCTCCCAATCCTACTCCAACTAGGAGAAGGGGGAGTCCTACTCGGTGGGAGTAGGACTCCTCCTTGGTGCGCCTCCTCTAGGGCCGGCCACCTCCCCTTGTCTCCTTTATATATCTGAGGGGCAGGGGCACCCCAATACACACAAGTTGATCTCACGGATCTTGCCTTAGCCGTGTGCGGTGCCCCTTCCACCATATTCCACTTGGTCATATCGTCGCGGAGCTTAGGAGAAGCCCTGCGCCGGAGAAGTCATATCGTCAGCGGAGCTTAGGCGAAGCCCTGCGTCGGTGGAGCATCAACATCGCCACCACGCCCGTCGTCTTGTGGAACTCATCCCCGACACTTTGCTGGATCAGAGACCGGGGATCGTCATCGAGCTGAACGAGTGCAGAACTCGGAGGTACCGTACGTAAGGTGCTAGGAACGGTCGGATCGTGAAGACGAACGACTACATCAACCGCGTTGTTATAATGCTTCCGCTTTCGGTCTACGAGGGTACGTGGACGGACACTCTCCCCTCTCGTTGCTATGCCATCACCATGGTCTTGCGTGATCGTAGGAAAATTTTTGAAATTACTACGTTCCCCAACAGTGGGAACCAACATGGGTATCCAGATCCCGCTGTTGGTTATTGACTTGAGGTAGTCTCGGTCATGTCTGCATGTCTCCCGAACCCGTAGGGTCTACACACTTAAGGTTCGGTGACGCTAGGGTTAATAGGAAGACAAGTATGTGATTACCGAATGTTGTTGAGTCCGGATGAGATCCCGGACGTCACGAGGAGTTCGGAATGGTCCGGAGGTAAAGATTTATATATGGAAAGTGGTTAAACGGACTCGGGAAGTTTCGTGGTATACGGTAAAGTACCGGGGCCACGGGAGGGTTCCGGAGGTCCACGGGAGGCCACCTCTCGGGGGGCCACATGGGCTAAGTGGGAGAGGGAGCCAGCCCCTGGTGGGCTGGGCGCACCTCCCACCTAGGCCCATGCGGCTAGGGTTTGGGGAGGGTAAACCCTAAAGGCGCCCCTCAGCTTGGGGGCAAGCCACCCTCCCCTCCTCCTCCCTTGGGCCGCCGCCCCCATCTAGGGTTTACCCTAGATGGCCGGCCCCCCCTTGCCCTCTCCTCCTATAAATAGAGGGGTGGGGGGGAGGGCTGCCAACACCATTGAAGGCGCAGCCCCTCCCCTCCCCAACACCTCTCTTTCTCCACATGAAGCTTGGCGAAGCCCTGCCGGAGAACTGCCGTACCATCTGCACCACGCCGTCGTGCTGCCATTGGAGTTGTCTTCCTCAACCTCTCCTTCATTCTTGCTGGATCAAGACGGAGGAGACGCCATCGTCCCGTACGTGTGTTGAACACGGAGGTGCTGTCCTTTCAGCACTTAGGTCATCGGTGATCGGAATCACGTTGGGAACGTCTTCATCATCACCACTCTCTCAAACGCTTCCGTACTCGATCTACAAGTGGTATGTAGATGCAAACTCTCTCTCGTTACTCGTTGCTTAGTAGAACTCATAGATGGATCTTGGTGAAACCGTAGGAAAATTTTAATTTTCTGCAACGTTCCCCAACAGTCTCCGCAAGTATAATGCTCACAAGTTGTAGTTCCGTTCGAAGATGTGTGTCTTCCTTGGCTATAGCCCTCTGCATAAGGGCTATAAGTGTCTTGATCGCACCTCGGGTATTATCTACATCTCTCATGATGTTGTTTTTGATGAGTCAGTTTTCCCTTACTCCAGCCCGGGTGTCTCAGTTGACATTGCCTCCATTGAGCATGCTCTCACTTTTCCATCTAATGAACCGGTTTCGGATGTCCATGTGCGGAAATACGACCTGTCCTATTTGTCACCTGACTTGTTTTCTGCAGATGCTGCTCTAATTTCTTCCCAGGAACCCGTCGCCGCACCTGTATCCACCGGCGCGATCGACGTGCATGGCCCCGACGTGCATGCCACGCCTCCCGAGGCAGCCTCGTCGGCCTCGCCCGCTGGCGCGACCGCGGGCACGACTGGGTCGCCCGCTGCGTCCCCCGCCTCGCCTGGGTCGGCCCAGCCCGCCTCGCCTACTTCGGTTGTCGTCGAGTCGCCAGCCGCATCCTCTGGGCTGCCGTCTCCACCTGGATCTTCCTCGTCGCCTGTTTCGGCCCAGTCCGACGCGTCACCCCAGCCCGTGTCGCCTGTTGCTGACGATAGTTCAGCCGCGACACCACCGGTCGGGTCTCCTTCGTCGCCGCCACCTTCTACCGGCGATGCTGCTACCGGGCACACTATGGTTACCCGTCACCGCGATCATACGCGTAAGGCCAATACATACACGGATGGTACGGTGCGGTACGACACTCGTCGACGTGCATTCTTTGCTGCACCCACCTCTCATCGTGATGCTCTTGGTGAACCAGCTTGGCGTGCCGCCATGTCTGAGGAATTTGCTGCCCTTCGTCACACAAACACATGGGTGTTGGTGCCTCGGCCTCCTGGTGTTAATATTGTGGGTTGCAAGTGGATTTTTAAGACCAAACATCGTCCGGATGGTTCTGTTGACAAGCACAAAGCTCGCCTCGTTGCTCGCGGTTTTACTCAACAGCAAGGGATAGACTATGGAGATACCTTGAGCCCCGTGGTGAAGCCTACCATGGTTCGTCTGGTCCTCTCTCTTGCCGTCTCCCGCGGGTGGTGTCTTCGACAGATTGATGTGAGTAATGCTTTTTTTCACGGATTTTTGGCCGAAGATGTCTACATGCAGCAGCCCCTGGCTTTGAGGATGCTCATCATCCCTCTCATGTCTGCAAACTCCAGAGGTTCATCTACGGGCTCAAACAGTCGCCGCGTGCCTGGTATGCTCGGTTGAGTCAGCGTCTCTCACGGCTTGGCTTTGTTCCTTCCAAGGCGGATGCGTCCTTGTTCATATCTTCACATGGTGCTATTCAGATCTACATGCTGGTGTATGTTGATGATATTGTGATTTCTGTTTCTACACCTCATGTGGTGGATCGCCTTGTGCAGTCCTTTTTGTCTCATGAAGTTTTCCCATAAAAAACTTGGGCAGGCTGGAGTACTTTCTTGGATTGGAAGCGTCCTTTCATTCAGGGGCATGACATTGACACAGAAGAAGTATTCACTTGATCTTCTTCATCGCGTCAACATGGAGAACTGCAAGTCCACTTCCACTCCACTTGCTACATCTGAGAGCCTCTCGCGTCACAGTGGAGCATCGCTGAGTATCGATGACTCTTTCAGGTACCACAGTGTAGTTGGAGCACTGCAGTATCTGACACTTCCGTGAACAAAGTGTGCCAGTTCCTGTCTCAGCCTACCGAGGTTCATTGGGAAGCAGTTAAGCGTATTCTGAGGTATATCAAAGGTACGCTAGACACGGGGCTACGGATTCGTAAGTCCAGATTTACTGGAGTCAGTATATTCACCGATGCAGACTGGGCAGGTTGTGTTGATGACCGGTGTTCTACTAGTGGCTTTGTTGTATTTGTTGGACCCAATCTTATATCTTGGAGTTCCAAGAAGCAACCTATGGTCTCGAGGTCTAGCACCGAGGCAGAGTATAAGGCATTGGCAAATGGCGCGGCTGAAGCCATTTGGATAGACACATTTCTCACAGAACTTGGAGTCACACGGCAGCGCACACCCATATTGTGGTGTGATAACTTAGGGGCAACTTATCTGACGGTGAATCCAGTGTTTCATGCTCGTACCAAACACATTGAGATTGATTTCCATTTTGTGAGGGAACGAGTAGCTGTTGGTAAACTGGAAGTCAGGTTTATATCAACTGATGATCAGTTAGCGGATGTATTTACTAAACCCGCTACTCGACGGATGCTAGACCGTTTTAGAACCAATCTGAATCTTGTATGTAGTTCAGATTAAGGTGGCATGTAAAATAGGGTCTAGCATATTATACATGTACACGTATTTGTATACGTATGTAATTGTATTCTGATCATCTATATATTGAGACGTGAGGCTGGATGTTAGCCATCCACGCAAAACCCTAAACCCTGTGTTTTAACTGTAACCACAGCATTGTTAAGATGTTAAACTTGCACAGCGAACTGTTAAACTTGAAAGTTGAATGAAACGCATGTGCACCTGTCCTCTTCCCGTGCTAATCCTGCTCTCCGCACCTGTCCGATTCTCTCTGCTTTCTACTCCCTCCGTTCCTGTACATTTCAATATCAAGTAAAAATAAGTGAATTTACACTCTAAAACATGTCTATATACATCGGTATGTGGTCCGTATTGTAATGTTTAAAAAGATTTATAATTATAAACTGAGGGAGAGTACAGTGGTATATTTCTTCAGGTGCTATAATATAACATTTCAGCATTTTGGGATCTTAGAAAGAGGTGACTAATGATTTAGGGACGTCAGCCAAATAATAGATCGATTTGCTCTAAACCGTTAGATCTGAATCCAACGGTGCGCCCCTTTTCTTTAACCTATGGAGGTTCTTTTCTCACGCGGCTCCTTCATCCCGATACCGTCGGTTTGACTACCAGCTCTCGTCACCTATGAAGGTGGCGCTACCGTGCACACCTTGCCTTCCTGCCTTGCCCAAACCGCCGTCGTGCTCGGCAATCCCTCTGTACCCACCCACAATTCCGTCACTAGCGACCTCCTCGCACTCGAACCCGTCAAATCGCCCACTCGCCTCCGGCTGCGAAGCCTCAGGTAGTCGCGTCGTTGCCGCCATGACCAGCCATGGCATCCTGTCTTAGCCTCAGACACCTGCTCGATAGCTGGCTCTGCGTAGGCGGAGGAAAGCCCGAATCGAAAGAAGGGCACTCGGTGTGAGGCCGCGGAGTACCTGCTGAGCCGCCGAGGTCGAACAGGTGACGTGCACCTCCGCAGCAGGGACGCCAGAGGCACGGATCAGCGGCCAGGTGAAACGGAGCGGGGCAAGCTAATAAGTATTAGCATTTGATGGTGGCGGCGCGAGGGAGAGAGGCCATGCGGAGGACAACCGGCAGTAGCTCTATCAATATATGTTGAGCTGAAGCGGCGAAGAGAAGAGGCGAGGAGGACGGGAGATGAGGGGGAGGTAGGGGAAGCGGCCATGCCGAGGACTAGGGACTAGGGATGCATGAGGAACGAGGATGCTGCGGCGGCCTTGGCTAGGCGGCGCTATTTCATTTTTGAAACGCGCACGCACACAAACTCCTCTGTTTTCTCTGTTCTCCCCTTGGGTTCTACTCCTATCTATGTGCCCCTACTACGCTCTTCACTTTGTTTTTCTTCAAGACAGAGCTGTCTGTGGGGTGCATCACCGCTCTCAGTAAACTTGGCCTGATATGTGCTGCGGGGACGCCTAAAGACCGTCCAGCTGATGGGGAACGTAGTAATTTCAAAAAATTTCCTACGATCACGCAAGACCATGGTGATGGCATAGCAACGAGAGGGGAGAGTGTCCGTCCACGTACCCTCGTGAACCCGAAAGCGGAAGCGTTATAACAACGCGGTTGATGTAGTCGTACGTCTCCACGATCCGACCGATCCAAGCACCGAACGTACAGCACCTCCGAGTTATGCACACGTTCAGCTCGATGACGATCCCCGGACTCCGATCCAGCAAAGTGTCGGGGATGAGTTCCGTCAGCACGACGGCGTGGTGACGATGTTGATGCTCCACCGACGCAGGGCTTCGCCTAAGCTCATGACGATATGACTTCTCCGGCGCAGGGCTTCTCCTAAGCTCATGACGATATGACCGAAGTGGAATATGGTGGAAGGGGGCACCGCACACGGCTAAGGCAAGATCCGTAGATCAACTTGTGTGTATTGGGGTGCCCCCTGCCCCCGTATATAAAGGAGACAAGGGGGAGGTGGCCGGCCCTAGAGGAGGCGCACCAAGGAGGAGTCCTACTCCCACCGGGAGTAGGACTCCCCCCCCCCCCTTCTCCTAGTTGGAGTAGGATTGGGGAGGGGGAAAGGGGGAAGGGCGCCGCCCCTTCTCCTTGTCCTATTCGGACTGGAAGGGGAGGGGGCGCAGCCCACCTGGCCGGCCCTTCTCCTTCTCCCTCAAGGCCCATGAGGGCCCATATACCCCCGGGGTTCCGTAACCCCGGTGTTCCGTAACATCCTGTTTTCACTCGGAACCATTCGAAGTCCAAACATAGGCTTCCAATATATCAATCTTTATGTCTCGACCATTTCGAGACTCCTCGTCATGTCCGTGATCACATCCGGGACTCCGAACAACCTTCGTGCATCAATACTTATAAACTCATTATGAACTGTCAGCGAATCGTTAAGCGTGCGGACCCTACGGGTTCGAGAACTATGTAGACATGACCTAGAACCATTCTCGGTCAATAACCAATAGCGGAACCTGGATGCCCATATTGGTTCCTACATATTCTACGAAGATCTTTATCGGTCAAACCGCATAACGACATACGTTGTTCCCTTTGTCATCGCTATGTTACTTACCCGAGATTCGATCGTCGGTATCCAATACCTAGTTCAATCTCGTTACCGGTAAGTCTCTTTACTCGTTTCGTAATACATCATCTCACAACTAACTCATTAGTTGTAATGCTTGCAAGGCTTAAGTGATGTGCATTACCGAGAAGGCCTGGAGATACCTCTCCGACAATCGGAGTGACAAAACCTAATCTCGAAATACGCCAACCCAACAAGTACCTTTGGAGACACCTGTAGTACTCCTTTATAATCACCCGATTACGTTGTGACGTTTGGTAGTACCAAAGTGTTCCTCCGTAAACGGGAGTTGCATAATCTCATAGTTATAGGAACATGTATAGGTCATGAAGAAAGCATTAACATACTAAGCGATCAACTGTTAAGCTAACGGAATGGGTCATGTCAATCAGATCATTCAACTAATGATGTGACCTTGTTAATCAAATAACAACTCCTTGTTCATGGTTAGGAAACATAACCATCTTTGATTAACAAGCTAGTCATGTAGAGGCATACTAGTGACATACTGTTTGTCTATATATTCACACATGTATTATGTTTCCGGTTAATACAATTCTAGCATGAATAATAAACATTTATCATGATATAAGGAAATAAATAATAACTTTTATTATTGCCTCTAGGGCATATTTCCTTCAGTCTCCCACTTGTACTAGAGTCATTAATCTAGATTACAAAGTAATGATCCTAACACCCATGGAGTCTTGGTGCTGATCATGTTTTGCTCGTGGAAGAGGCTTAGTCAACGGGTCTGCAACATTCAGATCCGTATGTATTTTGCAAATCTCTATGTCTCCCACTTGGACTTGGTCCCGAATGGAATTGAAGCGTCTCTTGATGTGCTTGGTCCTCTTGTGAAACCTGGATTCCTTTGCCAAGGCAATTGCACCAGTATTGTCACAGAAGATCTTCATCGGTCCCGATGCACTAGGTATGACACCTAGATCGGAAATGAACTCTTTCATCCAGACTCCTTCATTCGCCGCTTCCGAAGCAGCTATGTACTCCGCTTCACATGTAGATCCCGCCACGACGCTTTGTTTAGACCTGCACCAACTGACAGCTCCACCGTTTAATAAAAACACGTATCCGGTTTGCGATTTAGAATCGTCCGGATCAGTGTCAAAGCTTGCATCGACGTAACCATTTACGACTAGCTCTTTGTCACCTCCATATACGAGAAACATATCCTTAGTCCTTTTCAGGTATTTCAGGATGTTCTTGACCGCTGTCCAATGATCCACTCCTGGATTACTTTGGTACCTTCCTGCCAAGCTTACAGCTAAGCATACGTCAGGTCTGGTACACAGCATTGCATACATGATAGAGCCTATGGCTGAAGCATAGGGAACATCTTTCATTTTCTCTCTATCTTCTGCTGTGGTCGGGCATTGAGTCTGACTCAATCTTACACCTTGTAATACAGGTAAAAAACCTTTCTTAGCCTGATCCATTTTGAACTTCTTCAAAACTTTATCAAGGTATGTGCTTTGTGAATGTCCAATTAAGCGTCTTGATCTATCTCTATAGATCTTGATGCCCAATATGTAAGCAGCTTCACCGAGGTCTTTCATTGAAAAACTTTTATTCAAGTATCCTTTTATGCTATCCAGAAATTCTATATCATTTCCAATCAATAATATGTCGTCCACATATAATATTAGAAATGCTACAGAGCTCCCACTCACTTTCTTGTAAATACAGGCTTCTCCAAAAGTCTGTACAAACCCATATGCTTTGATCACACTATCAAAGCGTTTATTCCAACTCCGAGAGGCTTGCACCAGACCATAAATTGATCGTTGGAGCTTGCACACTTTGTTAGCACCCTTTGGATCGACAAAACCTTCTGGTTGCATCATATACAACTCTTCTTCTAGAAATCCATTCAAGAATGCGGTTTTTACATCCATTTGCCAAATTTCATAATCATAAAATGCGGCAATTGCTAACATGATTCGGACAGACTTAAGCATCGCTACGGGTGAGAAAGTCTCATCGTAGTCAACCCCTTGAACTTGTCGAAAACCTTTTGCAACAAGTCGAGCTTTGTAGACAGTTACATTACCATCGGCGCCAGTCTTCTTCTTAAAGATCCATTTATTTTCAATGGCTTGCCGATCATCGGGCAAGTCAACCAAAGTCCATACTTTGTTCTCATACATGGATCCCATCTCAGATTTCATGGCTTCCAGCCATTTTACGGAATCTGGGCTCACCATCGCTTCTTCATAGTTCGTAGGTTCGCCATGGTCAAGTAACATGACTTCCAGAATAGGATTACCGTACCACTCTGGTGCGTATTTTACTCTGGTTGACCTACGAGGTTCAGTAGTAACTTGATCTGAAACTACATGATCATCATCATTAGTTTCTTCACTAATTGGTGTAGTTGTCACAGGAACCATTTCTTGTGATGAACTACTTTCCAATAAGGGAGCAGATACAGTTATCTCATCAAGTTCTACTTTCCTCCCACTCACTTCTTTCGAGAGAAACTCCTTCTCTAGAAAGGACCCGAATTTAGCAACGAAAATCTTGCCTTCAGATCTGTGATAGAAGGTGTACCCAACAGTCTCCTTTGGGTATCCTATGAAGACACATTTTTCCGATTTGGGTTCGAGCTTATCTGGTTGAAGTTTCTTTACATAAGCATCGCAGCCCCAAACTTTAAGAAACGACAACTTTGGTTTCTTGCCAAACCATAGTTCATAAGGCGTCGTCTCAACGGATTTTGACGGTGTCCTATTCAACGTGAATGCAGCCGTCTCTAAAGCATAACCCCAGAACGATAGCGGTAAATCGGAAATAGACATCATAGATCGCACCATATCTAGTAAAGTACGACACGACGCTCGGACACACCATTTCTCTGTGGTGTTCCGGTGGCGTGAGTTGCGTAAACTATTCCACATTGTTTCAAATGTAAACCAAACTCAGAACTCAAATATTCTCCTCCACGATCAGATCGTAGAAACTTTATTTTCTTGTTACGATGATTTTCCACTTCACTCTGAAATTCTTTGAACTTTTCAAATGTTTCAGATTTGTGTTTCATTAAGTAGATATACCCATATCTGCTCAAATCATCTGTGAAGGTGAGAAAATAACGATACCACTTGGCGTGCTTCAACATTCATTGGACCACAAACATCAGAATTTATGATTACCAACAAATCCGTTGCACGCTCCATAGTTCCGGAGAACGGAGTTTTGTTCATCTTGCCCATTACGCACGGTTCTCAAGTACCAAGTGATTCATAATCAAGTGATTCGAAGCCCATCAAGATGGAGTTTCTTCATGCGTTTTACACCGATATGACCTAAACGGCAGTGCCACAAATAAGTTGCACTATCATTATCAACTCTGCATCTTTTGGCTTCAACATTATGAATATGTGTATCACTACCGTCGAGATTCAACAAGAATAGACCATTCTTCAAGGGTGCATGACCATAAAAGATATTACTCATATAAATAGAACAACCATTATTCTCTGATTTAAATGAATAACCGTCTACGCAATAAACAAGATCCAGATATAATGTTCATGCTCAACGCTGGCACCAAATAACAATTATTTAGGTCTAAAACTAATCCCAAGGTAGATGTAGAGGTAGCGTGCCGACTGCGATCACATCGACTTTGGAACCATTTCCAACGCCAAGATCGTCACCTCGCCCTTAGCCAATCTTCGCAATCCGTAGTTCCTGTTTCGAGTTGCAAATATTAGCAATGTAACCAGTATCAAATACCTGGTACTATCATGAGTATTAGTAAGGTACACATCAATAACATGTATATCATATATACCTTTGTTCACCTTGCCATCCTTCTTATCCGCCAAATACTTGGGGCAGTTCCGCTTCCAGTGTCCAGTCTGCTTGCAGTAAAAACACTCAGTTTCAGGCTTAGGTCCAGACTTGGGTTTCTTCTCTTGATCAGCAACTTTCTTGCTGTTCTTTTTGAAGTTTCCCTTCTTCTTCCCTTTGCCCTTTTTCTTGAAACTAGTGGTCTTGCTGACCATCAACACTTGATGCTCTTTCTTGATTTCTACTTCATGCTTTCAGCATCGCGAAGAGCTCATGAATTGTCTTAGTCATCCCTTGCATATTATAGTTCATCACGAAGCTCTTGTAGCTTGGTGGCAGTGATTGGAGAATTCTGTCAATGACACTATCATCCGGAAGATTAACTCCCAGCTGAATTAAGTGATTGTTATACCCGGACATTTTGAGTATGTGCTCACCGATGTAACTATTCTCCTCCATCTTGCAGCTATAGAACTTATTGGAGACTTCATATCTTTCAATCCGGGCATTTGCTTGAAATATTAACTTCAACTCCTGGAACATCTCATATGCTCCATGACGTTCAAAACGTCGTTGAAGACCCGGTTCTAAGCCGTAAAGCATGGCACACTGAACTATAGAGTAGTCATCAGCTCTGCTTTGCTAGACGTTCACAACTTCTGGCTCAGCATCTGCAGCAGGCCTGTCACCCAGCGGTGCTTCCAGGACGTAATTTTTCTGTGCAGCAATGAGGATAATCCTCAAGTTACGGACCCAGTCCGTGTAATTGCTACCATCATCTTTCAACTTTGCTTTCTCAAGGAACGCATTAAAATTCAACGGAACAACAGCACGAGCCATCTATCTACATCAAACATAGACAAGCAAAATACTATCAGGTACTAAGTTCATGATAAATTTAAGTTTGATTAATCATATTAAAAACCTCCCACTTAGACAGACATCTCTCTAGTCATCTAAGTGATCACGTGATCCAAATTAACTAAACCATGTCCGATCATCACGTGAGATGGAGTAGTTTCAATGGTGAACATCACTATGTTGATCATATCTACTATATGATTCACGCCGACCTTTCGGTCTCGTGTTCCGAGGCCATATCTGTTATATGCTAGGCTCGTCAAGTTTAACCTGAGTATTCCGCGTGCAACTGTTTTGCACCCGTTGTATTTGAACGTAGAGCCTATCACACCCGATCATCACGTGGTGTCTCAAAGACGAAGAACTTTCGCAACGGTGCATACTCAGGAGAACACTTCTTGATAATTTTAGTGAGAGATCATCTTATAATGCTACCGTCAATCAAAGCAAGATAAGATGCATAAAGGATAAACATCACATGCAATCAATATAAGTGATATGATATGGTCATCATCATCTTGTGCTTGTGATCTCCATCGCCGAAGCACCGTCATGATCACCATCGTCACCGGGCGCGACACCTTGATCTCCATCGTAGCATCGTTGTCGCCTCGCCAACTATTGCTTCTACGACTATCGCTACTCCTTAGTGATAAAGTAAAGCAATTACATGGCGTTGCATTTCATACAATAAAGCGACAACCATATGGCTCCTGCCATTGCCGATAACTCGGTTACAAAACATGATCATCTCATACAATAAAATATAGCATCACGTCTTGACCATATCACATCACAACATGCCCTGCAAAAACAAGTTAGACGTCCTCTACTTTGTTGTTGCAAGTTTTACGTGGCTGCTACGGGCTGAGCAAGAACCGTTCTTACCTACGCATCAAAACCACAACGATACTTCATCAAATAGACTCCGTTTTAACCTTCTCAAGGACCGGGCGTAGCCACACTCGATTCAACTAAAGTGAGAGAGACAGACACCCGCCGGTCACCTTTAAGCAACGAGTGCTCGGAGCGGTGAAACCAGTCTCGCGTAAGCGTACGCGTAATGTCGGTCCGGGCCGCTTCATCTCACAATACCGCTGAACCAAAGTATGACATGCTGGTAGGCAGTATGACTTGTATCGTCCACAACTCACTTGTGTTCTACTCGTGCACATGACATCAACGCATAAAACCAGGCTCGGATGCCACTGTTGGGGAACGTAGTAATTTCAAAATTTTCCTACGATCACGCAAGACCATGGTGATGGCATAGCAACGAGAGGAGAGTGTCCGTCCACGCACTCGTGAGACCGAAAGCGGAAGCGTTATAACAACGCGGTTGATGTAGTCGTGACGTCTCCACGATCCGACCGATCCAAGCACCGAACGACGGCACCTCCGAGTTACGCACACGCTCAGCTCGATGACGATCCCGGACTCCGATCCAGCAAAGTGTCGGGATGAGTTTCACAAGACGACGTGGCAGGACGATGTTGATGCTCCACCGACGCAGGGCTTCGCCTTAAGCTCCGCTGACGATATGACTTCTCCGGTGCAGGGCTTCTCCTAAGCTCCGCGACGATATGACCGAAGTGGAATATGGTGGAAGGGGCACCGCACACGGCTAAGGCAAGATCCAGAGATCAACTTGTGTGTATTGGGGTGCCCCTGCCTCAGATATAAAGGAGACAAGGGGAGGTGGCGGCCCTAGAGGAGGCGCACTAAGGAGGAGTCCTACTCCCACCGAGTAGGACTCCCCTTCTCCTAGTTGGAGTAGGATTGGGAGGGGGAAAGGGGAAGGCGCCGCCTTCTCCTTGTCCTATTCGGACTGGAAGGGGAGGGGGCGCGCAGCCCACCTGGCCGGCCCTTCTCCTTCTCCCTCAAGGCCCATGAGGGCCCATATACCCCGGGGTTCCGTAACCCCTTGTTCCGCAGAACATCCTGCTTTCACTCGGAACCATTCCAAGTCCAAACATAGGCTTCCAATATATCAATCTTTATGTCTCGACCATTTCGAGACTCCTCGTCATGTCCGTGATCACATCCGGGACTCAACAACCTTCGGTGCATCAATACTTATAAACTCATTATGAACTGTCATCGAAGCGTTAAGCGTGCGGACCCTACGGGTTCGAGAACTATGTAGACATGACCTAGAACCATTCTCGGTCAATAACCAATAGCGGAACCTGGATGCCCATATTGGTTCCTACATATTCTACGAAGATCTTTATCGGTCAAACCGCATAACGACATACGTTGTTCCCTTTGTCATCGCTATGTTACTTACCCGAGATTCGATCGCCGGTATCCAATACCTAGTTCAATCTCGTTACGGTAAGTCTCTTTACTCGTTCCGTAATACATCATCTCACAACTAACTCATTAGTTGTAATGCTTGCAAGGCTTAAGTGATGTGCATTACCGAGAAGGCACGGAGATACCTCTCCGACAATCGGAGTGACAAAACCTAATCTCGAAATACGCCAACCCAACAAGTACCTTTGGAGACACCTGTAGTACTCCTTTATAATCACCCGATTACGTTGTGACGTTTGGTAGTACCTAAAGTGTTCCTCCGTAAACGGGAGTTGCATAATCTCATAGTTATAGGAACATGTATAGGTCATGAAGAAAGCATTAACATACTAAACGATCAACTGTTAAGCTAACGGAATGGGTCATGTCAATCAGATCATTCAACTAATGATGTGACCTTGTTAATCAAATAACAACTCCTTGTTCATGGTTAGGAAACATAACCATCTTTGATTAACAAGCTAGTCATGTAGAGGCATACTAGTGACATACTGTTTGTCTATATATTCACACATGTATTATGTTTCCGGTTAATACAATTCTAGCATGAATAATAAACATTTATCATGATATAAGGAAATAAATAATAACTTTTATTATTGCCTCTAGGGCATATTTCCTTCACCAGCAATAGAATTCACCGCAATCAAAGAAGCATTTTCAGCACTAAAGGACCGAGCAGAAGTACAACCGTGCTGGTCTGACGTTGATAGCTTATTTTTGAGAACATTTTTTTAAAATAATTGTCGTATTACAAGTTTATTATTTTTCCAGTAAACTTGGTCACATATGATGACACAATGCAAAGGTTTTCTAATTTTTTGTTTTTTTTATGCCTGTTTCAAAATATGGTCAAAACAGCGGGCTTGACCGTTCCTAGCTAGTGGTTGAATCTTGAAATTTTTTTGATGTTTCTCTAATTAAATAGATACTTTTGTACCTAAAATTAACTTTTAAGAAAAATAAATAGCAAACTATGAGGTAGCTGCAGTTCAAATTTGACCCGCTTCCTGCTGAATCGGCAGAAATTTGTCTTTTTCATGAGAGATGGCTAAAAGCTTCTGACACCCAACGATTTGGTCAATTGTGCATTAAATATGGCATAATATTTTATAAAATTGATTTGGTCCAATTTGCAACAAATATATGATAGGTTCTTAAAAAAACTCATCTTGGGCACTCGGAAAATGAAAAATGATTTTTTCGTCCAAAGAAAATGAAAACTTCCTTAGCCAACATGGTTTTTCATTCCAATATGCACCCTTTTGCACAATATGAGATCATTTGAACAAACTATGCTATGAATGTGACCATAAGATTGATCATTTGACTTGAAAGCCATTGATCTCCACACCTGATAGCTCTGAGAACACTTTAAAAAAATAATTGTTGTATTACAAGTTTATTATTTTTTCTGATAACTTGGTCACATATAATGACACAATGCGCAGGTTTTCCAATTTCTTGATTTTATTTTGAACTTTTTTATCCCCGTTTCAAAATGCGGTCAAAACGACGGGCATGACCGTCCCTAGCTAGTGGTTGAATCTTTGAAAAAACTTTGGTGTTTCTGTGATTAAATAGATACTTATGTACCTAGAAATGATTTAAAAAAATAAAGAGCAAACTATAAGGCAGCTGCAGTTCAAATTTGACCCGCTTCCAACTGAATCGGCGGAAATTTGTCTTTTCATAAGATGTGGATCAAAACTTGTGACATCCAACCATTTGGTCAATTGTGCATTAAATATGGTCTAGTATTTTATAAAATTGATTTGGTCTAGCTTTGGAACAATTATTTGGTAGGTCCTTCACAAAAAAACTCATTTTGGGCACTCGAAAAATGATTAAAAATAGCTAGAAAGATAAAAATGCATGCAAGTTGGTGATCATCCAAAGAAATGTGGTCTAACTTGAGAGAAAATTTTAGTTGTGCCATTTTGCAAAATATTTTGATAGCTGCTTCATAAAATACCCATAGTTTTAGTACTTAGAAACTATTTTAAACCATAAATTTTCTGAGCCAATCAGGGCTCATCCCACGGATCACCCCCCTTAGCCGATTTGAACCGTCCGTTCTAGCTGATTTGACCGTCCACCTCTCAGCAGCCCAATCCAAACCCTAGCAGCTCGCGCCTACCTCTCTCTTCCCCTCTCCGCCGCCTCTCTCTTTCCCCTTCTTCCTGATCCAGATCCAATCCAAGCGTCCCGTCCTCCGCCGCCGCCCCGTCCCCTGCCGCAGCCACGACGTCATGGCCGTGCGCCACCCACCTTCGGATCCCTCCGCCCGCTCGCGCCCTTGCTCCCTCTCCGCCTGTGGGGCCGCGCCCCTCGCGCTGCTCCCCGACGACGCGGGCCTCGACCCGCGGGGCTCGTTCAAGTGGCGGGCAACCGGTGGCGGCGGCACTAGCGTCGTCGCGAGGGGGCCGCGAGTGGCGGGCGACCCGCGCCTCTTCCGTCTTCCTCCCCTCGGCCTCGATTCCCCAATCCACCAAACGTCGCCGACCTCCTCTCCTCTCCCACCATCGACCTCCTCTCCCCAGCCAGCCCCGCCGACGACTTCCGCGGTCTCCCCATCCCCGGCGGCCTCTGCCCTCGACCCCGTCGCCGGCGGCCCCTAACCTCTCCTCCTCTCCCTGACGACTGGCGAGGGAGGATCCAGATCCACTCGAGCGTGGCTCCGGCGGCCACTCACCGGCAGAGGAATCCTCCTCCTCCGACACTACCGCCTCCGCGCCCTCCTCCTTCAACCCCTAGTCCCCTGCCGCGTCCAGTCTCCACATACACCCCTCCTCGCGCCCGGCCGAAACCCCCTAGTCCCCTACCGCGTCCAGCATCCACATACACCCCGCCTGGGTGCTGCGGCCGGCGACGGCTACCACGGCCATTCGGGGCGTCTACTCATCATGCTTCTAAAATTTCAGCCTGTTGTAGTTGTCGATTTTTCAGCATAATCTCTATTTTTGTTGAAAATTTCGGCATTTTTTGATTGGTTTGTCTATCTTTCATATGGTGATATACAGTACTACTATTATTCCCTCGCCCCCTCCCTCATCGCATCCGTAGGCGACTGGGAGGGCTCCCCCGTCGCACCCGCCAGTCCCCCTCTCCCCCGCCCTCCTCCCTCGCCGCCGCCAAAGGCGTGGCCGGGCAACGCCTGGCTGGCGTCGGCGGCGGCGGGGCTCATCTCCTCCTCGCTCTGGGATGCTGCGGCGAGTCGCGCCCTTACGCCAGGACGGCACGCCGGCATGGGGCAGGTCGAGGCGACGGCGACGCTCTGTATCCCTGCGGCAGCGGGGCGCGGGTAGGCGTCGTCCTGCGGAAATTCGCGGTGGAGGGGCGTGTCTGCACCGTTGTGGTCCGATCTGCGTCAAGATGGTTGTAGACGACGAGGGCTACGCTCGGCATGGGCCAGAGGCTTCTGTTGCATCTTGCGGTGGTGGCTCAAGGCAGCTTGTGGATCTGGTAGCCTCCTTCCCCATGCTCGGTGTGCTTTCTTCCGTATGGACCTCGGTCGCCTTGTGTGGCTTGCTGGTCCTCGATGCGTGTGGAGTTGGCGATGGGATTCAGATCGCGAGAAATCTTTCGCTAGCCCTGGTCGGCAACGGCAGCGATGATGCCCGAGGGCGCCGTTTCTTCTCCATGGAGACGTTTGTCGAATCTGCCTATACGTCCACCATGCCCTTTTGTCTCCCGGGTGAAAGCCCTAAGTGCGGTGGGCGGCGAAGGCGTCTTCTGCGGTGTTCCCTTCTTGTTCCATTCAATTGGCGTTGGTGGTGGTGTGCCGTGGCATCTATGCGACGATGATGGCAAGACCCGGTGGCATGGTGCAGTAGTGTCTAGGCGTTGGATGCATGATGATGGACGTGCGTAGGGAGGTGGTGCTGTCTGGCGTCGTGGTGGCATTAGACAAGGCTGACATGGTCGATGTGTCAGTGCCTGCTCTAAAGATGGATCGGTGGAAGACGGTGGCGGCAGCTCTGATAGTGTGCCGGACCGGTATGTGCCTAAGACCCAGCAAGCGGCTTGGGTGGGGCCTCCGGCTTTACATGTTAGGCTTTGCTGCGAGGTCTGCTTGGTATTTGGTCCGGACTGTCGACACCCTTCATCAACTGGATAGGAGTAGGGACAAATGTTGTCAAGACGGTGGCTTCAGACTTACTGATGTAATGCTTTGTAAGGTCTTTGTGAATAACTAATAAAATAGTTGCATGCATCGTCCAGATGCAAAGTCCGGTCATCCTTCTTTTCTAAGAAATTTAAAACAAAATTAAGACCTCAACTACAAAAATATTGCAAATTAGTTGATTCGCTCTAAAACCGTTAGATCCACGCGACCACGCAACCCTATACCACCGGCTGATC
Organism: Aegilops bicornis; assembly: GCA_021605145.1. Taxonomy (NCBI): domain Eukaryota; kingdom Viridiplantae; phylum Streptophyta; class Magnoliopsida; order Poales; family Poaceae; genus Aegilops; species Aegilops bicornis. The sequence goes on from CM038670.1 coordinate 882,126,372, forward strand.
TGATCAGAGTTATTTACCCAAAACCACTACATTATGGGCTAGGGTAACAGATTGGTACCACATTTGAGGCAGGGCACAAAAAACCACCAACAATGGGGCTAATCTGTAACGCGGAGCACTGACGGTGGAATTTGGTCGCGAAAACAGCGAAACTGACAAGTTGGACCCGCATGTCAGGCTGACGTGGCGTGCGTATGTGGACAATATGCTGACTTGGACAATAGGTCCCACCTGTCAATGACTCAAGTATTTGTTTTTTTCTACTTCTTCCACTTTTTTATAGGCATTTCAACAAACATTTTGTGGGCACCCCGCAGGCCAGAGCGCCCCTGCCATGGCGTCGGCCATGAGCCTTCATGCGTGCCCTCCTCCCCATAGTCACAAGGGACTACAAGTGTGCGCTCGTGCGGTGGGCCTAAACTGCTCGTCGGCCTGGGCGCGCGGTGGGGCGGGGCGTTGGCCTGGGCACTCGCCGCCATCCATGGCCAATCATGTGCTGCTCGTCAGCGTGGCGTGCGGCGGGGCTGGGAGCTGCTCGTTGACTGGCGAGCCGGCCTGAGCACGTGGTCGTCGGCGCTCCATGGAGAAGCGGACTCCTGTTCATCGGCCTGGGCGCGCGGCGGGCTGGGTGCTCCTCGTCGGCCTGGGCGCTCGGCGGGCTGGGTGCTCCTCGTCGGCCTGGGCGCGCGGCGGGCTGGGTGCTCCTCATCGGCCTGGGCGCTCGGCGGGCTGGGTGCTCCTCGTCGGCCTGGGTACTTTGAATAAGAAGCTCACCGCAGAATAGGAATAGTACTTTGAATCATTATCAAATATGGAAGTGACAAACACACTTTCCAACCCAAACGTAGTCTTATACAAACTCATTCTTAACCGAAAAAATAGTAAAACTGGTTTTGCTAAAAATCAGCTAAAAACTCGTTTTCTATAAACCAACGCCTAATATTTGCTATCCAAACAACCCCTCAGGGCCTTTTCTGAAGTCCTCCCAACTCTCTCAACTCTGAAAATCCAGCTTCTCACTCCATGCAGCGATTCACGTCCGTTCGGCAGCGAAAACAACTTCTCCGTCACCACTTTGGGCTGGTAGCGGCATGTTGGGCTGGATGAAAATCGTCTCACGGGCCAAGCATGCAGCTGAAAAAAGAAGAGACGTGTTTCTGTAAGAGGAAAGAGCGGGAGCAACTAATTAACGAGCGCTCCTTCGGGAGCCTCGCAACGATCAGCGCCACTTGGCGCGCTCACGGCCATTCACCACGTGTCGCGCTCTGGGCGCTCCCTCCAGATTTTATTTTTTTTATTTTTACGTACACGTTTTCGGCTTTTTAAACGGTTTTTTTTACGTTTTGGTTTTCTACCGGTCTTCCCTAGCTTCTCGACCAAAAAATTTTTTCGAAAAAAAATAATTTTTTTTGTGCAAAAAAATGCATTTTTTTCGCGAGAGCCACAATTTTTTTTCGCGAGAGGCACGGCCGTGCCTCTTGGAAACGAAAAAAAAACATGTTTTCAGTTTTTTTTCTTTCGCGAGAGACACGGTTTTGCTTCCGCGAGAGGCACGGTTGTGCTTTCGCAAGAGGCACGGGCGTGCCTCTTTCGGAAAGGGAAAAAAACACTTTTTTGTTTTTTTTTCTTTCGCGAGAGGCACGGTGTTGCTTCCGCAAGAGGCCCGGTTGTGCTTTCGCGAGAGGCACGGGCGTGCCTCTCTCGGACGTTTTTTTCCCTTCACGAGAGGCACGGTTGTGCTTTCGCGAGAGGCACGGGCGTGCCTTTTTCAGAAAAGGAAAAAAAAACGCGTTTTCTATTTTTTTCTTTCGCGAGAGGCACGGTTGTGATTTTGTCAGACGCACGGGCGTGCCTCTTTCGGAAAGGAAAAAAAAACCCATGTTCCCGGTTCGGTTTTTTCATCGGTTTTTTGTCTGGTTTTTTCGTGAAAAAAAAGTTCGTCATAACCTATCAACATGGGATCTAGTTTTGAAGATCTCGACGCGAGGAATCCAATGGCGAAAACGGTTCGAGATTTGGACGCACGGTTTAAGAGATAAAACGTTTTGAATAAACGGATCTACGAAAAAAGGGAAAACTCCCAGGTTGCGACAAGTGGCGCACATGCAGCGTGCCACTTGTCGCAACCTGAGGAAGTTGGAGTGATCTCCGCAAGGAGTACTCCTTAATTAGTGATTTTGGGAAAGAGCCACGAGCCAGTTTTCAGGAGGAAAGGAGGACAGGAGGCAGGCACGAGCATCGAGGCTCTCATGCGACGGCTCAGGCTCCACTAGCCGACTCCAACTTACACCGGTGATCCCTCAATAGCGGCGACCCCCGCCGCAGCCAACTTGTTTCAGCCTCGGAGAGCCGCCGTGCTGGGACACAAGAAAAGCAGAGGAGGGGAAACATGACCTTGGCAACGGCTCCTGTACGGCAAAGGGAGGCGATTCCGAGGGCGTGGATGTGGCAGCCCTCGGCATGGCGGCGGCGGTGGTGAGCGGCTGGACGGCGGTGCGCCTAGGTGAGGGGCTGGCGCAGCGGCGCCCGTCGGCGGGTGCGCGGCTTCCGGCTCCTTCTCCCTCGGGAAGCACGTTTTGGGCGCTGTCGGGGGCCGATTCCGACGACGACGAAGACGAGGAAAACCAGGTAAGTACTCAGGTAAGCGACAGGGGTTCGCCGAGGCTTCGTGTGGAGTGCTCGGTGGGTGACTGTGCTCCAAATACCCGGAAGCTTGATAGTACGTATTTTCTTATACCGTAGATACCGGAGGAGGTGACGGAACCGCGAACTTCGCCAAGCTAGACTCCGACTACTCCGAACCAGGCAAGCATGTTTGAACTTTTGATGTGATGAGTTTTCGTTGCATGTTTGCATTAAGTAGTTGCATGACATGTTTATGAGCATTTCGATAAGTGATATATTACATGCAAAGTTGAGGCAAGTGAGTTTCGCAAATCCGTACGTTGTTGGATATGAGTTTGCATGGCCATGTGATGGCATGAGAATGGGTAAGATGGCAGTGTTGTAGCATGCCAGTCTTATGCCAGACTATTTTGACTCCAGTGTCAACGTGAACCAAGTCACGTTTCCATCCGTTTTCCCTCCTGTACTCACATGTTTTCCGCAAGGGATATGGCTTAGTAAGTTGCAAACCTCTTTCCTGGTACACACCAAATAGAGAGGCCGTGATGAGGGTTCCATGGCCCTGAATTAAAGCCAGTCATCCGGTCAGGGGGCATGGGTGTTTCCGGTTGGGACCGAGAGGGGGGCACCCCTTAGAGCGCGCGTATATAAATTTGATCCCATGCTATTCGAGGTTGTGATCTTCCCGTCTCAAAGTTTTTTCTTGTACGTTGTCTAGGGTGATTCCTGGCATCATGAGGTGGGATGGGTGTGTACTGGTTAGATGTGTTTCTACCGAAATACCGTAAACGGAACTAGTCCTTCGTGACTACGGAAATCTGTTGGCTGTGGGTAATTAGTACAAACTCTGCAGAGTCAAAATCCTATGAATCATCTTATCCATGTCCGAGTACCATGTTCAACTTATCTTGTCAGTTTCAGTGACAAAAAAAACTCCGGTGAATTACATGAGTGATAAGTCCGGCTAAATGATTATTCCTGTCGATGGACTAACCCGTTTATTATTGTGTGTTGAATAATTTTCTGTGAGTGTTATACCTCGTGAATTTATCAGATATGAATAATGAAATATAAGCCCTTTCTGCGATGTCACTCAGACGTCCGACTGTGGCACGCTTGTTATTTACTTTCTATATAAGCCTTTTCTGGGATGTCGCTCAGACATCCGATTGCGGCACGCTTGTTATTTACTTTCTATATAAGCCCTTTCTGCGATGTCGCTCAGACGTCCGGCTATGGCACACTTGTTATTTACTTTCTATATAAGCCCTTTCTGCGATGTCGTTCAGACGTCCGACTGTGGCACGCTTGTTATTTACTTTCAATATAAGCCCTTTATGCGATGTCGCTCCGATGTCCGATTGTGGCACGCATGTTATTTACTTTCAATATAAGCCCTTTATGTGGTGTCGCTTAGACACCCTGACTGTGGCACGATTATTTATTTGTTTGCCCTTCGAGGCGTCGCTCCAGACACCCGATCGGTTTTCTGTTATTTTGTTGGTGAAAGCACAAGTGCTCCCTAGGTGGTTTTGGTAATTAATGACAACATATCTATTATTGGACTAACACTTTTATCTATTTTGTTGGTGAAAGCACAAGTGCCCCACTGATTCTTTCTATGCGGCGCCACCGAGTTTGGATGTCTTAGCCACTGCCACAAACCCTAGGCAAATCGGTCTCACCGATAGGGATCTCGGTCTCACCGAGATGGGATTGTAATCTCTCTGTGTATGTCCATTATCAAAATCGGTCTCACCGAGTTTGAGCAATCGGTACTACCGAGATTACAATGCAAACTCTCTCGTTAACTTATTATCAAAATCGGTCCCACCGAGTTTGATAATTGGTCAAACCGAGTTTTCCTGACCAACTCTCTGGAAAGCTTATTACCAAAATCGGTCCCACTGAGTTTGTGTAATCGGTCTTACCGAGATTACGTTATGCCCTAACCCTAACCGAATCGGTCCCACCGAGTTGCATTCCGGTCCCACCGAAAACCCTAAGGTCACATTATTTGCTAAATGGTCTGACCGAGTTTAACGATTCGGTCCCACCGAGTTTGGTAGATTGTGCGTAACGGTTAGATTTTGTGTGGAGGCTATATATACCCCTCCACCTCCTCTTCATTCGTGGAGAGAGCCATCAGACTGAACCTACACTTCCATCATCCTATTTCTGAGAGAGAACTACCTACTCATGTGTTGAGGCCAAGATATTCCATTCCTACCATATGAATCTTGATCTCTAGCCTTCCCCAAGTTGCTTTCCACTCAAATCTTCTTTCCACCAGATCCAAAACCTATGAGAGAGAGTTGAGTGTCGGGGAGACTGTCATTTGAAGCACAAGAGTAAGGAGTTCATCATCAACGCACCATTTGTTACTTCTAGGAGAGTGGTGTCTCCTAGATTGTCTAGGTGTCACTTGGGAGCCTCCGACAAGATTGTGGAGTTGAACCAAGGAGTTTGTAAGGGCAAGGAGATCGCCTACTTCGTGAAGATCTACCGCTAGTGAGGCAAGTCCTTCGTGGGCGACGGCCATGGTGAGATAGACAAGGTTGCTTCTTCGTGGACCCTTCGTGGGTGGAGCCCTCCGTGGACTCACGCAACCGTTAACCTTCGTGGGTTTAAGTCTCCTTCAACGTGGATGTACGATAGCACCACCTATCGGAACCACGCCAAAAACATCCGTGTCTCCAAATTGCGTTTGAATTCTCCAATCCCTTCCCTTTACATTCTTGCAAGTTGCATGCTTTATTTTCTGCTGCTCATATACTCTTTGCATGCTTGCTTGCTATATGTTGTGAATGTTAAACTTGTGCCTAAACTCCACTCAAACTTTAAAGAAACTTAAAAACTGCAACTTTGGTACTTTGTGTCTAAACACCCCCCCCCCCCCCTACAAGTGGTATCTGAGCATTGGTCTCCATTGCCTTGGTTTAATCACCATTGGAGGAAGATGGATGAGTCTACTTTGGGAGTCTTAGACATAGAGTGCCTATTCTTGATGGAGAGTATTTTCGTGAGTGGAAAAATGAGATGCTTGTTATTTTCAATCAATGTCATTTTAACAAGTACATTGCTAGCCCTTGTGCACCTTATGTTGATCCTATGCATCCAACCCATGATGAGTCAATTGACATGGTTAGGAATCTTAGAACTGCCGAACTTATCATTAGAGGATTGCCTAGAAACTTGATTGGATGTTTGCCTACTTTTAAGTGTGCCTACACTATATGGAAATTTCTTGAGGAACGCTTTCCAAATTATTCCTTGAAAAATCTAGGTGAAGTTCTCTATAAGTCTATTGCTTTGAGTAAGATGAATACTAGTGATCCTATGTTTGGTGATCGTCTATTTGAGCTTACAAACCTTATGCGTGCCAAAGGAAATGTTGGTATTATTAGTGACATTATTTCCGAAGCTATAAGAATTCATAGACAAGATTATTGTCAAACTCATTCTAATGAATCACCCTCTCTAGGATTTGATCCACCACATGACGATGTTGAACATGGATACTATGATGAGGATGATGATAGTGACTTCGATCTTGATGATGCAATGAGACATTTTGGTCTTATGGCAAATCTTCGGGGATATATGTCAGGAGGAAAGGAATGGGTTCTTGATAGTGGATGTACCAATCACATGACTGGAGATAATGACATGTTTCGTGAGCTTGCTGATAATGATAGTCCTCGAAAGTATGTCACTTTCGGTGACAACTCAAAGGGTAAGGTGGTTGGCCTCGGTAAGGTGGCCATATCACATGATAGCTCCATACAAAATGTTATGCTCGTTGAATCTCTTGGTTACAACTTACTTTCAGTATCTAGACTTGCTGATTTCGAATTCAATGTTCTATTTACTCAAGTAGATTGCCAAGTGTTTCGTCGAGACAATCATAAAATGGTCTTTACTAGTGTGCGAGAGGTGATCTATACATTGTTGATTTCACTAAAAGGCTCAACCTAAAACTTGCTTCATTGCTAAATCCTCAAAAGGCTGGTTATGGCATAGACGATTAGGTCATGTTGGTATGCGAAACCTTTACAAGCTTATTAAGGGGAATCATATCCTTGGAGTTAATGATGTCATATTTGATAAGGATAGACTTTGCGATTGCTTGTCAAGGTGTAAACAGGTTGGAGGAAGGCATCCCGTGAAGAACATCATGACCACGAAGAGGCCACTCGAGCTACTTCACATGGATCTCTTTGGTCCCAACTCTTACAAGAGTCTCGGTGGAAATTCTTTTGTTCTAGTTATAGTTGATGATTTTTCCAGATTTACGTGGGTGTTCTTTCTCGATGATAAATCACAGGTCCAAAAGATCTTCAAAAACTTCGCTAGGAAGGCCCAAAACCAATTTGAAGTGAAGATCAAGAAGGTTCGCAGCGACAACGGAACGGAGTTCAAGAACGCAAATGTGGACACCTTCCTTGACAAAGAAGGGATTTCACACGAGTTCTCGGTTATGTACACACCTCAACAAAATGGAGTTGTTGAGAGGAAGAACCGGACGCTCATTGAAATGGCGAGAACGATGCTTGATGAGTACAAGACGCCGAAGCACTTTTGGGCAGAAGCGGTTGAGACAGCTTGTCATGCAATAAATCGCGTGTATCTTCACAAGCTACTCGGCAAGACGGCATACGAGCTACTCACCGGAGACAAAGATCCTTCGGAAGCAATCCAAGACTTGTCTATTGGCAAGGTCCGTCCAACGGAGGTGAAGGAGAGTACCTTGTCCGTCCAAGTGGAAGCTTCTACTTCACGACAAGGTGAACCAAGAGTTGATACGGAAGCATCCACAAGTGGGACACACCAAGATGAAGAAAACGATGCATCAAGATGAACTTCAACAACCTCCTTCTCCACCACGACAAGAGAACGACAACGCCAACAATGAAGAAGGCCAAGAAGAAGAACAAGATGAAGAAGATGTTCAACAAAGACCCAAGCAAAAGATTTCACGAGTTCGAGCAAGAATTGCTAAAGACCATCCCGTCGAGCAAATCTACAATGATATTCAAACCGGGAGAATCACTCGCTCTAAAACTCGTTTAGCTAACTTTTGTGAAAACTATTGTTTCATCTCTAGCATTGAACCTATGAAGGTCGAAGAAGCATTGGAAGATCCGGATTGGATAAATGCTATGCATGAAGAGCTACACAACTTTGAGAGAAACTAAGTTTGGACATTGGTTGAGAAGCCCGACAACAACCACAACATCATCGGTACCAAATGGGTGTTTCACAACAAGCAAGATGAAGATGGACAAGTAGTTCGCAAAAAAAGCACGTCTAAATCGCCCAAGGCTACACACAAGTCGTAGGTATGGACTATGGTGAGACTTACGCCCCCGTTGCTAGACTTGAGTCCATTTGCATCTTACTTGCCTATGCTAATCACCATGATATCACCTTGTACCAAATGGACATTAAAAGTGCTTTTCTAAATGGTGAAATAGAGGAGGAAGTTATGTTAAACAACCTCCCGGCTTTGTTAATCCTAAGAAACCCAATCATGTTTACAAACTTCACAAAGCTCTTTATGGACTTAAACAAGCTCCTAGAGCATGGTATAAATGCTTGACCAAGTTCCTTATTGAAAAAGGCTTTGAAATTGGGAAAATTGATTCTACTCTTTTTATTAAAAGGGTTAATGGTGAACTCTTTGTGTGCCAAATTTATGTTGATGATATTATATTTGGTTCAACTAACCCTCATTTTAGTGAAAAGTTTGGGAAGCTAATGTCGGAGAAGTTTGAGATGTCTATGATGAGTGAACTCAAATTCTTTCTTGGTTTGCAAATCAAGCAAACTAAGGAAGGTACTTTTGTCTCGCAAACAAAGTACACCAAGGACTTATTCAAGAAGTTCAATATGCAAGAATGCAAAGGTATGACTTCACCCATGCCTACTAATGGACATCTTGACTTAACCAAAGATGGTGAACCGGTTGATCAAAAGGTTTATCGCTCTATGATTGGTTCATTGTTATATCTATGTGCTTCCCGTCCCGATATTATGCTAAGTGTGTGCATGTGTGCACGATATCAAGCTTCCCCTAAAGAATGTCATCTTAAGGCCGTGAAAAGGATAGTGAGATACTTAATCCATACACCAAATTTTGGCATTTGGTATCCTAAGAGGGCCTCTTTCGATCTTGTTGGCTATTCCGACTCGGACTATGCCGGAGATAAGGTTGATAGAAAGTCCACTTCGGGTACTTTTCAATTTCTTGTAGATCTCTTGTGTCTTGGTCCTCCAAGAAACAAAACTCGGTATCCTTATCCACCGCCGAAGCTGAATATATTGTCGCTGGTTCATGTTGTGCTCAATTACTTTGGATGACCCGAACTCTTAAAGATTATGGGATATATGTGAGACATGTTCCATTGCTTTGTGATAATGAAAGTGCTACCAAAATTGGTCATAATCCTGTGCAACATTCTCGAACTAAGCATATTGAAGTTCGTCATCATTTCATTCGAGATCATGTTACTAAGGGTGACATTGATCTTAAGCATGTTCGCACCGAAAAGCAATTAGCGGATATATTCACTAAACCTCTTGATGAGAAAGTGTTTTGCAGGTTAAGAGGAGAATTGAACATCATTGATGCTTCAAACTTGGAGTAGAAACTCCATTGGATACATGCAAGACATGAGCTTATGACTAATCCTTGATATTTCTCTTATGATGAAAAACTTATGTCTTAGATATATTTGTATCTTGCATGTTATCTAACCCATGTAGGTACTTGGTTGAATCAAATTCCATGAGGTTGAAACCTACTCATATCTTGAGCAATCTCTACATCACCAAGTCTCTACACAAGGTGGTTGAAGACAAGGAAGCACGAAACCATTCAAACATATCCTTTGACAATTTCTATGTTGAGTTTCATGATTGTCATTTTGGATATACAAGTGCTCTTCCTTGCAAGAACTAACCCATGTAGGTAGATGGACTCAAATTCCAAGTGGTGCTCCAAATTCTTGATGAGCTACATCAACCTTGAGCAACCCATAAGATCAACTACATGGACAACACCACCAACCAAGGTATGTTATTCCATCTTAGAGAAGCTTTACTCCGAGTCATGAGTTAAAGCAACTCGACAAGATGTGAATACATCAAGATGCTTTAACGAAAAATGGCAACCCCATTTCGAGCTTAAACGCTGAGTATGGCCTATGATCAAGTTATCTCACTTGACTCCTAAGTCAATATACTCTAACATAGGTGACTTTGTCGCCGACCATCTCTAGATGAAGTTCTCCTGTGTTCATTTCTGAGTTTTTGCATTTATCTCATGCATTTGCGTTTCCCCTTTCAAAAAAAAACTTCATCTAGATTTCTTTATGTTTTCTCTGCATTTTCTGCATCTAATTCCTTGCATATCTTTTAGTTAATTCCTTGCAAATCTTTGTGAGATCTTACTAGTCTAGTGAGCTGAGGTGACAAGTGTTCTCTCTGCAATGAACTCGGTTACACCAATTTGTTATTTTCGGTCCAATCAATCTTTTCGCACGACCGAAGCATACCACTCGGTGCCACCGATTTCATAACAGGAAAAACTCTTTGCCACATATTCTATGTTTCTTCTGATCTAGCTCCACTCAATGAATCTTGTCCTCTACAAGCATCACATTTTCATCATTGCTTTGTTCTGTGTCTCAAGTACCAAACCCTTTCGACAGACTCCAGAAGACCCTTCTTGGAAATTGATGTCAAAGGGGGAGAGAGAGAACATCAAAGCTTATCATTTGGAGATAGAGAGAAAGAACATCAAAACTTATCACCTTTCTTCTTAAGGGAGAGAGAGACCTTCTAGGGGGAGAGACCCTCAAAAGACGAGAGAGGTCTCCAGGGGGAGAGGATACTTAAGTAGAAAGTATTTCTCAAGGATCCCAGATGCTTGGTGTTCAAGAGGAGAGATGTCCACATGTCTTCTTGAGGGAGAGACATGTTCATATGATCTGTTGTGCTCAATTTTGCATTAGCATACATTAGCTCTGAACTTCAGCTCGATCATCATTCATATCTTTCAGCTCTGCTTTCCTTCACTCTGATTTTCTGCTCCTATCTTCTCCCAGTATCCCATGTTAGATTCAGGGGGAGCAAGACATCTAAGGGAAAGAGATCATTTAAGTTCATTGCATATCTTTACTCTTGGGGACATGTCTAATCCAATGTGGTACTCAGTACTCACTCTCTACATGTCATCCAGTCTTGGTATTCTTGTCGTTTCTTCCGTTTGCTCTGGCTAGTAGATGCATCTGTGTTATCTAACCTTGTTTATGCAGGTTCATTCCATCCTAAGCCAACTCAAGACCACAAGGTAAGTATATGCATCACAATCATGTGTATGAGGAATTCTTGCTGATGTACTACTGTTTGCAAGAAGGACTCATGGGCATGAAGGTATTCTCTTTAATACTTTTTGCTCTGATGCATATAGCCAAGATACATGTAACACATTGCTTGCTCTATCATGGTTATGCTATCACATGCTTCTATATTTCATATTCACATGATTGCATACATGTAGGGGGAGCATGTGCTTGTTACATGTCTTTCCAAAGCTTTACTTGCTATTCTTATATCTTTATCTAAAGCTTTGATGTATGTTGCCATCAATTACCAAAAAGGGGGAGATTGAAAGCACAAGTGCTCCCTAGGTGGTTTTGGTAATTAATGACAACATATCTCTTGTTGGACTAACACTTTTATCTAGTATGTTTCAGGTAAGTTTAACAATGGAGTGGCATGGACTAAAGGATGTGGGAACTCCTTCAAGATGCTAAGGACAAAGGATTGGCTAAAGCTTCAAGCTCAAGACTCTTCATTTTACATTTTAGTGATCCAAGATCACATTGAGTCTATAGGAAAAGCCAATACTATCAAGGAGGGATGAGGTGTTGCTTAATGAGCCTCTTGCTTCAAAGTGCTTAGTGATATGCTCCAAATACCCTCAACAACTTTCCCACTTCCACACATATGTCCTAAACCTAAATTCAAGCTCGGCCCCACTGATTCTTTCTATCCGGCGCCACCGAGTTTGGATGTCTTAGCCACTGCCACAAACCCTAGGCAAATCGGTCTCACCGATAGGGATCTCGATTTCACCGAGATGGGATTGTAATCTCTCTGTGTATGTCCATTATCAAAATCGGTCTCATCGAGTTTGAGCAATCGGTACTACCGAGATTACAATGCAAACTCTCTGGTTAACTTATTATCAAAATCGGTCCCACCGAGTTTGATAATCGGTCAAACCGAGTTTGCCTGACCAACTCTCCGGAAAGCTTATTACCAAAATCGGTCCCACCGAGTTTGTGTAATCGGTCTTACCGAGATTACGTTATGCCCTAACCCTAACCGAATCGGTCCCACCGAGTTGCGTTCGGTCCCACGAAAACCCTAACGGTCACATTATTTGCTAAATCGGTCTGACCGAGTTTAACGATTCGGTCCCACCGAGTTTAGTAGATTGTGTGTAACAGTTAGATTTTGTGTGGAGGCTATATATACCCCTCCACCTCCTCTTCATTCGTGGAGAGAGCCATCAGACTGAAACTACACTTCCAGCATCCTATTTCTGAGAGAGAACTACCTACTCATCTGTTGAGGCCAAGATATTCCATTCATACAACATGAATCTTGATCTCTAGCCTTCCCCAAGTTGCTTTCCACTCAAATCTTCTTTCGACCAGATCCAAAACCTATGAGAGAGAGTTGAGTGTTGGGGAGACTATCATTTGAAGCACAAGAGCAAGGAGTTCATCATCAACGCACCATTTGTTACTTCTTGGAGAGTGGTGTCTCCTAGATTGGCTAGGTGTCACTTGGGAGCCTCCGACAAGATTGTGGAGTTGAACCAAGGAGTTTGTAAGGGCAAGGAGATCGCCTACTTCGTGAAGATCTACCGCTAGTGAGGCAAGTCCTTCGTGGGCGACGGCCATGGTGGGATAGACAAGGTTGCTTCTTCGTGGACCCTTCGTGGGTGGAGCCCTCCACGGACTCGCGCAACCGTTACTCTACGTGGGTTGAAGTCTCCATCAACGTGGATGTACGATAGCACCACCTATCGGAACCACGCCAAAAACATCCGTGTCTCCAAATTGCATTTCAATCCTCCAATCCCTTCCCTTTACATTCTTGCAAGTTGCATGCTTTATTTTCTGCTGCTCATATACTCTTTGCATGCTTGCTTGCTATATGTTGTGAATGTTAAACTTGTGCCTAAACTCCACTCAAACTTTAAAGAAACTTAAAAACTACAACTTTGGTACTTAGTGTCTAATCACCCTCCCCCCTATAGACACCTCTTCTCAAGGTCCTACAGTTGGGATTTCGGGAGGACTACCGCCTGACTTCCTTTTTGCATATCATGTTGTGCTATATTTATTATTTGAATGTGCAATGTTATTTGCTCATGATGCATTCATGCATGCATTTGTTATATCTTATGTCTGAACTGTCTTGCGAGTACTTTCAAAGTACTCACCTGGCTTGTTGATTTGGCTAGATGTTGATGAAGGCGATCTCATGGATGAAGAGTTCGATAGCGAGTCCGACGCATAGAGGAGTCCCAGTCAGTCTTGTGCGATCCTGGATTTGGTCACCGTATTATATCCGCTTCCGCTACCCAAATAAATTCATCGAGCCTCACCTCGACGCTCGATGAGCTGCCAGTTTAGGAGTTACGTTATCCACTCCACTGTGATATATCCACCACCACTTTTATCTCGAGTCAAGAGCATGCCACCACGCCCTTGTGTCATGACCGCCCTTATGTACAATATTGGCGTGTTTGTAATAAATTGTTGAGCAGCCTCAGCTCAACCCTGTAATATATTTAATGCTACTGGCCTTCTGTATCAAGTATTTGTCTACCAGTAAGGATAATTCTTCTTATACTGGGACCTAAAGATCGGTTTCTCAATAAGTATTTTATTGAAAATCCGGTCGTGACATACACAATTTCATCTACGATGCTAATGTTCATCGAGAAGGTATATGCCATCTTATTGCTTCTAATGATTTACCACTAGGCATTGGTGAATCTGAAGGTTTTGTAGAATATATTCAAACTTGTCATAATCCTAATTATAGACCAGTTTCTAGACAAACTACAAGTAGGGATATTAAAAGCTATGCAAAACTGGTAAAGAGAAAATAAAAGAAGAATTTTCTACGTGCACTTTTTTAGTGTCGTTAACATCTGATATATGGACTGGTCGGGCAAAGCAAGACTACATTAGTGTGGTAGCTCATTATTTTAATGAACAATGGCATCTACAAAAAAGAGTTATAGGGTTTGAATTAATTGATGTGTCACATAGTGGTCCAAACATTGCTGAAGTTGTACTCAAAGTTGTGAATGATTTTAATATTGCCGACAAAGTTTTCACAATAACTTTGGATAATGCTTCAGCAAACATCAGTGCAATGAATACCCTGACTCCTATATTCTCCATATATGCTGCATCCTTTTTAATGCATCAACGTTGTGCTTGCCATATCATTAATCTTATTGCTCAAGGTGTGTTACATTTATGTGAACCACACGTTGAAGTCATACGCACTGCAATATCTTATTTTTCACATTCAACTTAACGAATTACAAACTATAAGAGATATTGCCTTGCCCTAGGATGCGTTCCTCATAAGTATAATTCAAACATGCCTGTTAGATGGAACTCTACATATATGATGCTTAAGGCAGTTATCCAAGACAGAGTTCAGTTCAATGGTTTTATTAATTCAAATTATGGGGTTGAACATCTAATTAGCAAAGATACTTGGCATGTTTTTATATCATTGACTGCATTTCTTGAGTTGTTCTATGATGCAACAATTACTTTGTCTAGGGTTTATTACCCGATATCTCCTTTGATGGTGCATACCCAATTAGACATTGCTAGTCATCTGAAAGCAAATGAAGGCGATGGATTATTACTTAATGTTGTTGCTGACATGAAAATCAAGTATTTAAAATATTGGCAACAAATTCCAGTTTTGTATGCATTTGCATTTTCTTGAATCCTAGAGTTGAACTTGAAGGGTATCGTAGTGCACTCAATGTACTATTTATATCCCGAAGTTTATATTATAATGATGACTTCCATAAGGCTCATGAGAAGCTTTTTGAAGTTTTTCTAAGTATGAGGAAAAATATGCCAGAGTTCGAATGCAACAACCTCCACCAGCATCTACTGCAGGTAAAAAGAGAGGAGCATGGAGCAAGATCTATGGTTCTTCGTCCTCCTGGACAGCCAGAAGCTCTTCCACGTCAACATCTGTGCTTCAAGGTGGCGGGGAGTTAGCGAAGTACCTCAATAGTGACAAAGTCATGTAAATTTAGATAGTGAGGAAGACTTCGACATACTGCAGTAATGGCAAGAACACAAGCTTACATTTCCGATGCTCTCCATATTAGCACGTGATGTGTTATCGGTGCCTGTATCTACAGTGTCATCGGAGTCTGCTTTCAGCCTTGCTGGAAGAATAATT
This sequence comes from Aegilops bicornis, assembly GCA_021605145.1. Taxonomy (NCBI): domain Eukaryota; kingdom Viridiplantae; phylum Streptophyta; class Magnoliopsida; order Poales; family Poaceae; genus Aegilops; species Aegilops bicornis. Next base: position 882,141,531 of record CM038670.1, read on the forward strand.
GAGGAGAGAAGAACTATTCTCGCCCCTGATATGGTGAGGACACTGATGTCCGTAAAAGATGGGGAGTTATCAAGAAGGAGAGCGCAATACACTGCAGAAAACACAGAACTACTAGCTATGTTTGAAGAAATGAACTTTGAAGAAGACCCGGAAGAATAGTTGAAGACTTGTAGCGTAGTCCTTTTATTTTTATTTTGTAATTTTCTTATCTTTTTGTAATTTTCTTTCCCTTTTGTAATTCTAGAGCATGGCTCTGCACTCTTTTACTTCCTAGGGACGGAAGGTTTTAATGAGGCAACCGCTAATAAAGCTTGACATTTCCCCCAGATGATACTGAAGGAAATATGCCCTAGAGGCAATAATAAAGTTGTTATTTTATATTTCCATATTCATGATAAAGTTTTATTATTCATGCTAGAATTGTATTAATCGGAAACTTAAATACATGTGTGAATACATAAACAAATACCTTGTCCCTAGTAAGCATCTACTAGACTAGCTCGTTGATCAAAGATGGTTAAGGTTTCCTAACCATAGACATGTGTTTTCATTTGATAACGGGATCACATCATTAAGAGAATGATGTGATGGACAAGACCATACGTTAGCTTAGCATAATGATCGTTTAGTTTATTGCTATTGCTTTCTTCATGTCAAATACATATTCCTCCGACTATGAGATTATGCAACTCCCGGATACCGGAAGAATATCTTGTGTGCTATCAAACATCACAACATAACTGGGTGATCATAAAGATGCTCTACAGGTATCTCCTAAGGTGTTTGTTGAGTTGGCATAGATCGAGATTAGGATTTGTCACTCCGAGTATCAGAGAGGTATCTTTGGGCCCTCTCGGCAATACACATCATAAGCTTGCAAGCAGCCGACTAAGGAGTTGGTCATGAGGTGATGTATTAAGGAACGAGTAAAGAGACTTGCCGGTAATGAGATTGAACTAGGTATGAAGATACCGACGATCGGATCTCGGGCAAGTAACATACCGATGGACAAAGGCAATTATGTATGTTGTCATAACGGTTCGACCTATAAAGATCTTCGTAGAATATGTAGGAGCCAATATGGGCATCCAGGTTCCGCTATTGGGTATTGAGCGGAGAGGTGTCTCGGTCATGTCTACATAGTTCCCGAACCCATAGGGTCCGCACGCTTAACGTTCGATGATGATATAATAATTATATGAGATATGTGATTTGGTGACTGAATGTTGTTTGGAGTCCCAGATGAGATCATGCACATGACGAGGCGTCTTGAAATGGTCGAGAGGTAAAGACTGGTATATAGGACGATGGTATTCGGACACCGGAAGTGTTTCGGGGGGTACCGGGTACTTATCGGGTCACAGGAAGGGGTTCCTGGCACACCCGTCAAAAGATATGGGCCTTATGGGCCAAGAAAGGGAATGCACCAGCCAAAAGAGGCTGTGCGCCCCCCATAGCAGGCCGGCCTAGGAGGAGAAGGAAAGGGGGAAGGGAAAGGAAAGTGTGGATTAGGATTCCCACTTCCTTCCCTCTCCCCCCCCCCCCCCCTCTTTCCTTCTCCCTCGGTTATATATGGCAGGGGGCGCAGGCTTGGGAGGGAGCCCAAGTAGGATTTCTCCTACTTGGGGCGCCCCTAGGGCCGCTCCTCCCTCCCTCCCATATCTATATATATATATATATATATATATATATATATATATATATATATATATATATATATATATATATAGTGATGCTATTCATCACCACAGGTGCAGAATAACTTATTCTTCACCCGAGGTAATCTTCACGATCATTTCATAATTAAATTACGTTTGGAATTCAAATAGTTACATTCGTATTCATTCACTACGTAATATTTGACATAAGAAAATAAAAATATAGGTCATAAGACAAGAAAATTTGCAGTTTATGTGTATTTTACACTATGCTTTTACGTTTGTAATTTTACATAACATAAAATATTTTTCTGACGATGATATATTTTCTTACGGTCTCTTTTATGTTGAAAATAAGACAAAACTTACGAAACGTAAAATTACGGTGCATTGATGGTAAAATAGTGGGGGTGAAGAATAACTATTCCTCACCCAGGGTGACGAATAGACAATCCATATATATATATATATATATATATATATATATATATATATATATATATATATATATATATATATATATATATATATATATATATATATATATATATAGGAAAATCCATCCTACCACCCAGTGGTAGTTACCCCACATGTCTCATATACTAGCATGTGATACTATATATACTATTTTATTATTTTAAATATATTCGTATACTATATCTAAGATATTTCAAAACAAGTTAGATGAAAAAATTGCATATGAGCCCATAGTTTTTGTTATATTTATGAAATACGTACATATTTGTACGTAAAAAAGAGCATACTCAAAAAATGGTACATACTACAAAAAATTTTATATATAATACCTAATCATTGTTATATACTACATACTACACGTACATACTCTCGGTTTCGACAGATACTACATACAACATACAAAACGTAAGTGATGGTAACTACCATTTGATATATATAACATACTACATACAACATACAAAACGCAAGGAATTGTCTTTTTTACACAAGCCACAAAAAACATCGTTTTTCATCGAAACCTTGTGAATGCACATAAAATGTCCGGATATACACATGGGATTTTTGTTCCGAATTTTCAACTTTTCGAAATGTGTATTCCGACAATGGGTGCATATGCACCTAGGAGCCAAAATGCCGCTCTCATAATATATATATATATATATATATATATATATATATATATATATATATATATATATATATATATATAGGTATTATTCTAAGCGTGAGTGTAGAATAGCTTATTCTACACCCCAGTTACGGTATGTATAAAATCTAGTAAAACGCTATGTAAAATATAGTAATTTATGAGATATATTTTTTACTATCCAAGTTTTTGATTTCTTACATGGTCAAAAAAATTACTATATTTTACATGTTACATTACTATATTTTGTATTTAGCGTTACTAGGGGTGTAGAATAAGCTTTTCTATACTCAAGCTTAGTTTAGCGTTACTATATATATGTGTGTGTGTGTGAGCGGGCGCCACACATAACATAGATCAACCCCTTAGCCGTGTGTGGCATCCCCCTTCACAGTTTGCACCCTCGGTCATATCTTCGTAGTGCTTAGGCAAAGCCCTGCAGAGACCACATAACCATCACCGTCACCACGTCATCGTGCCTCCGGAACTCATCTAATACCTCGCCATCTTGCTGGATCAAGAAGGCGGAGGACGTCACCGAGCTGAACGTGTGCAGAACAAGGAGGTGTCGTGCGTAGCCATGGAAAGTGAAAGTTATGGTGGAAAAAGGAATAAATTTTATTTTCTGTTTGGGAACCGCCTATGATATATCTAGCATGTAATGTGTTGGGATGCTTCAAGTCATTTTCGTTGGTGGGATGGATACACCTCCCAAAATGTTTTTATCTCTAGTTTTTTTCGCTTTTAGCTCTGGAACCTCTACAAATCCCTACTTCCCTCTGCGAATGGCCTTTCTTTTACTTTATGCAATTTTTATTTTTAAAATTGAGTCTCCATCCTCTCTTACAAAAGCACCAACTAGTAGGAAATATGATTGTACTGGGTGTAGCTAATATTCGAGTGTGTTTCATGAATGGATCAATGTTTGAGCATGATGGGCTAGGGATAACTTGTTTTAGCATTGATATTTTGAAAGACATGGTTGCTTGTTGATATGTTTGAGTATCTAAATTATTATGTCAAAACTAGACTATTTCTTTGAATCACATAAAAGTCCAAATGTCCATGCTATGAAGAAAACAAAATGAAATGACATGATAAACAACACTGCACATCAAATATTCCATTTTATCACTTACCTACTCGAGGACGAGCATGAGTTAAGCTTGGGGATGTTGGTACGTCTCCAACGTATCTATAATTTTTGATTATTCCATGTTGTTTTATTACCAATCTTGGATGTTTTATAATCATTATATAGTCATTTTATATCATTTTTTGGTACTAACCTATTGACATAGTGCCAAGTGCCAGTTGTTGTTTTCTGCATATTTTTTACATTGCAGGAAATCAATATCAGATGGAGTCCAAATGCCACACCAATTTATGATGATTTTTTATGGGCTAGAAGGAACACAACGGGCCCTGGTTGCACCTGGGGGAGTCCCGAGGAGGGGATAACCCACCAGGGCGCGCCAGGAGGCCCAGGCGCGCCCTGGTGGGTTGTGCCCACCTCGGGTGCCCCTGGACCGACTCTTTACTCTATAAATACCCCAATATTCCAGAAACCCTAGGGGAGTCGACGAAGTTTTCATCCAGTCGCCGCGGAGTCCAGAACCACGAGATCCAATCTGGACACCATCATGGAGGGGTTCACCACTTCCATTGGTGCCTCTCCGATGATGCGTGAGTAGTTCTTTGTAGACCTTCAGGTCCATAGTTAGTAGCTGGATGGCTTCCTCTCTCTCTCTCTCTCTCTCTCTCTCTCTCTCTCTCTCTCTCTCTCTCTTGATTATCAATACAATGATCTCTTGGAGATCCATATGATGTAAGTCTTTTGGCGGTGTGTTTGTTGGGATCTGATGAACTTTGAATTTATGATCAGTTATATCTTTTTTATATCCATGAATGTTATTTGAGTTTCTTTGATCACTTATATGTGTGATCTTTTATAGCCTCGTATTTATTCTATGATATTTGTGTTTTGTTTGGCCAACTTGATCTATTTATCTTGCAATGGGAAGAGGTGCCCGGTAGTGGGTTCAATCTTATGGTGCTTGATCCCATTGACAGAAAGGGAACCGACACGTATGTATCGTTGCTACTAAGGATAAAAAGACGGGATCCATATCTGCCACAATAGATAAATGGATCTTGACTACATCATCTCATCTTTCTTATTGCATTACTCAGTTTTTCCATGAACTTAATATACTAGATGCATGCTGGATAGCGGTCGATGTGTGGAGTAATAGTAGTAGATAAAGGTAGGAGTCGGTCTAATAATCTTGGATGTGATGTCTATGTAATGATCATTGTCTGGATATCGTCTTGATTATTTGAAGTTCTATCAATTGCCCAACAGTAATTTGTTCACCCACCGTTTGCTATTTTTCTCGAGAGAAGCCACTAGTGAAACCTACGGCCCCCGGGTCTTCTTTCTCATATATTTGCCTTACGATCTACTTTTTCCTTGCGTTTATGTTTAGATCTATTAAACCAAAAAATACAAAAATACCTTGCTGCAATTTATTTGTTCCGCGGTCTATTTATCCCATCTACAAATTTACCTCACGTCCTTTGCTTATCTTCAGGCGTCGTACCCCGAAAGGGATTGACAACCCCTTTAACACGTCGGGTTGCGAGGTGTTGTTCTTTGTGTGCAGGGGTTGTTTACGTTGTGTTGCTAGGGTCTCCTACTGGTTCGATAACCTTGGTTTCATATCTGAGGGAAATACCTATCACCGCTGTGCTGCATCATCCTTTCCTCTTTGAGGAAAAAACCGATGTAGCTTCAAGCGACATCAATAACTCATATAGTACTATATCGTCAACGAACGTTAAGCGTGCGTAACCTACGAGTTTGAGAATGATGTAGACATGATAGAAACGCTCTCCGGTCAATAACCAACAGCAGGACCTGGATGCCCATATTGGCTCCTACATATTCCACGAAGGTCTTTATCGGTCGAACATTTATGTCAACATACGTAGTTCCCTTTGTTCATCGGTATGATACTTGCTCGAGATTCAATCATCAATATCTCCATACTTATTTTTATCTCGTCACCTGCAAGTCTCTTTACTCGTTCTGTAATACATCGTCCTGTCACTAACTCCACTTTGCTTGCAAGCTTCTTAAATAATATTTATAGAAACTTAATGTGTCGTACGTGTTGTAAGGCTGCCAATGAACTGGGAATAATTGAATTGAAAGCTCCCATTTTTATGGAGCTGAAAGCTACAGGACCCCACCCCACCCCTCATGTCTACCCCATAAAACTAATTCTTCTAGAAGCACAATGGGAAAAAGAAAGTGAAAAAAGCCAGTAACAGTGACCACAAATTCAAGTTTACCTAAATCACTATAACTTGGTTTCCATTTCCTGATGCTCGCACTCGAAAATAAAAACCACAAATGTGAATAAAGAAAGAGGGGTAAACTGCAATATTCCAAAAACTAGAAACTGAAAAGGGAAATTGCATCGATGGGTTCCGCACGTGCCACTTGTCGCATGTGGAGAACATCTCTCCCATCCATTGTTTTCCTTCGCGGGGCGCATCCCTAACTAGCTGCTCCTTCTTAGTAGTTGTTGTGAGTAAATTCGCAAAATAGAGTGCAACTCCTACATAGCACACACACGATCCTGAGTGATAGGTTTGTAATGGGCCGGCCCATTTGGCCTCCACCCTCTTTCGGAAGCTTCCGATTGTTTTTTCCTTCCCCTAAAAAAAAAGATTGTTTTTTCCTTTTTATCATTTTTGTGTTTTTGCTGTTTTTACTTGGTTACTATTTTTAAAAAATAAGATTTTTCTAAAATTCATGAATTTTTCAAATTCACAAAAAAAATGAAATTCATGAATATTTTATTATCACACCAAAAATTTCAAAGGTAACAAAACCAATAACTGGCCAAAAGGAATGAGCTCGTTTCTCCACCAGAAATTGGAGATCATTGGATATCTGAGGTCCACCATGGAGATGCGGGGGCATTCTAATACTTTTAAATTTATCCTAAAAGAGAGGAGTACGTCCTCATACTTTGTCTTTATCAGGACTAATTAAGTCTTGTTTTGCCTACTGTGTTGGCTGCTACCTAGCTACGAATATTTACTTGGGGCATTTGTAGTCATGATTGACAACAATTAGAGCAAATTGTTAATGTATGCCGCAATATTTCGTCCTCTCTTATTCTTATCAATATATTCTGATATGTGTTGTATGAAAAACACAACCATGGCTGCATAAATGTTGATGTCGTTGTGAAATTTTTAATTTGTGTGGCTGACACTTAGTGGCGGGCGCTAGAAAATCCCGCCACATATAACAAACCTACCAGTGGCGGGATCATTGATGCGGTTATAGCAGTGGCAGGAGGTAGGTGGCGGGCTGACCTGGGAGCTTGGCCCGTCACTGCTGGCATTTTTGCGCCTGTCACTGATATGCGGTAGTGTAGATTTGCCCTCCCCCACACCTCCCCCCCTGCCCGCCGTCTGGGCCATCAGTGACGGGCTTCGATCCTTCTCAAATTTATCCGTCGGGATGGGTTAGATGGAGCTCTGTCTTAGATTCCTGCCAAGTCCATAGGGCGGTGAGATTAATGGTTCTTGTCGTACGTATGTGATGGGCGAGATTTGGTAAAGTTTAAACTAGATTTAAGACATTTTTTGAAGAGATATTTTTTTTGCATGGCAGAAAAAAAAAAGAAAAACTTGTGGAGGAGATATAGATAAGCAACGAAGGGAAGGGAAGGGAGACGGGAGGGTGGAGCGTGAACTGGTACAACTCGAGAGAATGCCAGGATAAGAGGTGAGGTGACCCCACAGCTAGCCCGTGAACCACGTTGCAAGTAGAATGACACTGTTGTGCTAGTAGCTGTCTTCTCTTCACAGCTACAGGGTAGCACGTGGGTGAACCAAAGAGGAGATATGTTTCTATAAATACACCCCTACATCGACAAGCTCGGTCCAGCTAGTCATCCCAGTATAAACCACAACTTGAGCATTAGTGTTCTCCTCGCCACTCACCCATACCCATGGCCAGTTTCCAGATTACACCGTTCGCTGGACTCTTGGAAAACACCGAGTTTATCTTCCGTAGCTTGTACTTGCACAACATTAATGGTGGACTAAACCCAACCAGATCAACGATAGCAAAGAACAATTTTGCCACTGGGTGGGATACATCCCTTGTCGACTGGCCAATATACGATGGCACTGGCCCAGGCGCCATGCTAGTCGCTCGTGCCCAAGGCCAGCAAATCTATGCTAGTAAAGGGAGTCATTCTCTCACCCTTGAGTTCATGAATGGAAGGTACATGTACATGTCATTTTTATTTTTCATTTGTATTTAGGCCACAATATTCTATTGTAGCGTTGTATGTATCTTTCTTCATTTATAGCCTAAAGTTTACAGAGTAGTACTCTTTTCCTTTTTTGCATTAGAATGCGTTATAAGAACCCGATGCTAGCTCCAGAAAGAATATACGTATTATATAAGAGTTATTAAGTCATCGTAAGCATCACAATGTTTCTTGTTAGGATACTTAAAAGTCCAATCACACAGGTTTATTGGCTCCACACTCCAGTTAATGGGACTCTCAGCGAAACCCGAGCAACCCCGTGAGTGGTCTATCACTGGCGGGACAGGTGATCTTGCGATGGCGCGTGGTGTAGTGATGGTGAAATACCATGAAGAAGTAGAGTCTGGAGACTCATGGGAGCTTAGCTTCCATGGATTTTGCAGGATGCAGGTGAGAAGAGTATTTATTAGTTGAAGCATTTTTTGGTGCTAGTTATGGGCAAGTTCATAATTCAATTTTACATACCGATTTTAGTTAAGCTAGCTGATGGGGATCATGCCTATTGCTTCCTTGTCCATGATACAGAGCTTGCCCACTCTCACAAACGCTGGCCCATGGGGTGGACTTGGTGGTTCAGGGAGGTTCTCGGAACAGCCATGGCGCATACTTTAATTCAATATATAAGATCGATGGACTGCCCATTCCATCGGGACCTCCATGTTGCATGCAGTTTTAATTCGCCCCCTGTATCTCATTGCGTACGTGCTTTGTCGTCGATTATTATTTTGAGTACTATGTTTGATGATAAGAACTAAAGTTCCCCCATACAGTGGCCTGCACTCCTCGTCAATGTTTCACCGATTTTTTCTGTTTTCTTGCACTCATGAGTTGGTGATGGCTCCGCAGACCTCATGCATAAATCATTAAGGATGACTGGTCGTTTCTACCAATCTTGTTGGGGGGTCATTAAGGATGACTCGTCGTTTCTACCAAGCTTGGGCAAAAGGATGACTTCACGGCGACAATTAAACATGCCCCTCTCAACCCAGCCCATCTGACGCTTTTGCCCAAGAAGGATGGGCAGATTGATTTGAAGGATTTTTGTCTCGGTATTGTTTTGAGGTTGAGCACCATTTCTCCAGTATCCAGAGATCAGCAACTCCGATCGGGCTGATTTTTTTACACTATTTTCTTCTGAAAATTAGCTTTCTTGCAGCAAAAATTGGGACCAATTGACTTAGGGAACGCCAAACAGCCACCTCAAGCACCATCGGCCCTGGTGCACCATGTGTCCGTGTGGGGCCCTCGTGTCCGCCTTGCGTTGATTACTTCGCTCAAAATTCTGATATTTCCAAGAAAAAATTCACAAAAAATTTCAGCCCATTCCAGCTTCTTGAATTTTAAGCTATATTTTCAAAAACAATAGAAAACAGGGACTGCCCATTCGCATTGGATTAATAGGTTAGTCCACCTAAATGTTATGCCAAAAATATAAATAAATGATTCATATATAATATGAATACTGCAAAAGTTATAGATACATTGAAGACATATCAGAGTTGCCCATAGACTTCAGGCGACCCATCCACACGCCTCCGGCCTTAGATCACCTAAGGGGCATCTTCGGCCTTTGGGCTCCAGGAAGGCATACCATACCAATTTCCCAAGGATCCTTCCCATCTCATAAATCAATAAAAGGAACGTTTGGCATACCATATTTGAGTTTGTTTTAGCTATGGTAGGGCAAGGAGCCGAATTAATGTTTTTTTGCATGAAAATTTCCGATCAGTTCATCCTTAATCATGGCATTACAACGAACACCAAAAATAATTAAAATTACATCCAGACCCGTAGTCCACCTAGCAACGACTACACGTACTAAAGCGAGCCGAAGGCGCTCCGCCGTCATCAACCCTCCCAAGCCGGAGCCTAGCAAAACATGTTGTAGTAAACAGTCGGGAAGTCGTCGTGGTAAGGCCCCATAGGAGTAAATCAACGAAACAACAACAGCCGCCGATGAAGACTAGTGTAGATCGGAAGGATCTAACCTGCAGACACATCATAGACGAACGATGACCAAATCCAAGCAAATCCACCAGAGACACACATCCACACACCCATCGATGATGCTAGACACACTACCAAGACGTGGGCTAGGTGGGGAAAACTTTATTCCATCTTTAGGGAACCGCCGCTGTCTTGCCTTTCCGAGCAGTACACAAACCCTAACAAAACTCGAAGAAGCTTCTAAAAATGGATCCCTCCCGATGATAAGGGCCGGGATCCATCACGCTCCCATGGTGCTAAGGCCACCCAAGACGAGGAGGACCGACGGCGGTGTCGGCAGGAGGCGGAGGAACACTAAAACTTTTCTTAGGGAGGTAGAGTTAAAGTTATGCTCATTACCCGATACATCCTTTCTGTACATTGTGACACTTAACTTCCTTGCAAGCTGACATCTTGCGTTGCAATTATTTCCCTCTTTTTTGAGGGAAGGTTGCAATTATTTCTATTTTTCTGAGGGAAGCTTGTAATTATTTTCTTTTCAGAAAACATCCAAAAAATGTACGGGTTTATATAATAAAGCCTCACAACGGAACCAAGATTGAGTCATACAAGTTAGCTTAATGTTTTCACACTATATCTCAAAGTTTGACCGCCAAAGGGGCGAAGACCTTAAGTTCCTTAACTTTGTCAGTTACCATGGCCAATTTTTCCTCATCACCCGTCGCTGTTGTCGTTGTCTGAGCTGACAACACCGTTGTGGCACACCCAACCTCAAATCTCAGAGCATTGTCGCTTAGATCTTGTATAATTGTGATATCTTAGAAGTAACACATAGGATAAATATTGGGGTGAAGGAAGAGAAACCAAATGAAGAGATTTGTATTATCTTAATTAAGATATTACTTGCTAGCAATAATATTTCTCATCTCATGTTTAGGTATATCTAGTTATTAGAAATAAGACTAGAAACTGGAATAAGATGTTTTTTTGTTGTCTTCTCTTAACTATCTGGTGAGTTCAGCATACATGCTCATGCTCTTATTATTATTATTATTATTATTATTATTATTATTATTATTATTATTATCATTATTATTGTTGTTGTTGCGGTTGTACATGCTCTTATTCTAGTCGATACTATTCAACTGGAATAGGACATAGATCTTGTATGTCATTGTAAGATATGTCACGACAATTTCGACATGGACAAAAGTTCACATCAACCGTTTAATTGTCCAAGATTGTCGTTTTCAATTGTTCGGTTTTTTATTGTGATAATTGTGCAATGTATTGTGGGGACATGCCTTGCTCGTTTCTTCGTGTTTCCTAGATATTTTGATGGAGCGGGTCACGTAGTTTTGTAAGTTCTCGATACGGACAATGACATATATGGACGTGTCATGCATATTTGCTAGTATAGAGAGTATTTCGAGGACAGAGTATCATGGATTCATGGTGTTGTATTACCTGATTTTCTGATGACATATGCATGCATTTACTCGTTTTTTTGCAAAATATGCATGTGTGCAGTCATCCCAAGAGAAAACCAATCCAACGAACAACAGATATATTTCTCTTAGTGAACTAAGAATTACCGGAAAATGAATTGGTGACCGATACACTCCAAACGGGTTAGTGGATAGGTGAAAGTCCAATAGAGCTGCATGCATGCAACAGATAGGTGTATATTATTTTAGGAGAAAAAATATCTGAGCAACCTGCTGGGTTTTTGACCAGCCAACGCATCTTGTTGATAATTTGTTAGTTATAAAAAATGTTAGTTGTATAGTAAGTCAGTTCCCCAAATATTTCTCTAGCTGGAGTATGGAGTATGGAGCATGTATAATCTTAGTTACTTAGAGTATGGTGCTTTATTTGTTGTCGTCTTGGTGTATGTGAATTTTTCAAATTGAAGCATGGAGTTTTGTGCGTGTAATTACTAATTAACAGTATGTAGTATATGCATATGCCCCAAGAATGGGGTATGGAGTATATGTATTTGCCTCCAAGTATGAAGCATGGAGTATATGCATATGCGTGTAATTAAGAGAGGTACTATGGAGTATTATTGTTGTGGGTATATACTCCATACTCCAGTTCTCCAAACACACTAGAGTATATGTATTGTCACTTGGAGTACACGGAGTATGTGCGGCATAACTCTACTACCAACGAAATGACAATTATATATATACTTCTTACTAGGAAAAAGGCTCGTGCGTTGCAACGGAAGAATATCACACACTCTAACCCTGATAATAGTGTCTCAAGACCTTCACTCCTCAGCGACGCGAGCTTCTATCTGGCGGTGCCCAGGAGAGGAATGCGTCAGTGACATGCAACAACTGAATCGCCAATGAAGACGTGGTGGCATATGGCGCCCTACAGACATCTTGTACACGTTCTCCACAAGATGATGGCGCAACACTCGCCCATCTGATTCTGCCGCCGTAGCCAGCTGACACATCTTAGTCCTGCCGGCACGACCACCAAGCAGAGGGAAGGTGTGGGAAAAAGTATTGTCATCTTAATTGTGCACCAAGCACATCTTGTATAAATGCAGCAAAATGTTGGAGTAGTATTATTGGGAAATTTACTCCCCTTTCATGAACCCATATAAATATAAGTCGGTAAAAAACAAAAAATTATGTGTCATGATTTGTAAGCAAATTGCAGGTGGTAGACCAAATATGCACTTATTTTAAATGTGTGAGTATATTAGGATGAGTGACACAGAGGCGTTTTGGCTCTCAGGTCCAGGTGAACATGAAATCACTGCCACACAGATGCGCCTTGAGATCCGTGCTTGTGGTCCCTGTCGTATCAATACAGTGATATGAAAAGAGGAATACGACACGGCAGGACAGTGTACGTACAGACGGGGGCGGCTTTGAGATGGACGGCCGTCTGAGACTTAACCGCGTTGACGCACATGTACTCTGGACTCCAGGTACAGGTGTTAGCTTCTGACGCCGCGCGCCATCTGTGATGGCCCACATGTAAGACGCGCTGGCCCATTTGTGTGGGGAGTGAGGGAAGAGCTTGTAGTAGCTTCGGTGCCTACTCGAGAAGCCAGGTGGCGGCGGCCGGGCGGCGGAGACGGAGAGGTCGGGCTTAGAGGTCTGGCGAGGAGGGGCGAAGCGGAGGTGCGCCACCGGCGGCTTCCAGGAAGAGAAACTGCGGCTGGCTAATGGCAACAGATTTCCCCGTGGATCCAGTTGACAGGTACTATCTCGAACAAATCCCCAATAGATGCAGAAGCTTTTCTTTGTGAGATGTCCATTGCATGGCTTTTAGATTTGATCATTTGTAACTGCAGTTTACCAATTTTCTCCGATGAGGCGTGCAGTGCTGCAATTTTAATGGAAATGGTTAGCGGTGGTTGTCCACCTGTAATTGGGACTGGCGGCGGAGTGGTTGATGCTGGTCGTAGCGCATGTGGCGCACTCAGTGGGCATGGAGCTGGCGCAAATGGAGATGGATGCGGCGACCAGCCCGGTATTCATGCCGCAGGATTTGCATTCTCTTATTTCAATGAGAATGAGGAAGACAATGCCGACGCAATTGAGCAAGGATTAACAGATTTTGCCGAGAACCCAGTCGTTGATTCAGCCATTGCGGACAGAGCAGAGAGTTCAGTTGCAGCTTCAGCTCAATCTACAGGCAAGATGGATCCTCAAGCCCCTGCGTGGGCTAGAAGGTAAAAAAGATTTATTAACTGCATAGCCGACATCGGAATGTTTAAAACTTGCTAACAGTATTATGCATATGGACAAAAATTCTGTTTGTTTGAAGAATCGGTCTAGTCACATAAGGATTTCATGTTTTCCTTCAATAAAAGATAGATATAGATAATATGTTGTTCGAAATAAATGTGCTCATGAATACCACCAAAAAACGAGTGGATGCAAGAAAAAACAGTCAGTTTTGTGTATGTAGGAATGAAAATTAAACTTGCTGAGATTAAAAGTTCTTATTGTTGGTTCAGGGTCAGAGTTGGGAAGCAACCACCTGACATGATGCCATGTCCTGATAGGGTTGGTGCCTTGGAGCAAACCATCCGTGGTTATGCTAACAAGCTCGGGACTAATGTGGTAGAACCTGAGATTGAGTTAACGTTTGACTCCCTTGGAGAAGCATGGAGGAGCTCGTCAGGTTGGTAGAGGAAGACCGCCAACCAGGGGCGGACCCAGACTGAAAATTACCCGGTGTCCATATAGAAGAACACATCAAAAAATCAATGACCTACACATTAAATTAATGGATTATCTTAAGCAAGTGTAGATCGGATCCGGTGCCATGGACACCGGCTAGCTATACGTAGCTACGCCCCTGCCGCCAACGATCAACGGAGTGCATGTCTAACAATATATGTTTTTCTGTCCGAAGACATCTGACTCATGACTTATCTCCCTTGATGTTTAACAGACAAGCCCTGAAGGGAGCATGGCTGGACTTGGCATGAGGTCGCATCCACCTGATTGTTCCCAGGACAGAATTAACTGTAAATGCAAGCCCTGTTGGGGTTGAAGAGATAAGATGGTGTGGCTGCCAACACATGTGTACAAAATAACAGGGTGTTTTATTTCTGAATTTGATGATGCCACTAAACAATCACTACTAGAAAAAGGCTTATACATAGAAGTTTACCAGTAGCGTGTGTTTCGGAGCCTACGCTACTGATAATTACCAGTAGCGTGTGTTACAAACCGCGCTACTGGTACAACTTAGCAGCAGCGGTGGTTTCTAGAGGGCACGCTACTGGTAAGTTAACCACACCACACCCCCCGGCCAAAAAATAGTAGCAGCGTTTGTACTCTAACAAGCGCTATTGTTAATAATATAGCAGTAGCGTGGATGACATATGGAAGGATGGTGGAAAGATGCTCGCAATCCGCTGTGGATGACATATATGAAAAAAGACTGAAGGATGTTTTATGTCCATATCAAAAATGCAAAGGAGGAGTCAGGCTTGACCCCTTTAAGGGTGGTAAATTCAAGGCGCACCTGCCCATGCATGGTTTCATGCATGGCCATACTCGGTGGATAAGTGAAGATGATGTTGATGATGATGATGATGATGATGAGGACGTCGATGGGGCAGGAAATAACGACATGGGGCCACCAGATGAAGAGATGACCGATTATGTGCCCGAAGAGGAAGACGGCTTCGGAAATGTCGATGGCGAAGAGGCAGTTCAAGGCGGAGAAGACGCGGGCACGCCACCGTCTTCGTCGCTACTAAGTTCAGCCATGCGGGACCCACATGTTCGAGACCTGCTTCGCAAGAAGACGACTAGCTACAGAGCTGCTTCAAGAGAGGAGGCCAAACTGGCACAACTGGAGATAGACTCGATGACTCCTTTGTATGATGGTTGCAATCCCGAGGTGACCCGCTTGAGTTTCACACTAGAACTTCTAAAGACGAAGGCAAAACACAAATGGACAGATACAAGCCTGGATGAGCTTCTGAAGTATCTAAAGAAGGTTCTTCCCGCGGGAAACCTGTGTCCTACTAGTGTCGAGGAGGCAAAGAAAATCGTGTGCCCTCTTGATCTGTCACATATTAGATATCACACCTGCATCAATGATTGCATCATATATCGGAACGAGCACACGGGAAAAACTATCTGTCCAAAGTGCAATGCTTGACGATATAAAAAAGGCCGGAAAGAAAGCTCCACAGAAAGTTGTATGGTACTTTCCGATCACTCCGCGTCTACAGCGGTATTTCGTAGATCCTAAGGAAGCAAAGCTTATGTGCTGGCACGCGGAGAGGGTGAAGCCATATGACGGAGATGAGCCGAAGCTGAGACACCTCGCAGATGCTTGCAAGTGGAGAGCATTAAATGCTGAATTTGAATTTTTCGCAAATGATCCAAGGAACATCGTGCTTGGCGCTAGTAGTGATGGCATGAATCCATTTGGCAACCAGAACACCAATCATAACACATGGCCCGTGTTTGTATGGATGTACAACCTCCCCGCCTGGTTGTGCATGAAGGAAAAATACATACACATGGCTATGCTTATTCAAGGGCTGAGACAACCAGGAAATGATATAAATCCGTATCTCGGGTTACTGCAAGGGGAGCTACATACCTTATGGAAAACGCCAGCCAAGACATGGGATTCAAGCAAAGGAGAGTATTTCTACATGAGAGCCGCGCTGATCACGACAGTGCCGGACTATCTCGGTTACGGCTATCTCTCCGGCCAGGTGTGCCACGGATATTGTAGATGCACGAGGTGCATGGATGATACGAATTCTCTGCAGCTATCGAAAGATGGCGGGTCTTCGAAAATCGTGTACATGGGGCATCAAAGATGGCTCGAGAAGGATGACCCATGGAGAAAGCGTGGAGATCTATTCAATGGTAAGGCTGAGCATCGAGGTCCTCCACGTAAGCGTAGCGGTGCAGAAATATATGAGTTATTGAAGAACTGGGAAGAGTGCCCCTCGCCGGGAAAGACGAAGATAAAGGCACCGGAGCCCCTGCTGAAGATATGGAAGACGAGATCTGTTTTCTGGGACATGGAATACTAGCCCATACTTGGCGCGCCTCATAGCCTTGATCAAATACATATCACAAAAAATATCCTTGAGAGTTTGCTTGGAACATTGATGAACATGCCGGGGAGGACCAAGGATGGGCCGAAGGCAAGAAAAGACTTGGAATTTTTGAATATCAGGAAAGATCTCCAAATGCCTGGTAAAAGGTCAGAGGAGACCGAGACGGAGATGGAGACGGAAGATAGGGGCAAAAAAGTAAACATGAAGGAAGAACAATATTGCCCCCCCCCCCTCTTGCTTCACCTTAGATCAGAAGGAGGTCGATCAATTGTTCAAGTGCCTTGCCGGAATCAAAGTTAGTTCCAGATACTGTGGAAAGATAAGCAGATATCTGGACACTAAGAAAAAAAGATTCAGTGGGATGAAGTCTCACGACTGTCATGTGATGATGAAACAGTTACTCCCGGTTGCACTTAGAGGGATTGTGGACACACATGTGCGTGAGACGCTTACTGACCTATGACACTTTTTTGATGCTATTTCTCGAAAGTCGATCAGTGTGAAGCAACTCCATAGGCTTCATGAAGAGATCGTTGTCATACTGAATGAGCTAGAGATGTACTTCCCGCCCGCGTTCTTTGATGTCATGGTGCATCTATGTGTCCACATCATGGACGACATCATCGACCTAGGGCCGACATTCCTGCATAGCATGATGTCGTTCGAGAGGATGAATGGGGTCATCAAAGGATTCATTCGTAACATGTCCCGTCCAGATGGAAGCATAGCCCAGGGATATCTGACCAAAGAGTGCATCTCTTTATGTGAGAGTTATATGACCAAAGACCCTGTTGTTGGTTTGCCCGTCAACAAGCACTATGGAAGGCTCGAAGGTGAAGGTCACACCAACGGTCATAGGGATGTGAATGTGTTACGCTCGGGCCGACAAAACGACCTTGACAGGGCAAACTTAGTAGTGCTACAACAGCTAGATGTGCTAGAAGATTTTGTGACACTGCACAAAGAGACCATCGCAAAGAAGTACCGTGACCGTGGGTTGCACAGGACGGACGCTGAAGTTATTAGAGAGCACAACTCCACTTTCATGCGTTGGTTCAAAGAGAGAGTTCTGGCTAATTCCCCGGAAGAGGGTTGTCCGAACGGAACACTCATATACGCCTTAGCACATGGCCCCTCGACCAACCTCGTGACTTATCAAGCATACGATATCAACAGATACACGTTCTACACAGAGGAGAAAGATATAAACAGTGATGACGAAAACTCAGGGGTGACCATGGAAGCCATGACCGGGAATGTAATTGAAAGATATTATGGAAGGGTCGAAGAGATATGGGAGCTTAACTACTCTGGATTGCATAGCGCGACGATGTTCCGTGTCAGATGGGCTAAGAATGTACACAGAGAAAACCGACATTTCACTACCATGTGTATACCCGACTCCGATAGCGGTACCGTCAACGCCATCGCCAAAAATGAGCCATGGGTACACGCTAAACACGTGACACAATGTTTCTTCATAACTGATCCGATCAATCCCAGCCGTGTTATCGTGAGGAGAAGCAAAACGAGAATCGGCGGAATGGATGGAGTCGCCAACGAGGAAGACTATGACCAGTACGGTGATCTGATGAGGAAAGATGATGCTGATGACGACGAAACATACGTCAAAAGAAGAATGAAGACTACATTACCTACGAAAGTTCGTAATCCCTTGAGAAGAAAAAGTCAAGACCATGGGCTCAATTATTCGACAACGAACAAAAGAGGGAAGAAGATCAGTCTGAAGCGCCATCGTCGCCCAAGCTGACAAAATAATCCCCAAAGTTTGTGTGTATCTAGCTATTTTGTATACCGCCGATAGCGGTCAAATGATGTAAGATATATTATACTAATTATTATCCGGAGGGTAACAGTGGTATTGCTCAAACAATAGACCAAATTAAAGGAAGGAAAGTGCAAAAGAAAGATAAGAAAAAGAAAAGTGCAAATGAAAGAAAAAGAAAAAGAAAAAGAAAGAAAGTTTTGCAAAATGAAATGAAAAGAAAAAGAAAAAGGAACTAATAAGTTGTGGAAAATGAAATGCAAGAAAAATAAAAATAATAAAAATAATAAAAAAAGTTAGCAGTAGCGCGTTTTATCCTGGGCAGCACTATAGCTAAGAAAAAGAAAAATAAAAAAAGAAAAAAAATAGTAGTAGCGCGTTTTTGCTAGACCAGCGCTATAGCTAACTTAGCTATAGCGCGTTTTGCCAACACACGCTATAGCACCGTTCCGCTAGCTCCCCTCTTTCCTGTCTCTCTCACTCACGCCGCTCGTCGATCCCCTCTCTGACGCCATCGTCGACGCCCATTGGGCCGCCGCCTTGACGCGCCCACGCTGCCGCCGATGCCGCCCATACGCCGCCACGCCAGCCTTGACACCGCCCACGCCGCCGCGCCTTGACGCCTTTGCACCACCGACGCCTTGACCCGACCACGGCAGCTTGACCACCGACCCCCTCCGCTCCGGTATGTCCCCGCCCCTCTTCCTTCCTCTCTGACCCCTCAGCCATGTCTCTCTCTCTCTCTGACCCCCTCCCGCTCTGGTATGTGTCTCTGCAGATCAGCGACCCCGGCGACCCCGACGCCGGCCACCAACCCCGACCCCTCAGCGCCTCCTTCTGTGAAGCAGCCGACGATGCCCAGCAACGCCAGCGAGCACTAGACATGTGCCTTTCCCTCCCCTCCCCAGTGTTAGTTAATTAGTGTTAGTTAGTTAGTGTTAGTTAGTGTTAGTTAGTGTATTCTGTTAGCTTAATTTAATTGCTGTTAGTGTTAGTTAGCTTAATTTGCTGTTAGTGCTAGTTAGTTAATTGATGTTAGTGTTAGTTAGTGTTAGTGTTAGCCCAGTGATGGTGCTTAGCTTAATTGTTGTTAGTGCTAGTTAGTTAGTGTATTCTGTTAGCTTAATTGTTGTTAGTGTTAGTTAGTGTTAGTTAGCTTAATTTGCTATTAGTGTTTGTTTTTAAATGAAAATGAAAATGAAAATTACCTTTTTGAAAATTAGCTAATGTTGCTGTCCATTTTGAAAATGAGGATTTTTATGGAAGTGTTTGAAAATTTGGTCACTCTCTCTCTCTCTGACCAAATTAGGTCTTTCTGCAGATCGAAGCTAGGCGCAGATCGACGAGGAGGAGAAGGACGCCCTCAACCCCCCTGGCCCCCCTCTGCCCCGGCGCCCCCGACCCCGATCCCAACCCCGAGGTGCGCCACCCCCTCTTCCCTCCCTCTTCATATGTCAGCACATAATGATGCAAGGGGGAGTGTTCATAATGTGGTTGTTAAAGTGATCATAATGATGCAATGGGGAGTGGAGCTGTTAGATTGATTAATGAGCTGTTAGATTGGTATAGTTGATCTTTTTTGCATCAGTTGGGTAGCAAAGTGTTGGGGAACGTAGCAGAAATTCAAAATTTTCCTACGTGTCACCAAGATCTATCTATGGAGAAACTAGTAACGAGGGGAAGGAGAGTGCATCTACATACCCTTGTAGATCGCTAAGCGGAAGCGTTCATGAGAACGGGGTTGAAGGAGTCGTATTGCCGTGATCCAAATCACCGGAGATCCTAGTGCCGAACGGACGGCACCTCCGCGTTCAACACACGTGACAGCCCGGTGGCGTCTCCCACGCCTTGATCCAGCAAGGAGAGAGGGAGAGGTTGAGGAAGACTCCATCCAGCAGCAACACAACGGCATGGTGGTGATGGAGGAGCGTGGCAATCCCGCAGGCTTCGCCAAGCACCAAGGGAGAGGAGGAGGAGGAGGCAGGGCTGCACCAAGAGGAGAAGTTCTCATGTCTGTTGGGCAGCCCAAAACCTCAAGTATATATAGGGAAAAGGGGCTGCGCCCCTTTAGGGTTTCCCACCCCAAGGGGTGCGGCCAGCCCTAGATGGGACTTGGGGGCGGCCAAGAGGGAGGAGTGCCTCCCAAGTCAAGTGGAGGCCCTCCCCTTAGGGTTTCCCCCTTCCCATGTGCATGGGCCTTGGGGGCTGGTGCCCTGGCCCATTAAGGCTAGGCGCCCCCTACAGCCCATGCTACTGTATTGGACGTGGTGGAATAATTTCCGGACCTCCGGACCCCTCCGGAATCCTCCGGAACCTTCTGGAAGCTTCCCGGTACAATACCGAAAAAACCCGAACTTTTTCCGGAACCCGAACAACAACTTTCCGTATATAAATCTTTACCTCCGGACCATTCCGGAACTCCTTGTGACGTCCGGGATCTCATCCGGGAATCCGAACAACATTCGGTAACCACATACAAACTTCCTTTATAACCCTAGCGTCACCGAACCTTAAGTGTGTAGACCCTACGGGTTCGGGAATCATGCAGACATGACCGAGACGTTCTCCGGTCAATAACCAACAGCGGATCTGGATACCCATGTTGGCTCCCACATGTTCCACGATGATCTCATCGGATGAACCACGATGTCAAGGACTCAATCGATCCCGTATACAATTCCCTTTGTCTAGCGGTATTGTACTTGCCCGAGATTCGATCGTCGGTATCCTATACCTTGTTCAATCTCGTTGCCGGCAAGTCTCTTTACTCGTTCCGTAACACATCATCCCGTGATCAACCCCTTGGTCACATTGTGCACATTATGATGATGTCCTACCGAGTGGGCCCAGAGATACCTCTCCGTTTACACGGAGTGACAAATCGATCTCGATTCGTGCCAACCCAAAAGACACTTTCGGAGATACCTGTAATGCACCTTTATAGCCACCCGATTACGTTGTGACGTTTGGTACACCTAAAGCATTCCTACGGTATCCGGGAGTTGCACAATCTCATGGTCTAAGGAAAAGATACTTGACATTAGAAAAGCTTTAGCATACGAACTACACGATCTTTGTGCTAGGCTTATGATTGGGTCTTGTCCATCACATCATTCTCCTAATGATGTGATCCCGTTATCAATGACATCCAATGTCCATGGTCAGGAAACCGTAACCATCTATTGATCAACGAGCTAGTCAACTAGAGGCTTACTAGGGACATGGTGTTGTCTATATACCCACACATGTATCTGAGTTTCCTATCAATACAATTATAGCATGGATAATAAACGATTATCATGAACAAGGAAATATAATAATAACTAATTTATTATTGCCTCTAGGGCATATTTCCAACACAAAGTTCATGATTGTGTATATGTCAGCAGCAACGAAGTCTGTGATGTTTGTTTCAGCTTCTTAGAGTGCTCATAATGTGGATGTTAAATGGTTGTTAGTGTGCTGAAATGCTTGCTGTTAAAAAAGTGACCTATGCTTTGCCGGAAATGTTGATTCATTTCCATTCTGAAAAATTTTAGGCATTCTATATGTGCACTTTCTAGCAAAGGTCATGCTGAAATTTTTCGTGAATTTCGGCATGACTTGTGCTAGAAAGTTGGACATATCGAGTGCTCGAGATTTGTCGCTCCGGGAATGAAACGACATTTCTGGAAAAACAAAGGTCACTTTTTTTGTCATTATTCACTTTATTATATAAAGCTCGATAATTAAACGACTACGACATTGAACCCTAGGAAACATGACCGACAACGATGAGGCCGGAGGTTCTCAGTCCCAATTAGGTCGAGCACACGCCTACCTCGACTTTGCGGATCAGGAGACACAGCAAGCTGGGTGTCAGGACCCCCTTGTCATGACAGAGAACGACGGTGGTGGCGCCGGCGCCGACACTGAGACTGACGCTGATGATGTTGCTAACTACAGCACGGAAGGTGGGACCTCCCAAGCCAGTGAGGGAAAGAAGGAAAAGAGGACAGGACGCCCAAATGAGCTCGGCACCGGAAGACTGGTGGTCACGGCGGTGCACCCTGGCAAGTTTGAGCCAATAGAGCCGCAAGAAGTGGTAGCGTGTTACGGCAACCAACTAGCATGCATCCTACGGGATACCGCTAACATCAACACCACAAAAATACGGAAGAATGAACATTTGAAGAAGCTACTCCTAACTAGCACTAGTAGAAAACGGAGCTTTAAAACCGGTTCGTAAGGGCCTTTAGTGCCGGTTGCATAACCGGCACTAAAGGGTGGGCACTAAAGCCCCCCCCCCCCTTTAGTACCGGTTCGGCACGAACCGGCGCTAAAGTGCCACCACGTGGCGTGAGCTCGCGCCCTGGTATGGGGGACCTTTAGTACCGGTTGGTGTTGCCAACCGGTACTAAAGGTTTTTTTTTTGAACTTTTTTTGAATTTTTTTGATTTTTTTTTCGATTTTTAATTTTCTTGAATTATTTGATGATTTAGTCTCTAATCACCTCTCTTAACTGCTCAAGTGTGGATCACTCATTCCAAATCATCTAACTTCCCGACCGGTCACCCATCCCTCACACTACTCTAGCCCGAGCCCGCTTAACTTTCGGGTTCTATTCTCCTTCGTTTCCGAGTCCGCACTTGTTGTTTTCCTGACAATAGTAAGATGTCAATCCTATTAACCCTCAGGAGTTTAGCTTGAGCATGAAGTCACACATTTCACCGTTTGACTTTGAAACTATTATTCTAAAAAACAGTAATTATTTAGTAACGCTAATATTTCTTGAATAAGTTTGACCATAGTTTGACCATAGTTTGACCAGGTTTGACCAAAATTCAAAAAATTGAAATAATTATTTAGTAACACTAATATTCTTGAATAATTATGTAGTAACATTAATACTTCTTGAATAAGTAGTTTGACCAAATTTAACCAATTTTTAAAAAAAATACTGAAATTTGACCATATCTTTTTTTCCTTTTCAAATTTGAGGATTCTAAAAAATTCCAAACAGGCCATAGGCCGTCTCCATCGGATGCGGATTTTCGTGCTGAATTTTTTGATATATTATACGTTTTATTCCGACATCGTATGCAAAAGTTATAGCCGTTTTACATTTTCCCTATACTTTTCGCAAAACATGTCCAAATTTAAGTTTTCAATTTTTCCTAACTAGTAGATATAGTAATATAACTACCTCTCGAAGGATTTTATTTTTTGAAGTTTTTATCATTTTCTTTTGATTTTTTCAAAACTGAAATGGCGATACACAGGGGGGGGGGGTAGAGTTTGAAAATTGCCCCCTTTAGTGTGGGTTCGTGGCACGAACCCACACTAAAGGCTTGTCCCCTTTAGTGTGGGTTCGTGGCACGAACCGGTACTATAGGTTAGACCTTTAGTACCAGTTGGTAACACAAACCGGTACTAAAGGGGCTCGTGGGGACCCGGCCTGACGCCAGCCTGCCACTACCCCTTTAGTACCGGTTCGTGGCACGAACCAGTACTAAAGGCTCAACACGAAGCGGTACTATTGATCGCCGCCACGAACCGGCACTATTGATCACATTAGTGCCGGTTTTTTTACAAACCGGCACTAATGTGCTTCACATTTGACCCTTTTTCTACTAGTGTAGGTTGCACGCAAGATTCCCGTTCCCTGGTTGGAATGACGATGTCGACCCATGGGGTGATGATGCCATAAAAAAATCAACAACAAAGCCCTAGGGAAGTTCAGCAACGCATTGAGCGCTTGTAAAACTAGGGTGAAAAAGGCGATTCAAGTAGACCATGAAACCTACGCCAAGATTGTTGCAGACAATCCGAAAATTACGATAGAGGACTTTGAAAAGTTCAAGGAGACTTGCAATGAAGAAGCTGCCAAGGCCAGGTCGGAGAGAGGCAAGCAGCTGCAGGCAAAGAACATGGGGAACCACCGCCTTGGAAGTCGTGGTTACACGGGAAAGAGACCCGTGTGGGCTAAGGAGGACGCAGAACGTGAACGTCAGGGGATCCCATACCCATTGGCAAAGTTCACCGACCAGCAGGAGCACGACTTCATCAAGGCCCGATTCTCGTGGGACCCCAAGAAAAAGATTTTTTTTCACCGACGGGCCGACTACGAAATTCATGAGAATACTGGTAATTATCCTTTTACCACCTTACATATTAGGTTCCGATCAACGAACTCTACTACATTCTAGTCGCATTCGTAAATGATTCACGGTCCATTTTGCAGAGAGAGCAACACAAGCTTGCGGCCGAGAGCGACTCGTCGACTCAGTCGACTCAGTCGTCGGCGAAGTACAAGTGGGACACTCCTTTCAACCGTGCCATGAACATAATGATGGGACACCCGCCCGGCCAGCGGCCGCAATATGGACGTGTGCACGGCGCCGGGGATGGCGCCACGTGGAAGTACTATTATAGCGAGGACCCCGAGGCCAAAAGACAGAGAAAGAAGTTCAGTCAAGTGACTATCAACGAGAATGTGGCGCGGGCGATGGAGAAAGCAAAAGCTGAGACCAAAACTGAGATAATGGCTGCCTGTAGACATGATATGGCGGCTGCCTTTACAAGATTGACTCCAACTGTGGTCACATGGGCGCAACAAAACCCAAACGCGCCACCAAGTGATTTTCCCATGCCCAGCTTCACCGGGAGCAACTCAATGAACACCGGACCCATACCCGTACCTAGTATGGCAACCGCACCCGCACCCGCACCCGCACCCGCACCTCTTCCAGCACCTGCTCCTGCACCCAACTGTCACAGCAGCCCTAGCTCTGTCTCTGGCTTGAACGTCGGGCCGTCGACATTGGCTGAGCTTGAAGCCCTCACGGTAAATACGTGTCGCACCTTCATCAACTCAACTAATTAATTAATCTTCAGTTGTCGTTCTTTATGGATCTCTGACGTCGCACATATATGTCTTTGTAGGCCGACTCCACTCCGTGGACCCTCCTTTACCACATGAAGGGTGGGTTGGTGGATGTGGGGAAGGGTACTATAGTGAAGCCCCAGGATCGATTGTTCCACCGCCGGCAGATGCTTGATAACGCCTTAAGGGTCTCTGTGGCGAGTGTGAAAGCGGGCTACGAGGGCCTCGTCCAATAAAAACCGATGGAGAGGATGACGAGACCCCCACGCAGCTTGGCTAATGCAAAAGTTGGCCGATCCTGTGGCCAAAAAATCTTCTTGGTGTCGAGGTGGCCGGGAGCACACCAACGGGACCTCTGGAAGGTATGACCACAACCCCTCCTACACAAGTACAACCATCATCTGTGCTGCTTGCTGAGATCGAGAGACACGAGGAAGGAGGGCCAACCTTTTCGGCAAATGATGCCATCTACCCCATGGAAGAGGATATGGATGATGACATGGAGGAGGCCGAGGACCCTCTCCAGTATATCGACACTGGATATGACATGGAAGTAACACTGAGTCAACCGTATGAATATGAGATGCATGTACCAACGTCCTCGGGAGTGCAAGAAGTCTTTGTTCATGCAATCCTCGCAGGACACGCCTCCAGATGCCGGTTCCCCCCAAGCTCAACTACTTAGCCAGAGTCGTCCAATGCTGAGCCCGGCAACACTAGGGGTGGTGCTCAGGGAGGGTCTGACAGACCCACCAGCACCTCAGCCCACTAAGAAGAAGTAGAGGAAGAGACCGGCGGCGAGAAAGTCCAATAAAGCTGGCAATGTTGGTTCTAGCAGCGAGCTGCCTTCGACCAAGGTTGATAGTGTACCGATGAAAGCATGAACTTGAGTATTCTTGGGAAGTGGCCTTTCTTCAACTTGTGATTGAGCATGAGATTGAACTTGTGGCCTCTTCCCTTGTTGCTTGTCAATAATGGGCTTCTTCTTCAATGGGCAAGATCTAACATGATGCCCTTCAATTTTGCACTTGTAGCAAATAATCTTGGCCGAATTCTTGAGTTGTTCTTGGCCCTTCTTCTTGTTAATGGTCTTGGACTTTTTCTTCTTGTTAGAGTTGAATCCAAGACCACCTTTGTCATTGGGGGATTTTTGCATACTCAATATATTGTTGAGTGTGGACTTCCCTTCATCACACTTTTCCAAGTCTTCCTTCAAAGAAGTGACTTGGGCCTTGAGCTCTTTGATTTCCTCTACATGGTTAGTATCAACACAAGTACTAGAGGAAGTATACGTTTCATCATTAGAGCAACAAGGCAAGGAAAGTAATTCATCACAAGAAGTAGCAATGTTATGAGTAGATGAATTACAAGGACTAACACATGGCAATATAGCATTTAGACTTGAATTAGTGCTAGTATACACATGAGGCTCACTAGATGTTACCTTGATAATCATAGCCTCATGAGCTATCTTTTAACACATTATGGGATACTAGAAGATCGTCATGAGAGCTTGTGAGCTTTACATGATTTTCTTCTAATTTCCTATAAGTGCTAGATGGCACAAGTTGAGCCCTTAGCTCAACATTCTCCTTCAAAATGGATGCTTCACTAGAAATAGAGTTAGTAGCACAAGCATCATCAATAATAGCAAGAGGAGAAGGCAACTTGGAAAGCTCTTTAGAATATGAAGCTTTAAGTTGAGCATGAGACTCGGTGAGTTTGATGAGCTCACCCTTAATGACCATTGAGCCATTTTCGAGGTGCTCAAAGTCCTCAAGGAGTTTAGCATGCGCAACTTCAAGCTTATCATTTTTAGTTTCAAAATCATTAGCCACCTCGAGAGCTCTATCACGGGATTCCTTTATTCTAGATAGTTCTAGAGCAAAAGTCTCCTCAAGAGATTCCTTGGTGGTTTGTTCAAGTTCAAGAGCTTGAGAGAGGTCCGCGATCTCATTAGCGTAATCACGCTCATGACCTTCCATTTTCTCAATGGTGACCTCATGCTCCTCTAGACGAGATTCCAACTCATCAATATATTTCTTGCCCTCAATGGCAATAGACATGATTTCCATAAAGTTGGAACGAGCTAATTTATTCTTAAGAAGAACTTTAAAAATCATTTCCCCCTTAATTTTTAAGGAGGCAACATTATCATTCTCTTCATCATTTTCAACATCATCAACATTGTCATCATCACTATCATCACAAGATACATTGGGATTCAAAGTGGGAGATACCTTTGAAGCCTTAGCCACAAGGCAAAATGCAATAGATGATGATGTAGGATCCCTTAAAGCACCATTCAAGACCACATCTTGTTCCATGGAGTGTTAGGTTTCTTCTACATTGTTAGCACAACAACTCGAGGAAATACATGCATTTTTATCATGGCAACAAGATATAGCAAGCATATCATCATGAGATTTAGTCAAGCAATTTCTACATGAAATGCAAGGACTATCAACACAAGCATGTGAAACATTTGGAGTGCTCGAAGTGCTAAAGTCCAGAGATGAAGCATTGCAATAAGAAAGTGATGAAGGATTATCAACAATAAGCCCACTATCATCATTGCAATGAACACCACTACTCACCATGTCATTACCTTGTGGCAAACCACATGTAGGTGAAGTAGAAGGAGTTGAGAATGCAACACGGCCGGAGGTGGAGGGAGAACAATCATCCTTACAAATCTTGGACATGCCATATTTATCTTGAAGCTTTGTCCACAATTCATGAGCATCCCGAAATGGCATGAGTTGAAATATAACTACATTGCTCAAAGCATCAAAAAGCACATTAGAAGCTTGAGCATTGAGATAAGAGTTTTTCTCATCCTCTAAAGATAATCGTTGAGGATCCTTTGGAGGAGAAAAACCCATATTTACAATTCGCTCTAAATTTTGGTCCATGACCCTAAAGAGATTAAGCATGCGAATTACCCAAACATCAAAATTTGTGCCATCGAAACTAGAGTGTCAGAGAATTCTAAACCCCTAGTCGACATCCTTACTCTCTAGGCGGTTAAGCCCTATAAAGAGAGACGAGGCTCTGATACCAATTGAAAGATCGTGGATATGTCGCCTAGAGGGGGGTGAATAGGCGCTTTAAAATAATTACGGTTTAGGCTTGAACAAATGCGGAAAAAACCTAGCGGTTAATTTGACAAGCACACAACCTACAACAACTAGGCTCACCTATGTGCACCAACAACTTATGCTAAGCAAGATAAACAACTAAGTGATAGCAAGATATATGACAAGAAACAATATGGCTATCACAAAGTAAAGTGCATAAGTAAAGGGCTCGAGTAAGAGATAATCAAGGCACGCGGAGACGACGATGTATCTCGAAGTTCACACCCTTGCGGATGCTAATCTCCGTTTGGAGCGGTGTGGAGGCACAATGCTCCCCAAGAAGCCACTAGGGCCACCGTAATCTCCTCACGCCCTCGCACAATGCAAGATGTCGTGATTCCACTAAGGGACCCTTGAGGGCGGTCACCGAACCCATACAAATGGCAACCCTTGGGGCGGTCACCGAACCCGTACACTTTGGCGACCCTTTGGGGCGGTCACTGGTGCCGATCAAATTGCTCAGGCGATCTCCACAACCTAATTGGAGACCCGGCGCTTGCCGGAGCTTTACACCACAATGATTGAGCTCAACACCACCAACCGTCTAGGGCGCCCAAGCACCCAAGAGGAACAAGCTCAAGGGTACCAAGCACCCAAGAGTAATAAGCTTCTCAACTTGTAACTTCCACGTATCACCGTGGAGAACTCAAACCGATGCACCAAATGCAATGGCAAGGGCACACAGAGTGCCCAAGTCCTTCTATCTAAAATCCCACTAAAGCAACTAATGCTAGGGAGGAAAATGAGAGGAAGAACAAGAAGGAGAACACGAAGAACTCCAAGATCTAGATCCAAGGGGTTCCCCTCACATAGAGGAGAAAGTGATTGGTGGAAATGTGGATCTAGATCTCCTCTCTCTTTTCCCTCAAAAACTAGCAAGAATCCATGGATGGATTGAGAGTTAGCAAGCTCGAAGAAGGTCAACAATGGGGGAAGAACACGAGCTCAAAGGATAAGGTTCATTGGGGAAGAAGACCCCCTTTTATAGGTGGGAAAAAATCCAACCGTTATGCTCACAGCCCACACAGAGCGGTACTACCGCTCGTCCTCACGGTACTACCGCTCGTCCTCACGGTACTACCGCTAGGGGTAGCGGTACTGCCGCTAAGGGTAGCGGTACTACTGCTTGTGAGCGGTACTAAAAAAATACATCTGTGCCTACCACCGCTGGACTTGTGACGAGTTTTTGGTCCGGAGCGGAAGTAGCCACGGAAGTAGCCGCGGTAGTACCGCTCCCAAGAGCGGTAGTAAAAATTTACATCTGCTCCTGTCCGCGGTAGTACCCCTGGAGCCTTTTCAGAACACCAAAACTACCACAACTTCTGCGAACGGACTCCGAATTCGACGAAACCAAGTTTGTTGGAAAGCTAGCGATAAGGGATAACACAATCTTGATAGAAATAACAATAAGAAGCAAATTAGAAAAGGCCCAAGAGAAAATGGTGAGAATCCTTCCTCGAATAAGACCGGTAAAAACTACAACACCGGAAACGCAATAGAAGAGGCATGTGAACTCAGTTTTTGATGAACTCGAGCTTGTCATCAAGATGAACATAAGCTCTAAGACTCAAAAATAGAACGAAAAAAGAACCAAGAAACATGATGCAAGGATGCAATGGTTTGAGCTCTCTACTAACGATATGATCAAGCTACCAACTTGAGAGCCCCCCTTGATAGTACGACAAACGATCCTATAACCGGGTCTCCCAACTACCCCCATGAGACCGGTAAAATAGAAAACCTATCAAGGGCAAACCTTTGCCTTGCACATGATCCACTTGAGCTAGATGATGACGATCTTGTCCTCCTTAAGATGGACCACCTTTCTTGATTGTGTTGGGTCGATGGAGACTAGATGATTTCTCCCCCATACTCCACTATGGGTGAGCCACTCCTCGGCACATCTTCACAAGTCCATTGACACCACAATGGATGGCAAGCTTCAAGAACTTGATCTCTTCGTGATGCTCCACCTGAATTTGCACACGGCAATCTTGATGGCGATCACCACTTAATGTCATCCTTTCCATGGGTTGTATGATATCTTCCTCTTGACTCAAGCCCATGGACGCGTACCTAACCCCACATAGAACTCTCACATAGACCATGGGTTAGTACACAAAGTGCAATGGACAATGCTTGCCATACCATGGGATCACTTGATCCCTCTCGGTACATCTTTTACGCTTTGTGAGTTGATCAACTTGATTCACTCTTGACTTAGTCTTGATCAACCTTGAATCTTTTCAACTCTCTTCGTTTGGATGATGTCTTGAAGGTAAACATGAATGATCACACAATCTTCTTCTTCAAGACATGCTTGCAATAAGCTCAACACTCACATGACCAATCTTTGGATAATTCCTTAATAGCGCCTTGGTCAACACATAAACTCCTTGAAACCAACACATGGACTTCAAGAAATGCCTATGGACAAATCCTTAAAATATAACTCAATGCAACCATTAGTCCATAGAGAATGTCATCAATTACCAAAACCACAAATGGGGGGACCGCATGTCCTTTCAATGAGGATGGTGATGATGATGGTGATGTTGATGAAGATGATCACTGCGGCAATGATTTCGCTCCCGATGGCACTCCGGCGCCACCGAGAGAGAGGAGGAGAGGTTCTTCCCCTTGTGCTTCCTCCTCCATGGCTTCCCCCTAGATGGGGAGAGGTTCTCCCTCTGGTCCTTGGCCTTCAAAGCGATGATGGCCCCTCCGGGATCCTCCTCCATGGCCTCCGGTGATGATGGCCCCCTCCGGTAGGGTGCCAGAGAGGTCCTAGATTGATTTCTTGTGGCTACAGAGGCTTGCGGCGGCGGAACTTCCGATCTAGGTTATGTTCTGGAGGTTTCTGTATTTGTGGGAATTTTTGGCGTCGGTTTTATGTCAGGGGGGGGTCTCCGAGTCGTCCATGAGATAGGGGGGCACGCCCAGGGGGTAGGGCGCGCCCTCCACCCTCGTGGACGGCTCGGTACTCTTCTAGCCCAACTCTTTTGCTCCGGGGGCTTCTTTTGGTCCATAAAAAATCATCAAAAATTGGCACGTCAATTGGACTCTGTTTGGTATTCCTTTTCTGTAAAACTCAAAAACAAGGAAAAAACATAAACTGGCACTGGACTCTAGGTTAATAGGTTAGTCCCAAAAATCATATAAAATAGCTTATAAATGCATATAAAACATCGGAGATGGATAATATAATAGCATGAATACTTCATAAATTATAGATACGTTGGAGACGTATCACCTCCACCGGCTACTGTTCAACCAGCCCTCTCCACGGGGTCATGTTCAACCACCCCTCCACGGGCTACTGTTCATCCAGCCCTCCACCGGCTACTGTTCAACCAGCCCTCCACCGACTACTGGTCTACCAACCCTCCACGGGGTTCTGTTCATCCAGCCCTCCACGAGGTCCTGTTCATCCAGCGGCTCGATCGATCGGGGTACTGTTCATCCAGCGGCAACGGCCTCTAGTACCACGGGTTCCTGTTCATCCAACCCCCACCGGGAACTCTTCATCCAAACCCCCCAACAACGCTCACTGTTCATCAAGGGAACGAGGCAGCAGTGTTCGATCGGCTTCAGTTAGCAACAATAGCGAAGGAATCAATCGGGTTTAGTTAACATCAAGGGATTGATCGATCGCTCGGGTTCAGTAACGCATAGCCTGCGGTGCAATCGCTCGGGTTCAGTTAGAGCCCAACGCCTCGCTCGGGCTCAGTTAGAGCCCAACGCCTCGCTCAGGTTCAGTTAGATCCCAACGCCTTGCACACACACTGCAGCAGCGTCGTCTGAGAGAAATGCGCATCGTTCGGCCCCCGACCACCCACCGTAACCGAGAACTCCCTGATATTTTCCTCGCCCTCGCTTCTACCACGTTTTTCTCCGTCATGGACAGCCCAAAGAATGTCTTGCAGCTGCAGTCTCTGGCCAGCCCAAGACGAAAAGCCCATTTTCTATCATGATTTTTTGTCATGGAAGTAGGAGCCCACCACATCTATGATGATACCAGGTTTTATCACAATTATCGTCATAGAAGTGTCATAAGCATGACAGAAAAAAAAATCGTTCGGCTCAAAATGTCACGGATGTGTCTTTTTTGTAGTGTTAAATGCTTGCAGATTCCAGCTTATTCCAATGCACATGCACTATTATTATTATCCACATCGTTCGATCATGCCAGTGAAAGGCAATAATGACGATATATGATGAACTGATTGAGATGAGAGAAGCTGGTATGAACTCGACCTATCTTGTTTTTGTAAATATGATTAGTTTATCGTTCCTGATTCAGCTTATTATGAATGAAACATGTTTGCAATGACAATTAGAGATTATACTTTCTCATGCCATGCTTAATTAGCTAGGAGTTTATAATGGTTTACCTTGTGTGCCACCATGCTATTAAAATGGTTGTGATGTGGTATGATAGGGTGGTATCCTCCTTTGAACGATTCAAGTGGCTTGACTTGGCACATGTTCACGCATGTAGTTGAAACAAAATCAACATAGCCTCCACGATATTCATGTTCATGGTGATTTATATCCTACTCATGCTTGCACTCATTGTTGATTAATCTTAATGCAGGTTCATGACTGTTGTCGCTCTCTAATTGGTCGCTTCCCAGTCTTTTTCTAGCCTTCACTTGTACTAAGAGGGAATACTGCTTGTGCATCCATTTCCATAAACCCCAAAGTTATTCCATGTGAGTCCACCATACCTTCCTATATGCGGTATTTACCTGCCGTTCCAAGTAAATTTGTATGTTCCAAACTCTAAACCTTCAAACGAAATTCTGTTTTGTATTCTCGAATAGCTCATGTATCAACTAGGGTTGTCTATATCTTCCATGCTAGGTGCACTAGTAGAAAAAGGGTCATACGTGAAGCACATTAGTGCCGGTTTGAATTTGAGCCGGTACTAATGTATACATTAGTGCCGGTTCTGGGGGCGATCAATAGCACCGGTTCATGGCAAACCTTTAGTACCGGTTCATGCCACGAACCGGTACTAAAGAGGCTGTGTCAGCCTGCGGTCAGGCTATGGCCCCACCATCACCATTTAGTGCCGGTTCGTACCACACGAACCGTACTAATGACGTTAATGGCAGGATGTTTTAATTAGTCCCATCTCGCTCCCCTAACAAGCCTTTTACCACCTTAAATATGTTATTTCTCAAACTATCATATGCACTTGGTCTTCATTGAACTCTATGTGTAGAATTTGTGGCCTCAATATGAGTCTTCATCGGTTTATAAATCGTTGATGACTCATATTGACAATTCAGATTGTACACACAAAGATCATTGATGATCAAAGTATTTTTTGATGTTATATGATTATATTGACAATTTAGATTGTAAAGAAATATAAGATCATGATGTAAATGCTCTTATATTTTTTGCGTTCAGTATGCACCATTCAAAGCGACGCCATCAACTTTCAACCATTTATGCCTTCATTTGCTATTTTTCATGCATTTAATGATTTGTTTTGAGAACTAAATGACCTGAAAATTGAAAAGCACTACAAATGAACTACGAAAAAGTTGAAACTTGGCATGGTATCATCATTTCACCCACATAGATTGTTCAAAAAGTAGAGAGGGTTACGGCAAAAACTAGATGCACTTCGTTCACAAACTGGACAATCTCTTTCGAAGTATTCAGGTTTCGGACGAAATTAAACTCATCTCGTTACAAAGGCATTTCATTTTTTAAACTTATTACAACTCCGGACTTTTTGTGCATTCAGTATGCACCATTCAAAGCGACGCCATCAACTTTCAACCATTTCTGCCTTCATTTGCCATAACTGTTTTATCGCACCACCTTTAGTACCGGTTGGTGGCTCCAACCGGTACTAAAGGGTGACCAGTACTACAGTTGCTTAGGAAGTTGTTTTTAGTCCCACCTCGCCAAGAGAGAGGGACTAGGAGCGGTTTATAAGCCCCGAGTGCGAGGCGATGAAGAAGAGGCTCAATGCTCACGTTGCTTAGCTTCAAGCCTCCAGAATATGGTAGATTGCACGGAGCTATGCGCGGTGCAGTTTACACTATTCGAAAGGCTTGAAGCAAATTAACGAGCATTGCACCTCTTTTTATTTTTAATAACTTATTACAACTCCGGACTTCTTCTCGTTATGGCAAAAACTAATTGCACGTCGGCATTTCTTTTTTTAACTTTGGTTATAACTCCAGACTTTGACCATCAAGTTTTGCAGAAATGAAAAATAGCAGAAAGAAAAAAAAAACTATTGCTTAAAATAAAAAAAACTATATAAAAAAACTACTCAGAAATAAATAGAACAAAATAAATATAGCAGAAAAGAAAAAACTGCTCAGAAATAAATAGAAGAAAAAATAAAGCAGAAAAGGAAAAATAAAGCAAAAAACTATTAGCAAAATGAACTCGAAAATGTTGAATTTTGGCAAACTAGATGAAAACTACTCACAAATAAATAGAAGAAAATAAATATAACAGAAAAGAAAAACTATACAAAAACTACACAGAAAGAAATAGAAGAAAAAATAGCAGAAAAGAAAAAACTACAAAAAATTAGCGCTGCCTGTGGGCCTGCTAGGCCACAGGAGTGCAATTACAGGCCTTAAAGGCCCAAAGCAGACTCATTGTGGCAGCGCGCAAAATTTAGGCCCACAAGCCTGTTATATAGAGGAGTTCGAAGAGGTAGCCGCTGCTGGGTTTATAAACCAGTGGCTGCCCTTCGCCAGCGAGGTGGGACTAAACTTTGGGAGTGGCAGCTGAGGCCTTTTTAGTACCGGTTGGTGGCTCCAACCGCATTAAGATCACCTTATTACCGGTTGGAGCCACCAACCGGTACTAAAGGCCTGCTCTTCCCGCCTCTTGGCGTGGCCAAAGTTGGCCTTTAGTACTGGTTGGTGGCTCCAACCGATACTAAAGGCTCACTCTATATATACAGCACTTACGAAATTTCAGTTACATCTCCCCACTTCTTTCGTCAACCTCTCTGCGCCGCTTCCGTTGCCGCCGCCGCCTGCCGTCGTTGCCGTCGTTGCCCCCGCCGCCGCTTCGAACGCCACAAGGCTGCCGTCTGCCGTCTGCCGCCGTCCGTCACGTATCTCGCCTTCTCTCGCGAGTACCTGCCGCCGCCGCTTTAACGCCAAGCGCCGTTCGTCGCCGCAAACGCCGCCACAGACTTGGCGCAGACGTGGAAGCGGGCCGCACACACACACACACATACCACACACACGCATACACACACACATACACACAGGTTAATGAGTTTATTTTTATTTCAATAATTAATATAACTAGTTTATTTTTAGTAAGAAAATTTAGGTATATGAGATTTGAACTAGTTCAATAATTAATATAACTAGGTTAATGAGTTTTTTTGTTTATTTAATTTTTATATATTTTGAGTTTATATAAATGTTAGATTAATGACGAATGTTAGATGAATTAGATAGAAAAGTTAAATATATAGTAATGTCTATTTATAGTAAGTGCTTAGTAGTTGAACTAGTTGATTTAATAAAACTGGTTCATTTTACTATAGAAGTAGTTTATTTTTAGCAAGAAAATTAATATAACTAGTTTATTTTTAGTAAGAAAATTTAGGTAT
The DNA here is from genome assembly GCA_021605145.1 of Aegilops bicornis. Taxonomy (NCBI): domain Eukaryota; kingdom Viridiplantae; phylum Streptophyta; class Magnoliopsida; order Poales; family Poaceae; genus Aegilops; species Aegilops bicornis. Next base: position 882,177,602 of record CM038670.1, read on the forward strand.
ATGAGAACTAGTTCAATAATTAATATAACTAGGTTAATGAGTTTTTTGTTTATTTAATTTTTATATATTGTGAGTTTATATAAATATTAGATTAATGTCTAATGTTAGATGAATTAGATAGAAAAGTTAAATATATAGTAATGTCAATTGAATATATAGTTAGATGGACTAATGGACTACTTAGAAAGTGTTTAATGGACTTAGTTAGAACTAGGGAAACTTGTTTATTTTTAGTAAGTACTACATTATTCTATTTATAGTAAGTGCTTAGTAGTTGAACTAGTTGATTTAATAAAACTGGTTCATTTTACTATAGAAGTAGTTTATTTTACTATATGATTAGTTGAATAATAATGATCTAATTTATTCTTTGAAATATGAACGATAGGAAATGCCATCATCGGAGGACAAAAGTCTCCGGGAGTGCGACTGGTGCCACGACGATCGAGGTGAGTGCGACAGGCCTCACCTGGACGATGGTCGGCGCTTCAGCATTAAGCTCGAGGAGACCTTCGAAGTTGAAACGGTACGCAACGACGACAAGTGTTTGTTTTCATAATTAAGCATGACTTCAACTATTTCAACGTGTAATTTTCATCTTTTACAATTCGAGTATAGTTAATCCCATGCCATGCAAGACGCTATGTCTTGGAGAGGATAGATTTTGAAGACCATGAAAATTTTGAAACGAAGAAAATTCACCTAAGGACCCATCATGATGTGGATTTTGAAGTAAAGTTGTATAATGCTGAGAGCGTGAACCCATTTTGGTTGCAAAAATTGGGAAGCATTTTGCAAATTGTATGGTTTTGATGAGGGTATGCTTGTCACCATGGATCTTGGTGATCCTGAAATAGAGCAAGACAATATGGACATTTGGGTCCTTGTTGATACTCCTCCAGTTCTACCGCTATGTGAGTTTCTCAAACATAGTTAATTATTAATAGAACTTATATTGTTCATTTCAAAATAGTTGACAGCTTATTTCCATTGACAGCTTATTTTGAAGTATCAAAGAATGTGCGTAAGATGGTAGATAGAACTTACTACATCGATGGCTCTGAGTTAACTTACAAGGAGAAAACTCATCTGGTTGGATTTTGTAATGATATTGAGAATTACAATATCTACAATCGAACTCCTCAACATTATGGTCAATACGTGCCACTAGTGCACGTGTTGAACTACGGTAACTACCATGGAGATACCCTGGTAAGTTTTATTACTATTACGACATCCGTGCATCTTTTTGCATACTTCTAAAACTAGTACATTATTGCTAACTACGAAGTTATTACTATGTTTTTCAACAGAGAATCCCAGAGGATTGTGTGCCTCATTTGATGTATCAGAATGGCGGCAGCCTTCGTGTTTTGAACATATATCCAGGTCATCCTACGAATCTCAACTGTCCATACCGGATTTCTAAAACAAGTGGAGACATGACAATCAAAGGATGGAAAAAATGTATGGACAGTCGTAAGGAGCTTCTTGGAAGCAAAAGGAAGCGAGGCGCAAGAATTGGAGACAGGATGATCTCCATTCTTCATAATGGAGAGTCAGGGTCTATATTGTTTTATGCTATTTTACCTTAAGTGTGTTTAGGTCCGATCCTACCGATCTTGATGATCATGTGCTAAGAACAATTATGTAGGGTTGGGTTCGATGACTATGAGGATGATGATCGTATGACTTATTATTAATAACGAGTAGAAGTTGTATGATGATGCTTGATTAATTAGCTAGTAGGACTTGTTATTATATATGATGATGTATGATGCGAGCATGCATGAGTTATTATATATATATATCTGCGGGTGAAATGAAAAAGAATTAAAATGGAAAACACAAAATTAAATGAAAAGAAATCATAAAACCAAAAACCCCCAAACATTTTAGTACCGGTTGGTGTTACCAACCGGTACTAAAAACTCCTGCCCCCGGAGCTGGCTCGTGCCACGTGGTTGCCCTTTAGCACCGGTTCGTGCTGAACCGGTACTAAAGGGGGGGGGCCTTTAGTGACCACACTTTAGTGCCGGTTATGTAACCGACACTAAAGGGCCTTACGAACCGGTGCTATTGCCCGGTTCTGCACTAGTGGTGGGTTATTCTCGTGATGAGTGGACTCCGCTCACCATTCACTAGAAAATGGCTGGTAACCGGGATGCCCAGTCCCATGCTCAAATCAAAATAATTGCAAACAGAACTCCCCCAGGACTGTTGTTAGTTGGAGGCACCCGTTGTTTCGGGCAAACCCTGGATTGATGCTTGTTGGTGGTGTGGGAGTATAAACTTTACCATTCTATTTGGGAACCGCCTATAATGTTTGTAGCATGGAAGATATCGAGATCTCTTGGTTGTTATGTTGACAATGAAAGTATGCCACTCAAAATATTATCTTGAGTCATCATCCTCTTATTAAAAAGCACCAGTTGGAGAGCACCGTTGTCATTTGCATGCATTACTATTAATTTACATTGAGTGTGACTGTGACTGGATCTCTTTTACCATGAATTACAATGTCTAGTCAGTCCTTGATCTTCAGAGGTGCTCTGCATTTATGTTTTGCGGTCTCGGAAAGGGCTAGCGAGATACCATCTTACTATATCATATTATGATTGTTTTGAGAAAGTGTTGTCATCCGAGATTTATTATTATTGCTCGCTAGTTGATTATGCCATTGATATGAGTAAAGATGAGACCTAAATGTTATTGTGAATATGGTTAGTTCATAATCTTTGCTGAAAACTTGAATGCTGGCTTTACATATTTGCAACAACAAGATCAAACAGAGTTTGTAAAAGTTTTTCTTTATCACTTTCAGTTTGTCAACTGAATTGCTTGAGGACAAGCAAAGGTTTAAGCTTGGGGGAGTTGATACGTCTCCAACATATCTACTTTTCCAAACACTTTTGCCCTTGTTTTGGACTCTAACTTGCATGATTTGAATGGAACTAACCTGGACTGGCGCTATTTTCAGCAGAATTGCCATGGTGTTATTTTTGTGCAGAAATAAAAGTTCTCGAAATGACCTAAAAAGCCACGGAGACACGTTTTGGAATTTATAAAAAATACTGGCGAAAGAATCAACATAGCGAGGTCCACACCCTGTCCACGAGGGTGCAGGGCGCGCCCACTCCCTTGCGGCGTGCCCCCTGCCTCGTGGGTCCCCTGAGACTCCATTGACCTCAACTCCAACTCCATATATTCACGTTCGGGGAGAAAAAAATCAAAGAGAAGGATTCATCGTGTTTTACGATACGGAGCAGCCGCCAAGCCCTAATCTCTCTCGGGAGGGCTGATCTGGTGTCCGTTCGGGGCTCCGGAGAGGGGAATCCGTCGCCGTCGTCATCATCAACCTTCCTCCATCACCAATTTCATGATACTCACCGCCGTTCTTGAGTAATTCCATCGTAGGCTTGCTGGACGGTGATGGGTTGGATGAGATTTATCATGTAATCGAGTTAGTTTTGTTAGGGTTTGATCCTTAGTATCCATTATGTTCTGAGATTGATGTTGCTATGACTTTGCTATGCTTAATGCTTGTCACTAGGGCCCGAGTGCCATGAATTCAGATCTGAACCTATTATGTTTTCACGAATATATGTGAGTTCTTGATCCTATCTTGCAAGTCAATAGTCACCTACTATGTGTTATGATCTGGCAACCCCGAAGTGACAATAATCGGGACCACTCCCGGTGACGACCGTAGTTTGAGGAGTTCATGTATTCACTAAGTGTCGATGCTTTGGTCCGGTACTCTATTGAAAGGAGGCCTTAATATCCATTAGTTTCCAATAGGACCCCGCTACCACGGGAGGGTAGGACAAAAGATGTCATGCAAGTTCTTTTCCATAAGCACGTATGACTATATTCGAAATACATGCCTACATTACATTGATGAACTGGAGCTAGTTCTGTGTCACCCTATGTTATAACTATTGCATGAGGAATCGCATCCGACATAATTATCCATCATTGATCCATTGCCTACGAGCTTTTCACATATTGATCTTTGCTTAGTTACTTTTCCGTTGCCACTGTTACAATTACTATAAAACTGCTACTGTTACCTTCGCCATCGTTACCGTTACTTCCATACTACTTTTCTACTAAATACTTTGATGCAGATATTAAGTCTTTCAGGTGTGGTTGAATTGACAACTCAGCTGCTAATACTTGAGAATATTCTTTGGCTCCCCTTGTGTCGAATCAATAAATTTGGGTTGAATACTCTACCATCGAAAACTGTTGTGATCCCCTATACTTGTGGGTTATCAGGCCACGCCCAAGGGGGGGAGTCCTACTCCCAGTAGGAGTAGGTTTCCCCCCTTCCTAGTTGGAGTAGGAGAAGAAGGAAGAGGGAGAGGGAGAGAAGGAAAGAGGGCCGGACCCCCACCCCAATTCTGATTGGGCTTGGGGGGGAGGGCCTCCACCTGGCCGCCTCCTCCTCTCTTCCACTAAGGCGCAATAAGGCCCATTAACTCCCCAGGGGGTTCCAGTAACCTCCCAGTACTCCAGAAAATGCCCGAACTTATCTGTAACCATTCCGGTGTCCAAACATAGCCTTCCAATCTATCGAGCTTTATGTCTCGGCCATTTCAACACTCCTCGTCATGTCCGTGATCACATCCGGGACTCCGAACAACCTTCGGTACATCAAAACACATAAACTCATAATACCGATCATCATCGAACGTTAAGCATGCGGACTCTACGGGTTCGAGAACTATGTAGACATGACCGAGACCCATCTCCGGTCAATAACCAATAGCGGAACCTGGATGTTCATATTGGCTCCCAAATATTCTACGAAGATCTTTATTGGTCAAACCGCATAACAACATATGTTGTTCCCTTTGTCATCGGTATGTTACTTGCCCGAGACTCGATCGTCGGTATCTCAATACCTAGTTCAATCTCGTTACCGGCAAGTCTCTTTACTCGTCCCGTAATGCATCATCCCGCAACTAACTCATTAGTCACATTGCTTGCAAGGTTTATAGTGATGTGCATTACCGAGAGGGCCCAGAGATACCTCTCCGACAATCGGAGTGACAAATCCTAATCTCGATCTATGTCAACTCAACAAACACCATCGGAGACACCTGTAGAGCATCTTTATAGTCACCCAGTTACGTTGTGATGTTTGATAGCACACTAAGTGTTCCTCCGGTATTCGGGAGTTGCATAATCTCATAGTTATATGAACATGTATAAGTCATGAAAAAAGCAATAGCAACAAACTAAACGATCATAGTGCTAAGCTAATGGATGGGTCATGTCAATCACATCATTCTCTAATGATGTGATCCCTTTCATCAAATTACAACTCATGTCTATGGCTAGGAAACTTAACCATCTTTGATTAAAGAGCTAGTCAAGTAGAGGCATACTAGTGACACTCTATTTGTCTATGCATTCACACATGTACTAAGTTTCCGGTTAATACAATTCTAGCATGAATAATAAACATTTATCTTGATATAAGGAAATATAAATAACAACTTCTTCCCCCCTCACTCCCCGCTGCGTCACTCCTCCGTCGCTGCCACATTGCCGTCGCCGTCCTCCCTCCTCCTTCCTCGGTATGCCCTCCTCCCTCCTCTCCCTCCTCCTCCCACCGTGCCCTCCTCCCTCCTCCTCCCACCGGCCCCTCCTCCCTCCTCCTCCTCCTCTGGCTGCCCCCTCCTCCCTCCTCCTCCCTCCTCCTCCGGCCGCCCCCTCGTCCCACCGCCCTCCTGCCCCTCCTCCCTCCCTCCCTCCTCCCGCTCCTCCTCCCTCCCGCACCCCTTCTCCCTCCTCCTCCCTCATCTCTCATCACTCTGTTCTTGCAGAGTAGATTTTTAGTAAATTAGTAAACTAGGTTGGCTAGATAGGTTAACTTGTTTAATTAGGTTAATTATCTAGATTAACTAGGTTAACTAACTAGGTTATTTATAGTAAGTGCTTAATAGATAGAACTAGTTTATTTATAGCAAGTGCTTAATAGAACTAATTTATTTATAGAAAGTGCTTAATAGAATTAATTTATTTATAGTAAGTGGTTAATATATTTTGTTTATGCAGAAATCAAGTTTGCCCCTGCCTCATCCCCGTAGTCCTCCCCATCGTCGACCCTTTAGTCCTCTAGGTGAGAATAGCCAAATGATGATGTGTTGTAAATGCCGACGATGAAAATGCTAGTGCTACATAGTGTTTCCATGTCATTGATGTCGATGATAATGCATTCTGAATATAGAGGATGTCTTGGTTTTCGTGTTTGCAATGTGCCTCCGAGTGGCCTATCTTTTGCCGGAATGCTGATTTGTTTTCGTCCGGGCAAATTTCAGGCGCTCGATATGTCTTGTCTTTAGCGAAGGTCATGCAGAAATTTTCATGAATTTTAGCATGACTTGTGCCACAATGTAGGGCATATCGAGTGGTTGTGATTTTCCAGAACGGGAACTCAATGATATTTCGGCAAAACACAGGGATTTTTTTCTATGTCATTGCTCGATATATGGAACGGGTTGACTTTAGGTCTGTTTCGGCTCCTTGTGTGTCTTTCAGTGAGGGAGAGTCTCCACCATATATATATTTGAGAGAGGAAGAATGCGGACTGTTGTCGTGGGGGTCGCTTCTCCTTCTTCTATTTGTTCTAGACCTTTGTTACAAACTAGGGAAAGAAGGAGTGGCAACCATCATCGACGGTCGAAACAGTGAGGGAGTGTCCACCATATATGAGAGAAGAAGAATGACGACTGTTGTCGTGGGGGGCGCTTCTCTTTCTTTTCCTTGCGCTAGATATTTGTAATGCACTAGGGGAAGGAGGAGTAGCGACCATCACTGACGATCGCAATATCAGAGAGGGAGTGCCCACCATATACGTGAGATGAGAGTTTAGGAAGGAAGACTCGACAGACCTAAAGTCAAACCATTGCTTATTGAGTAATAGTGATCTATGTGTTCAGTTTCCTGGTAGTTGCCTTCGATCGATTTTCAATTAATGTTTCAACTATGAACATAGGAAATGTCTGACGACGAAAAGGATTTCGGTATGTGTGAATACTGCGAAGACGAGCGCGGCCTGTGCGACAAACATTTCCTTGTTGATGATAGGCGCTTCAGCATCAAGCTGGATGAGAACTTCAAAGTGGATACAGTAAGTCACAACGACAAGTCTTTTTGTGTAATTAAGCATGATTTCTGCTTTTTTTGCTTCAACTTATAATTTTAATTTTTTACTATTCTACTAGCATATCCCCTGCCATGCAAAAAAAAATTCTTGGATAAGATTGGTTTCAGTCCTATGGAAACTATGGAGGTAAAGAGAGTTCACTTGAAGACCGAACATGGTTATACTTTCGACGCAAAATTATACAATGCAGACACCTACACCTATTTTGAATACAAAAATTGGAGAGCACTATGCAAGGCTTATGCATTTTAGCCTAATATGCTTATCACCTTTGATATTTGTCCGGAAGATGATATTGAAGGGAATATCGACATCTAGGTCGATGTGCAGACGCCTCCAGTTCTACCATTATGTGAGTTTCTCAACCATATTTATGTCTTCAATATTGTTTATTCATAAATAGTTGACAACTAATTTCTATTGAGACCTTATTTCCATTCAAGCAAACATGTCCGGCGCTTGGTAGACATGACCTAGCACTATCCCGAGACTGAACTAAACTGCAAGGAGATAAGTCATTATGTTTCATGGCTTGAGGATCTTGATGCTGTCAAGATAAATTATTTTCCTGGACTTGAAAATCTTAGTACTCAAAACGTGCGACCAATAGTGTTCGTATTGAACTACGGTCACATCTATTTAGGAATGATGGTAAGATTTTTATTATTTGTCCTCAGTGCATCTCTTGCATACATTATTTTTTAAGCGAAACTTCATTGCTAAGTATGTTACGACGATGGTCTTTAACAGGGACTCCCGATGATAGTTGTGCCTCATTGGATCGAGTCTAAAGGTTGCATGGCAATGGTTAGCTTACGGCCAAGAAATCCTACATTGCACATGAGTGCATTCAGGATTTCTAAAACCGAGCAAGTCTTAATAGTGAAAGACTGGAGCAGAATTGTGAAGGATCACAAAGAAGTACTAGGGGACAGCAATCAGAAGTGCAACCCACAATTAGGAGACAGGTTCATCTGCATGCTCCAATATGATGAATCAAGACTGTTACACATGTTCTATGCTATTTTACCTGTGAAAGAGCAGCAAGAGTGATTAGCTAGCTAGAATGAGTTTGAAGATGATGATGTGCTACACTATGACTATTATGATTAAATATCTAGTGTTGGTGGTTATGAGTGGTGATTATTATTAGCTAGTGTTGGTGGTGATTACATAGCTACACTATGACTATGATGATTAAATAGTGGTAATGACTATGATGATTATTAGCTAGTGTTGTTGGTGATGACATGATGCAAGAGTTTCTATATTAATATGATGATGATGATGATGATGATGATGATGATGATGAGTTATCATATCATTGGGTGAAAGAACCACGGATTAGTTTCAAGTGGATGGATCCTAAGTGATCAAGTCATGGATTATCATGATAACTAATCCGCGGTTCTTTCACCTAGTGATTTAATAACTCATTATAATGTAAAAATAATCTCTAAATTGCTAATGTATGAAAACTTGTATAAAGGTGTATGAATACAACATAAAAAATAAATAGAATACGGAATAATAGTAGTAGCGCGGGCAGCAGGACGCGCTACTAGTAATTATCAGTAGCACCTGTTTCGCTACGCGCTACTACTAAGTTGATATAGCAGTAGCACATGTTAACAAATGCTACTGCTAACGTTTAGCTGTAGCGCCGTAGCAGTAGCGCGGTTACCCACGCTACTGATAGGCCAAGAACCCGCGCTAGTGCTAGGCTTATCCCTAGTAGTGTATGCTCCAGGTCGGATCCCGAGGAGGATTTGCCCCCTTCGCCGTGACACACATGATATGGCCCGTTTTGACGGATTTACTCACCATTATCCAATCTGTTTTTGTTGGTTTCTTCGTTGTGGTGTCCTGTAACATCACAAGACTCATGCAGATGGTTAGGAGGATTATTCAGCATATGATCATTGCAGTTATTATTTCTCCCTTGATCATAACTGGAAAGGTGAGGTGGCAAGAGAAGAATTTCTTTGCGTAACAAGGCTCCGTTGTTGGGATGGAGATCAGGAAAGGGGAATTTAGTCTCATCAAAAATAACATCGAGAGATATGTAGACACGTCCAGTAGAAATATCGAGGCATTTTACACCCTTATGTTGAGCACTATACCCAAGAAAAGCACATTGCATTGTGTGAAACATGAGCTTGCGTTGTTGTAGGGACGAAGACTTGTCCAACAAGCGCAACCAAATACACGAAGAGATGTTTAGTCTGGTTTTGTGTGGAGAAGTCTTTCTACGGGAGTTTCATTGTTGATGACATGACTAGGGAGCATGTTTATAATGTGCATGGCAGTAAGAAAGGCTTCATCCCAAAATTTGAGAGGGATGGAGGCACCGGCCAAAAGAGCAAGACCAACTTCAACGATGTGCCTATGCTTGCGTTCAGCAGAGCCGTTTTGTTGGTGAGCATGAGGGCATGACACATGGTGACATATGCCAAGGGTTTGGAAGGAGGAGTTAAGTTTTTCGTACTCCCCACCCCAGTCAGATTGGACAGCAAGAATTTTGCAATCAAACTAGCGTTCAACGAGTGCTTGAAAGTTCTTAAAAACTTGAAACACATCGGATCTTTTCTTAAGGAGATAGATCCAAGAAAATTTGATGTAGTTGAAATGGAACTGGGTGCAGGGCCCCACACATCAGAAAAGATTAATTGCAATGGTTGAGTGGAAATAGGATGCGGTAATTGATGACTTTTTGCTCTTTGACAAGAGTCACAAATGGTTTCAACATCACGCTCACCAACGAGAGCTTATTCTTTCTAAGCACATCACGTTCAACTAAAGAAAATGAAGCATGTCCTAAATGATCGTGCCATCGAGTGGGCGAAAGCTTGATAGCGCCACAAACTTGTTTATTGAGTCTTCTACGGTCCGGAATCAACGGATAAAGGCCTCAAACACATCTACCTCGATAGAGGGTTTTCTTAGTGGCCTGATCCTTAATCAAAAAGAAGAAAGGATGAAACTCAATATAGCCATTTTTGTCAAGAGTAATTCTATGAACGGATAGAAGATTTTTGTCGGCCAACGTGACGTATCCTCATACCTGCACCACTAGCAGTATGAATCTGGTCCTTGCCATGATACTTCTCCCTGAGAGTCACCTTCTCTAGTTCAGCAGTAGGATGATTGGTGTTGCCGCTGTCGAGATACCAATTGGTATCGGCACCATAAGAGCCGTTAGCACCAGCCGCAACCTTCTCTTCATCTTCAGAGGAGGCGCCGTATTCATTGAAACGGTACCAGCAGTCCTTCGCCGTGTGACCTGGTTTGCCACAGATCTGGCAACGTACAGCGTCAGGACGGGACTTGCCGGACCCGCCGCGCCGACGCCTGGTGTTGGTGGAGGAGGGGCGCCCGCTGCGGGAATTGGAGCCGCCGTTGCCGCCGCCGCTCCCCTTCTTGCCTTTGGAGCGAGGAGGGACGCGATGACGCGAGTAACCGCCGCGCTCATGTGCCGTGACGTTGGCAGAAGATTTGAAGCTGCCTGGTCCCTGGTATTGTGCCACCCTCTGATCAATATTGCTAAGCATTGCAAAGAGCTCATCAAGGGATACCGGGGTGATGCGGGCGTCGAGGGCGGAGACGAGAGGCTGGTAGTCCATGTCGAGGCCATGGAGGATGTAGGAGATGAGTTCATCGTCCTGGAGCGGCTTCCAGGCGGCGGCTAGCTCATCGGCGAGGCCGCGCATCTCGGCAAAGTATGTGGCGACGGTCTTGCTGCCCTACTGGGCGTTCACCGGAGAGGTTCGGATGTTGTTGACGCGGCTGAGCGACTGCGAGGAAAACATGCCCGACAGCGCTGCCCAGAGCTCGTGCGTCGTGGTGATCACGGTCACCTGCACAAGCACCTCCTTGGTGAGATTGTTCACGAGGTACCCAAGCACCTGCTGGTCCTCCCGAACCCAGATGGGATGGAGAGGATTCGGCTCAGTTGATTCCTTCCCATCCTTGTCCTTGGTGGAGAAGATCATGACCGGCTCCGGTATGCTGCCGTCGACGTAGCCGAAGACGCCCGCACCCCTCAGCTGTAGCGTGAACTGCGCGCGCCAGAGGATGTAGTTCGTGCGGGAGAGCCTCTCCGTAACTTGGCCATTGAGGCCAGCTTGGGAGGCACCGGAGAAGGAGGACATGGCTGCACTGATGGAGGTTTGATCTAGACGATATGGAAGAGAATAGCTTTGGTTACCATGTGCGATGGCGGAAAGCGTCGTACCTCAACCCGAGGTGACTCCGTACATGTTATAGGCAGGGGCGCACCTCCCTGATAGCGCATACAGTTGGGATTCAGTACAGAGAATATTACATCTTGAGGAGAAAGTTGAGAGAGATAAGTCTAGGTACAATGTAGATAAAGATCCTCTAACTTTCTAGCTTAACTACATAGGAAATCTCCTCACGTACGGGACTCCTGTCACGTACCACGTACCAATGATGTTTGACAGCTCTATCAGCCCAGCGGCACATGCATGTTGCGACCGCCGTGGCATGTGCATTATATTGAGCGCCTAAGGTCTCCGATCCAGCGCGGAATTGGTGGTGGTGCTTGATTTGGTCAGCTCGCTCGCTCTAACTTGTAGTAGGATCATATATACTTGCCACTTTAACCCCGCGATACTCATCCCGTCCATTCCATGAGGGCACACACAAGTCGAGGTCAACGCATGTGCTTTTCTTCGTGACTACTCCTTCCTAGTGTAGTAGTATATATGTAGTGTATGTAAGGAGGACGTGGAACAAGGAGGGCCAAAATGAAGAGAAATGCATGCGGATATGCAAAGATATATCACGCTTGTTCATGCATATATAGCTAGCTAGCGCTTGGCTGCCTAGGCTAGTAGTGAACTCAAGATGGAGGGCGGCAAGGCATCCACTCAGACTCAGCGGCACTCGTCCGGCGCCGTTCGGCCGATTGTGCTACTAGTGGTCGCCGTGAGCCTGGTTGCCGTGCTCTTCATGGCCACGCGGGTCTCGCCCGGATGCCGCCCACTCTTAAAAGCTGGTACGTCCGTACAGCTTCATCTTGCACTAGACTCTACAGAGGAATTGTCAGTACCAAGTCAAGTAATCGACATGCTTCAACTATATATATGTAGTGTACCAACAAGGCCTAGGCCGTGACGGCCGACCCGCTGCTCGGCGGCCTCCTCTCGCCGGACTTCGACGACCGCTCCTGCCTCAGCCGCTACCGCGCCTCGCTCTACCGCCAGCCGTCGCTCCACAACCTGTACCATCATCTGGACCCCCGTAGAGGGACTCGGCAACCGTATCCTCTCCACCGCCTCCGCTTTCCTCTACGCGCTGCTCACTGACCGTGTCCTCCTCGTCCACCACCCCGCCGACGACCTCAACGACATGTACTGCGAGCCGTTCCCGGGCTCCAACACCACCTGGGTGCTCCCGGAGGAAGGCTTTCCCATCCAGGGCATCAAGGGGCTCAACGTCCGCACCCGGGAGAGCCTCGGCAACACGCTGGGCCGTGGTGAGGGGTCGGCGCCGTGGCTGTACGTGCACCTACAGACCAACTACAAGCCGGATGATCGGCGCTTCTTCTGCGACGACGGACAGGAGACGCTGCGTGGCGTGCGATGGCTCGTGCTCCGCTCCGACAACTACTTCGTGCCGGGCCTCTTCATCCTCCCGCGGTACGAGGAAGAGCTGGTCCGGCTGTTCCCGCGCCGCGACACCGTGTTCCACCACCTCGGGCGGTACCTGTTGCACCCGAGCAACACGGTGTGGGGCATGGCGACGCGGTACTACAGCTCGTACCTCGCCCCGGCGGAGGAGCGGGTGGGCGTCCAGGTGCGTGAGTTCAAGTATGCGCGCATCTCCACCGACGAACGCTACAAGCAGATCATCTCGTGCGCGAGCCGCAAGAGCCTCCTGCCCGCCGTCGACAACGCTACTCTCCCGAGCTCTGCCTCTGGCCACCATCAGGAGCAGGAGACGAAACGCAAGGCCGTGCTCGTGGTGTCGCTCAACGCGGACTACTACCACTAGTAGAAAAAGGGTCAAATGTGAGACACATTAGTCCCGATTTGTAACAGAACCGGCACTAATGTGTCCATTAGTGCAGGTTTCCAACGGCTAGGCGGGAGGAGCTCTTTAGTACCGGTTCGTGGCGAACCTTTAGCACCGGTTCGTCTTGGCGAACCGGTACTAAAGAAAGTGGTGGCAGGATGTTGTCAGAGTGGGGCCCTTCCAGCACCTTTAGCATCGGTTCGTGCCACGGACCGGTACTAAAGGTCGTCCTATATAAACCCTTCGTCCACCCGCACTCTGTTCTTCCCCCTTTCCCCTCTCCCTCTCCTCTGTTCTTCCCTACTTCCTCTCGAGTTTATCACAAAATTTGCCCCAAATTTGTCAAGATTTGCAGGCCCCCATCCATTCAAATGATCACCAAGGTTAGCAACTTTGTCCTTTCATCTCTCATTGCTACATTAGCTCTTGCATTGGTTTATATAGTGATTAATTGTAGGTTTTAGTAATTTGGGAGGAATTATATGTGGTAGTATTTGATTTATATGCAATTTGAGGTCAAAATAACACTTAGTTTGCATATATAGGTGTGTTTTACTTAGTGCCTTCTAAATCTCCGTCGTAACCACCGTCGATCGCCCGCACCGTCCCGTCGCCGGCACCACCTTGTGGTGAGCCTCTTGTTCATGAAATTTTATATAAAAAATTGATGTTTGTGTGATTTGGATATATAGTTACTCGTATAATTATCTTACCCGTACGTTGTTTGTTATACATAGTGCCATGGTTTTGATATCCGTCCCGTCGGCCCTCGTCCTTGTTATGATTCGGATGTGGTATATTCTCTTTTAAAACTATTTGTTGCATTTCGTGTTTATGACAAATTATGCCCATCAAGTTGACATAGATATTTTTATCTAGGAGGTATGTGAACCGGAAATTCCAACTGACCCTATTGTCGAGAGGTTAAATTTAGTTGAAAGAGAAAACGAGTACTTGAAAGAAAAATTGAAAAGAATTGAGGGCGAGAAGATGGAATTGGAGTTGCATGTTGCCGATGTAAATCGATGATCACAAGATCAAGATGGAGAAAATGCGCTTGAAGATTAGAAAGATTAGAAAATATGCCATCGATAGTGAGGCTTGGTATCATTATGCTGTTGGATCAATTGTTACCTTAGTTGCGATCTTGATCGCATCTGTTGTTGCATTTAAATGCTTTATCTAGAGAGTTATTTGTTTGTTGCATTTAAGTGTTGTATGAACTTGTATTAATTTGGTCTATTCGGTGTTGTGTAATGAAGATGAGCCGGCAATGGATGTCACGATGACCGATGCTCTCCCCAGTTCGTTGAGGGCGTGCATACTTTTCTGCTTGCGGCTGAGGCAAACAAGCGGGCGGAAGGTTTTATGCCTTGTCCATGTGCTGGCTGTAAGAATGGTCGCAATTACTCTACGTCAAGAACCATTCACGTCCACCTGTTTGAGTCCGGTTTCATGCCCCACCATAATGTTTGGACCAAGCACGGAGAAAGAGGGGTTATGATGGAAGACAATGAAGAAGAAGAGGACGACGACAGCTATCCTGGCCATGGGTTCCCTGATTACAATGATACAACAATGGGGGAAGAAGCTGAGCCGGTAATGCGGGAAGAAGCTGAGCCGGCAATGCGGGAAGAAGCTGAAGAAGAGGCATCAGATGAGCCCGTTGATGATCCAGGTCGGGCCATTGCCGATGCAAAGAGAAACTGCGCAAGTGATTTGGAGAAGAAGAAGTTGCAGCGCATGTTAGAGGATCACAATAAATTGTTGTACCAGAATTGCGTAGGTGACAAGAAAAAGCTGGGCACCACTGGAATTGCTGCAATGGAAGGCAGAGAATGGTGTATCTGACAAGGGATTTGGAAAGTTGCTGGTAATGATAAAGGATATGCTTCCAAAGGACAACGAATTGCCCGAGAATACGTACGAAGCAAAGAAGGATGTCTGCCCTCTAGGGTTAGAGGTGCAGAAGATACATGCATGCCCTAATGATTGCATCCTCTACCGCGGTGAGTACGAGGATTTGAACGCTTGCCCGGTATGTGGTGCATTGCGCTATAAGATCGGTAGCGATAACCCTGGTGATGTCGAGGGCGGCGCCCGGAAGAAGATTCCTGCCAAGGTGATGTGGTATTCTCCTATAATACCACGGTTGAAACGTTGTTCCAAAACAAAGAGCATGCCAAAGCGATGCGATGGCACGAAGAAGACCGTAAGAAGACGGAAAGTTGAGAGTACCCGCTGACGGGTCGCAGTGGAGAAAAATCGAAAGAAAGTACGGGAAGGAGTTTGCAGATGACGCAAGGAGCGTATGGTTTGGTCTAAGAGCAGATGGCAATAATCCTTTTGGGGAGCAGAGCAGCAACCATAGCACCTGGCCTGTGACTCTATGTTTGTATAACCTTCCTCCTTGGTTGTGCATGAAGCGGAAGTTCATTATGATGCCAGTGCTCATCCAAGGCCCTAAGCAACCCGACAACGACATTGATGTGTACCTAAGGCCATTAGTTGAAGAACTCTTATAACTGTGGAATGGAACAGGTGTACGTTCGTGGGTTGAGCACATGGGGGAAGAATTTGACCTAAAGGCGTTGTTGTTCGTGACCATCAATGATTGGCCTGCTCTCAGTAACCTTTCAGGACAGACAAATAAGGGATACCGCGGATGCACGCACTGTTTGGATGATACCGACAGTATATATTTGAATAGTTGTAAGAAGAATGTGTACCTGGGACATCGTCGATTTCTTCCGAGCAGGCATCCCGTAAGAAAGAAAGTCAAGCATTTCAAAGGTGAGGCGGATCACCGGACGAAGCCTCGCCACCGTCTTTGGTGCTGATGTACATGATATGGTCAAGGATTTGAAGGTGATATTTGGAAAGGGTCTGGCGGACAACCTATTCGAACGACGCCGACGGACGGCGCACCCATGTGGAAGAAGAAATCTATATTTTGGGACCTGCCATATTGGAAAGACCTAGAGGTCCGCTCCGCAATCGACGTGATGCACGTGACGAAGAATCTTTGCGTGACCCTGCTTGGCTTCTTGGGTGTGTATGGGAAGACAAAAGATACACCCGAGGCATGGGAGGACCATCAATGTATGCACGGAGAAGACGGCATACATCAGGGTCATGCAAGCTACGCTCTTACCAAAGAAGAGAAGGAAATCTTCTTTGAATGCCTGCTATTAAGGTACCGTCTGGCTTCTCGTCGAATATAAAGGGAATAATAAACATGGCAGAGAAAAAGTTCCAGAACCTAAAGTCTCATGACTGCCACGTGATTATGACGCAACTGCTTCCGGTTGCATTGAGGGGGCTTCTAGCGGAAAACGTTCGATTAGCCATTGTGAAGCTATGTGCATTTCTCAATGCAATCTCTCGAAGGTAATCGATCCAGAAATCATACCAA
The DNA here is from genome assembly GCA_021605145.1 of Aegilops bicornis. NCBI lineage: Eukaryota > Viridiplantae > Streptophyta > Magnoliopsida > Poales > Poaceae > Aegilops > Aegilops bicornis. The sequence continues at coordinate 882,194,236 of CM038670.1, forward strand.
GGTTGCTGAGAATGATTTGGTGCAATGTCTTGTAAGTTTCGAGTTGGTGTTCCCACCATCCTTCTTCAACATCATGACGCACGCCCTAATTCACCTATCTTGAAGAGATTAACGTTTTGGGTCCTGTATTTCTACACAATATGTTTCCCCTTTGAGAGGTTCATGGAGTCTTAAAGAAATATGTTCATAACCGTGCTAGGCCAAAAGGAAGCATCTCCAAGGGCCATCAAAATGAGAAGGTCATTGAGTTTTGTATTGACTTTATTCCTGACCTTAAGCCGATTGGTGTTCCTGAATCGCGGCATAAGGGCAGACTGGATGGAAAAGGCACGCTAGGAGGGGAACAAATAATATGTATGGACGGACATTCTCTCATTGAAGCACACTACACAGTTCTACAGAATTCCGCCTTGGTGGCTCCGTATATGGATGAACACAAGAATTTGCTACGCTCCAAACACCGGAGCGGTCGATGACTAGATTACACGTAAACAAACCAGGAGTTTCGCCAGCTGGTTGCAGACACGTACCATGCATGACACCTCTATTGAAGATGACCTGTACTTGCTGTCCTAGTTACCATCTTCGAATATAATGACTTTCAAAGGGTACTTGATAAATGGTAATACATTTTACACAATCGCCCAAGATAAGAAGAGCACCAACCAAAACAGTGGTGTCCGCTTTGATGCAGAAACCAAGATGGGAAAGGAAACATATTATGGTTATATACAGGACATATGGGAACTTGACTATCCACGTGGTTTAAAGGTCCCTTTGTTTCGGTGCAAATGGGTCAATATGACACGAGGCGGGGTAACGGAAGACCCGCAGTACGGAATGACAACAGTGGATCTCAACAATCTTGCGTATGCAGACGAACCATTCGTCCTAGCCAAAGATGTCACTACTAGAAAAACCCCTACTAATGGCGCACCTAGTATGGCTATTAATGGCGCATCTGTGGTGCGCCATTAATAGCACGCCATTAGTAATTTTTACTAATGGCGCACCACCTGGTGCGCCATTAGTATCTGGTAAACTAATGGCGCACCGCGGGAGCGCCATTAGTATAGGCCAGTGTGCGCCATTAGTATGCCTCCCATGGGCCATGTATACCCAGGTGCTATGGCATACTAATGGCGCACCACCTCAGGATGCGCCATTAGTAATCGCGGCATACTAATGGCGCACTACCCGGTGATGCGCCATTAGTATGCACTGTCATACTAATGGCGCACTGTCATGTGATGCGCCATTAGTATGAGTATTAGGTTTTTTTTATTTTTTTATTAACTCAGACCTATTATGTACTCTTACCTCACACGTGAAAAGGGGAGGTAAGAGGGGCCATGCTAAAATTTGCCATATCAATATGCAGCTTCCATGATGCAGAGCATACAGAGAAAAGGAGAGATAAATATTATCTTCTCTTGGTAGTGCATCCCTTTAATAAATCCTATTCACCATTGGGCGACAGTTCATGTGTTTTTCTAGGTATCTTTGATCAGCACATACTTTTACATTAATGTGACAACTAATAGCTAGAGATGATAATAGAAGGCAATTCATTGTGTAAGATATTTGTATATTTCTATCTCAATAATATAGCAGGAAGGTCTCTGCTGTTTTCTATCTCAATAATAGCTAGAGATGAGGGGAGCTACTGGTCGCTCTCTATATATGTAGTCTGGACAAATTAACTAGCATCTATCAAGTCTTGCAGAGTTCCGCACACAATAGAAAAGTCCCCAGACTATTGACTGCAACGAGTTCAAGATTGAGTGGCTGACGGCTGCTAACATGTGACCGTCAATGTTGAGCCCCAGGAATTTGCTGAGATCAACAAGCCTACTAAAAAAAATCATCATTGATGAGTCTCAAACTCTCAATGCAGGGAGTGATAGACTTTGACTTGATTCATTCATTTGCCATTTGTCAATTTTATTTTGAAGGGTTTGCCATTTGTCATTTGTGTCAACAACTCTAGGCCAAGATAATATCCACTTCTCAAAAAAAAAGCCGGAAGTTGCCAAGACTATTTGAGAACCTCAAATGGCATTTCTTCATAATAGTGCAAAGTACTCCCTCCATCCCGTAATATAATAAAGTTTTTCAAGTTGACATAGCTTGAAAGCGTTCCTATATTATCATACAGAGGGAGTAGTTTCAACCAAAGCCAAAACTTTGCAAACATGACCAGGTTCATAGAGAAAACATCAATGATAATTTCCCTATAAAAAAACCTGGTCCAGAATTAACAATGCTTGGTTTTTGAACAAAAACTAATATGCAATGTATTTCAAAATGCTAGGAATGTATAATGCAAGAGCATATCAAACCAGATGCAGCAGAAAGAAAGAAACTAACAATCACACCAGTAAATAGTTCAAGCATAATTGTTTCGAATCACAGCAGAAAGAAAGAAACTAACAATCACAGCAGCAAATCCAGTTCTTCAGTTTAATGCTATATGCCGCTAGTGGTAAAATTCGGAACCTCAAAAGCCAAATCAGTTCAGCTTAACAGAGAATACACTGTTTTCTGTTTCTTACCCTACTGTAATTGTTTCGAATAAATAATTTGTGGACAAAATTTGTACATCAGCTTTCTTCTTGTTTTGAGGACAATAATTGCTTAACTATTTTTCTGGTAATTCAGCCCATGCCGAGCTCTGCGGTACCGGATGTCGATGCATAGTAGAGAGCTACCAGAGCCTCTTATCCATGGGAGGAGGGAAGGGATAGGGGTCAGGCGGTAGCTTACCTTGGAGGAGCGGGCAGGGGTGGAGGAGGCGGTCGGAGAGGATAAGGTGCTCGGCGACGGTGGTGGACGGGCGGCGTCCAGGCGGCGGGGTCAGCCGAGGCGGCGGGCAGCGTCGAGGTGGCGGGCAGCGGCGTCGAGGCGGGGTCGAGGCGCGGCTGGGCGGGCGGGCGGGCCGAGGCAAGGCTGGGCGGGGCAAGGCCGAGGCGGGCAGCAAGGCCGGGAGAGGAGAGGGGAAGGGATCTAGGGCGAGGGAGAGGCGAGGGAGAGGGAAGGCGAGGAGAGGCGAGGGAGGGAGAGGGCGAGGGCGAGGGCGCAGGTGGGTCGTGGCAGCGGCGGCGGCGGTGGATCGAGAGGGAGAGGGAACTGGCGAGGGGGAGAGGGAAGGGGGGATCAGGCGAAGGGGGAGAGGGCAGGGGGGATCGGGCACAATACTAATGGTGCACCTCACCGTGGTGCGCCATTAGCATGTCCATACTAATGGCGCACCTCACCGTGGTGCGCCATTAGTATTTTTTTTATTTCAACTCGAGCCAACAGGTTATGTACCACGAACTGATCCACATCAAGCCCACTCTACTAGCTCGACTGTCAAGAGCCAGTTCTCACACCGGGAGGTCCTGGGTTCGACTCGAGGCTCCACAAATTTTTTTTAGCATTTAAAAAGCTGTTTGATACTTATTTGTGTTTAAATATGTTCAAACTTGTTTAAATAATAACAGTAATATTTTTTATAAGACAGTAGCATTTAAAAAGCTGTTTGATACTTATTTTTTTATAAGACGGTGCTGGGTGCGCGGGGTCGGCGGGTGTGTTGAGTAGGGGAATCGAGGTGCGGGCGGTCGGTGGCGGCCGGTGGGTGAGGGGGTGCTCGGCGAGGGACGGATCTGGCGAGGTAGGATAGCGATCGAGATGGAGGGGATCGAGGTGGGCTCCACAAATTTTTTTTTAGCATTTAAAAAGTTGTTTGATACTTATTTGTGTTTAAATATGTTCAAACTTGTTTAAATAATAACAGTAATATTTTTTATAAGACAGTAGCATTTAAAAAGCTGTTTGATACTTATTTTTTTTATAAGACGGTGCTGGGTGCTGGGTGGCGGCGGGCGGTTGAGTAGGGGAATCGAGGGTGCGAGGTAGGATAGCGATCGAGATGGAGGGGGATCGAGATCGAGTGTCCATGAAATTTAAAAATATTCATGATAGTTCAAAAAGTACCCATGAAATACAATCGAGAAATGAAGGCTACAATTTAAATACAATCGATCTTGGCTAGCTATCTGTTCACAATCTTCTTGCCCTTCTTTTTCGCAAATGGAGTTCTTACGTGGAGCAGACGTCCTTTAGGTAGGGTGGTCCTGCTTCTTCTTGTGGTGTATGCTGCTACTTCATCATCGTCGTCATGTTCGATCCTCGGTCGCCGTGCTTGTCGAAGTCTTGCTCATTGGCTACTCCATCCATTCCGATGATCTTCCTTTGCCTCTCCTCACGACAACACGACCGGGCTTTGGCGGGCGGTAATGAAGAAGCATTGGTCCACTTGGGAAGCCGGTACCCATGGCTCATTTTTTAGCGGTGACGCTTTGCGCCATGATCTTGGATTTGGCCGGGTATAACCATGGTGGTGAAATACGGTCTTCTTTTATGACGTTCTTGGCCCATCTCGACACGGAACATCGGGACCTTCTCTCCAGTAGCTCAGCTCCCAGATCTCCTCGATCCTTCCGTAGTATCTGTCCTTGTCGTTACGGTGTAGGATTCCATCGTTACCCGGAGTTCTGATAACCATCGCTCTTCATGTCCTTGGCCTCGGTGTAGAATGTGTAGCCGTTGATATCAGACGCCTCATAGGTCATCGAGGTTGTGCTCGGCGCCTGTGACAAGGCGAATATGAGTTGTTCTTCCGCGGAAGAATCCTCATGTAAAGGGTACGACAGAAGCTTCTGCTTGAACCAACGCGTGAAACATGAGTTGTGCTCTTTGAGTGTATCTCCGTCCGTCCTCTGTAGCCTTCTGAGTTGCCTCACGCCAATCGACTTCCGAGAGATGACGTCGAAGAAGTTGCATAGGCCAAATAGTGTTTCACGGACGTGCGCGTCCATGATCCCACGGATTGCAATCGGAAGTATGTCTGCGTCATCGACGCGTGAAAGTCGTGAGACTTCATCCCGCTGAACTTCGCTTCGCTGGGTCTAGGTATCTGCTTATCTTCCAGCGTAACCGTAAGGAAGTTTTACTCCTAGGAGGCGGTGAAAAACTGCTCGATCTCCTCGACTTAGAGTGAAGCACGCGAGAGGGTAGTCATTTCCGGTCTTCTTGGCCTTTTTGCCTTTGGCGACGACTTTACGTGTCCTGCTTCGCCTCATCATCATCATCATCATCATCATCATCATCATCATCATCATCATCATCATCATCATCATCATATATAGCGTGAAGCTCTGCACGATGCCCATTGATTTCAAGTCTGCCCTTGCTTTCGGCCCATCTTTGGTCCTCTCTGGCATGTTGAGCAGGGTACCAAGCAGACTCTCGCACACGTTCTTCGTAATATGCATGACATCAAGGCTGTGAGGCACACGGTGGATCTTCCAGTACGGCAAGTCCCAGAAAACAGACCTCGTTTTCCATACCTTCAGCAGCTCTGGCGCCTTTTCGCTTCTTTCCGGCTCTGGCGCCTTTTGCTTCTTTCCCGGCAGTGGCCAGTCTTTCCAATTTTTCAACAGCTTGTCTATTTCCTCGCCGCTCCTCGTACACGGGCGTTTTCGGGTTTCGGTTTCACCATCGAACAGATCCTTGCGTTTCCTCCACGGGTCATCGTCGCGAAGCCACCTTCGATGTCCCATGAACACGGTTTTCAAGACCCGGGATCTCTATCTAGTGGCGATACGTTGTGTCATCCATGCACCTTACGCATCCGAGAAAATCCGTGGACTACCTGCCCCGCAAGATATCTCAGAATCGAGATAGTCGTGCACCGTCGTGAGCGGTCACGGCCTTCATAGGGAAATATTCTTTCTGCGGCATCCACGTATTGGCTGGCGTTTTCCACAGCGTGTCAAGCTCCTCAATTGATCTCGTTCCCTGGTTGTTTCGGCCCTTCAATTAGCATACTCATGTGAATGTACTTCCTCTTCATGCACAACCAGGGGGGAAGGTTGTACATCGACACAAACACAGGCCAGGTGCTATGTGTGCTTCTCACGGCTGCCAAACGGATTGACTCCATCGGTGCTCGCGCCCAAAGACGATGTTCCTTGGATCGTTCCCAAATTCTGGGTATTCGAAGTTCAACGCTTGCCAGCGCTCGCATCCTTAGGGTGACTCAGCATCTTGTCTTTTTATCTATCTCCGGATCATTTGCGTCATCTTCGCTTCTTCTCCTCCCTATCTGCGTACAACGCAGGAGCTTTGCTACCTTAGGATCCACGAAATACCGCTGCAGATGAGGAGTGATCGGAAAGTACCACACCACTTTACGAGGAGCTTTCTACCTCTTCTTGTATTGAGTGACACCGCACACCGGACATATGGTAGACTCCGCGTGCTCGTCCCGATAAATTATGCAATTGTTCATGCACACATGGTATTTCACGTGCGGTAAATCCAGAGGACACACGATTTTCTTCGCCTCCTCCAAACTGCTCGGGCACTTGTTCCCCTTGGGAAGGCGTTCGTGCGAGTAATGACATGTTCTCGTCGAAGCATGCGTCGGTCATTTTGTGTTTTACCTTCATCTCCAGAGCCATGAGCGTTACTTTCAGGTCGGTACCCTCGGGCCTGCATCCTTCATACAATGGAGTAACCGCGTCTAACTCAAGTTGATCCATCTTGGCTTTCTCTCGGGCGGCAGCTCTTGCGTTATGCGTCTGCTTGAGAAGCAGCTCTTGAATATGAGGGTCCTGCACCCAGCCCATCGATGGTCCAGCGTCGTACGCTCCGCCCGGCATCATCATCATGTCCTGCATCTTCTACATGATGATCGTGGTACAAAGATCACCGTCGTGATCATCTCACGGGGATTCTTCGTCTTCTCGCCCCGAGCCGCGGTGGTTGTCTTGCTGCCCTTCCTCATTTCTTGCCCGGCCCCCATGGGCGACTTCGTAGTCATCTTCATCACCTTGCCACCGATAGCCATCCATGAAACCACGCAAGAGCAGGTGGTCCCGCACCTGCCGGAATCCGGTTCCGCAATAAGGCTATTCAGCTTGCATCTTCGACACGGACATCTTATCTCCGTCTCGTTCTTTTGAAGCATCTCGCCTTCGCGGACCTCAAAAACCTATTCACGATGCCTTCGGTCATCGTATGCGGACCATGGTCGCCAAGGGTAGAGCAAAAGCGATATTTTAGAACCAAGAAAAAATTTGGCATGACTTTCCCTAAAAATAGGACCAAAAGAATGCTTAATGCCAAAATTCTACTTGAAAAAGGAAATGAATCAACATTCCGGCAAAATATTGGCAACTATCGCATTTCAAATACCGGTACACCTCCAAACACAAACACATATGCAACACCACAAACATATGCAACACCACGAACATACATAGATCTAGCTAGGCCATAAAAAGTGCATGTGCACATTGTTGTAGGGAGAACAACATAAATATAGCTTCCCCTTACTTACCTAGCAAAACAAGGTAACTTAACCACTTAATTTGAATGAATCTATGGTGGAAATGAGGTGAAAAGAGGAGGCACCGAGACAAGGAGGAGGCGGTGGAGAGAATGAAGTGGGGAGAAAGTGAGTGGGAGGAGAGGCTGTCCAAAATATCTTGTTGTTGCCCACTTACTAATGGCGCACCAGCAACAAATGCGCCATTAGTAATCCAGGTTACTAATGGCGCACCTGGTGGTGCGCCATTAGTACTTTTGCAAAAAAGGAATAAAAAGAATAAAAAGTATTAGTGGCGCACCTTACGGCTGGTGCGCCATTACTAGTTACAACTAGTAATGGCGCACCACCAGCAGATGCGCCATTAGTATGTTTGGACAGGCGCACTAGTTCAAAAAATTTGGTACTAATGGCACCGTGGGCAGGGTGTGCGCCATTAGTAGTTTCAACACTAATGGCGCATCATATGGTGGTGCGCCATTAGTATATACTAATGGCGCACCACATGTCTGGTGCGCCATTAGTGTCAATTCCATCTATATCCCTTTTCCTAGTTGTGTGTGGCACAGGTTTTCTATGTGAAGGACATGTGTACCAAGCCAAGAAAAAGAAAAAGATAAGGAAGCGAATGCATCGTACGATGAGCCAAAGCGGCACATAGTCTTTCTGGGAAGAGAAACATCGTGGGAGTGGATGACAAGACAGACAAGTCAGAAGATTATGAAAAGTTTGATGAAATTGCTCCATTCACAGTGAATATTGACCCGAGCATCCCGTTAAATGATGAAGATTTTCCATGGTTACGGCGCAAAGGGACACACGCTGAAGAAAAAGTTTCACACCCAAAGATCTGGGATGTGATCGGCTTCACTATCATCACTTTCTTACGTGTTTCACACCCGGAGGGAATCTCTGTAATAGTTAGGGTAGTTATGTGTTTTGGCATTTGAAACGCGAAGAAATTTTATGTGCAAACAAATTCTTTCATGCCTTTACTGATTTTTAAAGTTAAATTATTCACAAACTAGTGATTCACACTAATTTCAAATAATTCAAAATTTCAACTATTCAAATTTGAAAACTACGGGCACTAACAGAAAGTTTGTAATTTTTTGTACCTAAAGCAAAAATATTCACAAAGAAACTCTAAATACACAAAAAAAACAACACAAAAATAAATAAAGCAAAAAAATAAAAAAAGCCCGCCTACTAGGCCAGAGCGGCCTGCATACGACTAGAAACCCAACCTGTTGTTGGGCCAGGATGCAGGCCCGCAAAGGCCAAGTGGGCCCACAGGGCAGCAAAGAACACATAGGCCCAGTAGGCCTGCTTTGGAGAGGAGCTCGAGAGAGCGACCACACGGGGGTTTCTAAACCAGTGCGGTCGCCCCTCGGCTAGCGAGGAGGGACTAAACTTGCTGCACCGCACTGCTAATAAGACCCCTTTAGTACCGGGTCGTGGCACAAACCGGTACTAAAGGGGGGGCCTTTAGTACCGGTTTGTGCCACCACCCGGTACTAAAGGGGGTCGCGTCCCGCCGCTTGGGCTGGCCAAAACTGGCCTTTAGTACCGGTTGGTGGCACAAACCGGTACTAAAGGCCCCTCCTATATAAACAACACTTACGAAAATTTCAGTTTCTCATCGACTTCTTCTCCTCTGCACCGCCGCCGCTTGTCGTCTCCATCCTCGTCGCCGCCCCGTCACCATCATCGCCGCCCCGTCGTCCCCGTCCCCGTCGTCCCCATCGTCACAGCCGCTTCTGCCCGCCCGGCCCCGCATCGTCCCGTCCTCGACGTCGGGCGCCGCCCGCCCGTCTGCATTACCGTCCCCGCTGCCGCCGCCCGTCCCTGTCCCTCGTCGTCATCCCGTCGCTGCCGCACCGTCGTCGTCCCGTTGCCCTTCGCCGGCCCCGTCGTCGCCGCCGCTGTCGTCGTCGCCGCCGTCGCCGCCCCGTCTGCCGCCTCGCCTTCGCCCGGTGGCCGTGAGCGCACACACACACACACACATACATTTTTGTTTTTAGTTATACAAATAGTTAGAAATTTTTATGTTTTTAGAAATTGTTAGAAATTTTTCTGTTTTTCAGAAATAGTTAGAAATGTTAGAATTGTTAGAATAGTTAGAAATGTTAGAATAGTTAGAAATGTTAGAATTGTTATACAAATGTTAGTTATATATATAGAAATGTTATAATTTTTTTTCTGTTTTTTAGTTATAAAAGTATTAGAAATGTTATAGAAATGTTAGTTATATATAGCATTGTTAGAAATGTTATAGAAATGCTAGTTATATAGAAATGTTAGAAATTTTAGTTATCAAAATCCAATCATTAAAAAAATGTTACTTTTTGTGGGCATATAGCTAGTATTTGTTCTCGACAATGCCCGACCCGCATCCTCGCCGTCGACACGTCCGCGACGACGTCCGGCTGACCCATGTCCGGGACTGGGCTCCGCCGGGCTGGCACTGGGAGGTGCTGCCTGGAGGGGCGCGCCGCTTGATGAGGAACCGGCCCCGGGTCCGTCGTCGACCCTGATCTCGTTTGGTGGCATTCGCGTGGGCCAGTTTGGTGCGGAGGAGCCGGCCCGGAGGTGGTACGTCGCCGTGTCGGGGAGGAGGACGAGCACGTCCATCGCTACATGGTTGCGTTAGAGGCGGCAGGTTCTCCAATACCGGCAGTTTCTTGAGGATCTCACTTCAGCTATGATCTGTGAGGGTTCCTTCTCTTTGGGTGTCCACAGCCCGCGCCCGCAGAACCGCGAGTGTCCTAGATTCTTCTGTAGTATTCGATCTTTATTAGCTACCTAGCCAGTGATGTATTCGAGATTATATCTATTATTCGAGACGATGTATTCGAGATTATATCTATTATTCGAGACGATGTTTTCGAGATTATATCTATTATTCGAGACGATGTATTCGAGATATATCTATTATTCGAGACGATGTAATTTGAATACTAAATTGTTTTATATTTATTTTGTATTAGTTAAATAAAAGCTATGGTGGACAATACCGGCAGAGAGGGAGAACAGGCCATGTTCGATATGATACGCCATCCTCACGGGCCAGATGATGATCAGAATGAAGAAGATTATGACGGCTCCGAATTTCTAAACAGCACCGGGGAGGGTGATATGATATTCGATCGCGACGACCGAATTGATGAAGTCATGAACTATGATTATGATGATGACGAAGAAAATGTTGATCTTGAAACAACAAAGATCGGCGAGGTATATATATTTATATAAGCAGGCATCTGGTGATCATCACATGTTTTAAATGACTTGAAGATATATTAACGAATCGATCTTTGTTCTTTCAGCCATCCGGATCGAGCAAATCTTCGTGCAAAAGGACGAAACGAGGCCCGAACAAAAAGTTGAAGGAGGGCGTAAAGTACAATATCGAGGCAATCAGACCTAATGGCGAACCAATAGCGCCTAAGAAGATTGCGGACAAGTTCGTTCGTCAGTGCGGAGCTGTTGTGAAGGACCAACTCCCGATCTCCCTTCAAGAATGGAGAGAGCCAGCAAAAGACAAAAGACAAAAAGACAAAAAGGACGCTGCTCCACGTCCAGATGTTACTTTTGTCGACAAAAGACAAAAAGATCTGCTTTGGGATACTCTCATGGAACATTTCACCCTACCAGATCATTTCACAGAAGAAGATGTGCAGAAAGTCAAGGACGCTGCTCTTAGGAAGATGGCGGTTGCATTCAAGAACCACAAGAATCGTGAATGGGACAAGTACGTCAAGGGAGGAAGGAAGACTCCAGTATTCGAGGGAACACTAGAGAACCAACGTGCTCATTGGGACAATTTCATGGAATTCAAGGATTCGTAATTAGCTAAGGAACGGTCGAGAATAAACAAGAAGAATGCCGAAAAAAAGGATAAGTTCCATAAGTGGGGCCGGTGGCTATGCGGTGGCAATGCCTAAGTGGGATAAGTCCGAGAAAGAGATGGAGGATGCGGTGTCACTCCGGTTACTAAGAGCTGGCCCCAGTGCAGGACTTGGTTCTATGCGCATGGGGGAGTTGGACCAAGACAGGCAATGTTTCGACGAGGGCAAGTCTGAAGGAGCCGACAATGCGATACTTGTTGCAATAGAAGAGGCACGATCGGGGTGTTCCAGCCCAGAGAGAACGACGAGCTTACGCGTGCTGGGAAATCTGAACACCGGGAAGAACACGAGGCAAGGGCGCTATTCCGTGGTATGAGGGGTTTTCAGACTGGAACAACGACTATACAACCCGTGCGAGAAAGAAGATTGCGGAGGAGAAGAAGAGGAAGATGGAGGAGGAGCAGAGGAAGCGGGACTATGAATGCCTTCAAGGACTAGAAGCAAGTCAAGCGGAATTGGCAGTCAAATTCCAGCGGCAGCAGGAGCAGGTCGACTCACTTAGCAAGCAAAGGGGGTCTCAGCAGCTGCAGCAGCTAGCGGATGATCCAGCATTGGATAGCACCGCCCCATCCATGCCGAGAAGCTGCGTGGGTTCCGCCCCGGACGACGCAATGCTGGATAGATACCCTGTGGATGACATCATGGATAACACTAACTGCGAGCTACACGTCAAAATGAAGAACATATCCATGAAGGTGGCGGACGCCGTTGCTTTTACAAATCCCCCCGAGGCAACCTTCCATTGCAACCCAATTCCAGCGGGCTATGTGTTGGAAATATGCCCTAGAGGCAATAATAAATTAGTTATTATTATATTTCCTTGTTCATGATAATCGTTTATTATCCATGCTATAATTGTATTGATAGGAAACTCAGATACATGTGTGGGTACATAGACAACACCATGTCCCTAGTAAGCCTCTATTGACTAGCTCGTTGATCAACTGATGGTTACGGTTTCCTAACCATGGACATTGGATGTCATTGATAACGGGATCACATCATTAGTAGAATGATGTGATGGACAAGACCCAATACTAAGCCTAGCACAAAGATCGTAGTTCGTATGCTAAAGCTTTTCTAATGTCAAGTATCTTTTCCTTAGACCATGAGATTGTGCAACTCCGGATACCGTAGGGAATTCTTTGGGTGTACCAAACGTCACAACGTAATCGGGTGGCTATAAAGGTGCACTACGGTATCTCCGAAAGTGTCTATTGGGTTGGCACGAATCGAGACTGGGATTTGTCACTCCGGTTGACGGAGAGGTATCTCTGGGCCCACTCGGTAGGACATCATCATAATGTGCACAATGTGACCAAGGGGTTGATCACGGGATGATGTGTTACGAACGAGTAAAGAGACTTGCGGTAACGAGATTGAACAAGGTATCGGGATACCGACGATCGAATCTCGGGCAAGTACAATACCGCTAGACAAAGGGAATTGAATACGGGATTGATTGAGTCCTTGACATCGTGGGTTCATCCGATGAGATCATCGTGGAACATGTGGGAGCCAACATGGGTATCCAGATCCCGCTGTTGGTTATTGACGGAGAACGTCTCGATCATGTCTACATGTCTCCCGAACCCGTAGGGTCTACACACTTAAGGTTCGATGGCGACGCTAGGGTTATAAAGGAAGTTTGTATGTGGTTACCTAATGTTGTTCGGAGTCCCGGATGAGATCCCGGACGTCACGAGGAGTTCGGAATGGTCCGGAGGTAAATATTTATATATGGAAAGTTGTTGTTCGGGTTAGGAAAAAGTTCGGGTTTTTTCGGTATTGTACCGGAAGCTTCGGAAGGTTCGGAGGATTCGGAGGGGTCCGGAGGTCCGGAAATTGTTCCACCACGTCCAATACAGTAGCATGGGTTGTAGGGGCGCCCTAGCCTTAATGGGCCAGGGGCACCAGCCCCCAAGGCCCATGCGCATGGGAGGGAAACCCTAAAGGGAGGGCCTCCACTTGACTTGGGAGGCACTCCTCCCCTCTTGGCCGCCCCCCAAGTCCCATCTAGGGCTGGCCGCACCCCTTGGGGTGGGAAACCCTAAAGGGGGCGCAGCCCCCCTTTTCCCCTATATATACTTGAGTTTTTGGGCTGCCCAACACACATGAGAACTTCTCCTCTTGGTGCAGCCCTGCCTCTCCTCCTCCTCCTCTCCCTTGGTGCTTGGCGAAGCCTTTGGGATTGCCACGCTCCTCCATCACCACCATGCCGTCGTGCTGCTGCTGGATGGAGTCTTCCTCAACCTCTCCCTCTCTCCTTGCTGGATCAAGGCGTGGGAGACGCCACCGGGCTGTACGTGTGTTGAGCAGCGGAGGTGCCGTCCGTTCGGCACTAGGATCTCCGGTGATTTGAATCACGACGAGTACGACTCCTTCAACCCCGTTCACTTGAACGCTTCCGCTTAGCGATCTATAAGGGTATGTAGATGCACTCTCCTTCCCTCGTTGCTAGTTTCTCCATAGATAGATCTTGGTGACACGTAGGAAAATTTTGAATTTCTGCTCGTTCCCCAACGGTGGCATCATGAGCTAGGTCTATTGCGTAGATTCTTTGCACGAGTAGAACACAAAGTAGTTGTGGGCGTTGATGTTGTTCAATATGCTTACCGTTACTAGTCCAATCTTGTTTCGACGGTATTGTGGGATGAAGCGGCCCGGACCGACCTTACACGTACTCTTACGTGAGACAGGTTCCACCGAATGACATGCACTTGGTGCATAAGGTGCCTAGCGGGTGCCGTCTCTCCCACTTTAGTCGGAACGGATTCGATGAAAAGGGTCCTTATGAAGGGTAAATAGCAATTGGCATATCACGTTGTGGTTTTGCGTAGGTAAGAAACGTTCTTGCTAGAAACCCATAGCAGCCACCTAAAACATGCAACAACAATTAGAGGACGTCTAACTTGTTTTTGCAGGGTATGCTATGTGATGTGATATGGCCAAGAAGAATGTGATGAATGATATGTGATGTATGAGATTGATCATGTTCTTGTAATAGGACTCACGATTTGCATGTCGATGAGTATGACAACCGGCAGGAGCCATAGGAGTTGTCTTTATTTATTATATGACCTGCGTGTCATTAAACAACGCCATGTAATTACTTTACTTTATTGCTAACCGGTAGCCATAGTAGTAGAAGTAATAGTTGGCGAGACAACTTCATGAAGACACGATGATGGAGATCATGATGATGGAGATCATGGTGTCATGCCGGTGACGATGATGATCATGGAGCCCGAAGATGGAGATCAATGGAGCTATATGATATTGGCCATATCATGTCACTACTATATAATTGCATGTGATGTTTATTATGTTTATGCATCTTGTTTACTTAGAACGGCGGTAGTAAATAAGATGATCCCTTACACAAATTTCAAGAAGTGTTCTCCTCGATGTGCACCGTTGCTACGGTTAAATCGCTTCTAAGCACCACGTGATGATCGGGTGTGATGGATTCTTACGTTCACATACAACGGGTGTAAGACAGATTTACACAGCAAAAACACTTGGGGTTAACTTGACGAGCCTAGCATGTGCAGACATGGCCTCGGAACACGAGAGACCCGAAGGTCGAGCATGAGTCGTATAGTAGATACGATCAACATGAAGATGTTCACCGATGATGACTAGTCCGTCTCACGTGATGATCGGACACGGCCTAGTTGACTCGGATCATGTAATCACTTAGATGACCAGAGGGATGTCTATCTCGAGTGGGAGTTCATAAGATGAACTTAATCATCTTGAACATAGTCAAAAGACCTTTTGCAAATTATGTAAATGGCTCGGCGCTTTAGTTCCACTTGTTTAGATATGTTCCTAGAGAAAATATAGTTGAAAGTTGAAAGTAGCGATTATGCGTCTGAGAAAGCTTATGTCCTTAATGCACCGCTCGGTGTGCTGAACCCTAAGCGTCGTTTGTGGATGTTGCGAACATCGGACATACACGTTTTGTTAACTACGTGATAGTTCGGTTAAGCGGTTTAGAGTTGAGGCACGAAAGACGTTTTCGAAATGTCGCGGAACATATGAGATGTTTGAGGGCTGAAATTGGGATTTCAGGGCTCGTGCCCACGCCAAGAGGTATAAGACCTCCGACGATTTTCTTAGCCTGCAAACTAAGGGAGAAAAACTCAATCGTTGAGTTTGTGCTCAGATTGTCTGAGTGTAACAATCACTTGAATCGAGTGGGAGTTGATCTTCCTGAGATAGTGATGTTTCTCCCAAGACATTGTCACCAAGCTACTAGAGCTTCGTGATGAACTATAACATATCAGGGATAGATATGATGATCCTTGAAATGTTCGCGATGTTTGACACTGCGAAAGTAGAAGTCAAGTAGGAGCATCAATTGTTGATGGTTGATGAAACCACTAGTTTCAAGAAGGGCAAGGGCAAGAAGGGGCACTTCATGAAACGGCAAATCGATTCTTGCTCCCAGTGAAGAAACCCAAGGTTGAACCCAAACCCGAGACTAAGTGCTTCTGTAATAAGGGGAACAGCCACTGGAGCAGAATTACCCTAGATTCATGGTAGATAAGAAGGCAGGCAAGGTCGATAGAAGTATATTTGATATACATTATGTTAATGTGTACTTTACTAGTACTCCTAGTAGCACCAGGGTATTAGATACGGTTCGGTTGCTAAGTGTTGGTAACTTCGAAATAAAAGAGCTACGGAATAAGCGGAGACTAGCTAAAGGTGAGTGACGATATGTGTTGGAAGTGTTTCCAAGTTTGATTTGATCAAACATCGCACGCTCCCTCTACCAACGAGATTGGTGTTAAACCTAAATAATTGCATTTGGTGTTTATGCGTTGAGCATAGACATGATTGGATTATGTCTATCGCAATACGGTTATTCATTTAAGGAGAATAATGGTTACTCTATTTATTTGAATAATACCTTCAATGGTCTTGCACCTAAAAGAATGGTTTATTGAATCTCGATCGTAGTGATACACATTTTCATGCCAAAAGTATAAGATAGTAATGATAGTACCACTTACTTGTGGCACTGCCATGTAAGTCATATTGGTGTAAACGCATGAAGAAGCTCCATGTTGATGGATCTTTGGACTCACACGTTTTGGAAAAGTTTGAGACATGCGAACCATGTCTATTGGTGTATACGCATGTTGAAACTCCATGCATATGGACCGTTTGGACTCACTTGATTTTGAATCACTTGAGACATGCAAATCATACCACATGGGCAAGATGACTGAAAAGCCTCGGTTTCAGTAAGATGGAACAAGATAGCAACTTGTTGGAAGTAACACATTTTGATATGTGCAGTCCAATGAGTGCTGAGGCATGCAGTGAATATCGTTATGTTCTTACTTCACAGATGATTCGAGTAGATGTTGAGTATATTTACTTGATGAAACACAAGTCTGAATTGTTGAATGGTTCAAGTAATTTCAGAGTGAAGTTTAAGATCTTCGTGACAAGAGGATAGAATGTCTATGATATGATCATAGAGATGAATATCTGAGTTCTGAAGTTTTGGCACACAATTAAGACATTGTGCAAATTGTTTCACAATTAATACCGCTGGAACACCATAGTGTGATGGTGTGTCCGAACATCATAGTTGCACCTTATTGGATATGGTGCGTACCATGATGTCTCTTATCGAATTTCCACTATCGTTCATGGGTTAGGCATTAGAGACAACCGTACTCACTTTAATGGGGCACCACGTAATTCCGTTGAGACGACACCGTTTGGAGAAACCTAAGTTGTCGTTTCTTAAAAGTTTGGGGCTATGACGCTTATGTGAAAAAGTTTCAGGTTGATAGGCTCGAACCCAAAGCGGATAAAATGCATCTTCATAGGACACCCAAAACAGTTGGGTATACCTCCTAATTCAGATCCGGAAGCAATAGGGATTGTTTCTTGAATCGGGTCCTTTCTCGAGGAAAAGTTCGTCTCGAAAAGTTGAGTGGGAGGATGGTGGAGACTTGATGAGGTTATTGAACCGTCACTTCAACAAGTGTGTAGCAGGGCACAGGAAGTTGTTCCTGTGGCACCTACACCAATTGAAGTCGAAGCTTATGATAGTGATCATGAAGTTTTGGATCAAGTCACTACCATACCTTGTAGGGTGACAAGGATACGGACTGCTTCAGGGTACGGTGATCCTGTCTTGAAGGTCATGTTGCTAGACAACAATGAACCTACGAGCTATGGAGAAGCGATGGTGGGCCCAAATTCCGACAAATGGTTAGAAGCCATGAAATCCGAGATAGGATCCATGTATCATAACAAAGCATGGACTTTGGTGGACTTGCAGATTGATCGGCAAGCCATTGAGATAAATGGATCTTTAAGAAGAAGACGGACGTGAGCGGTAATGTCACCGTCTGTGAAGCTCGACTTGTGGCGAAGAGTTTTTCACAAGTTCAACGAGTTGACTACGATGAGATTTTCTCATCCGTAGCGATGCTTAAGTCCGTCGGAATCATGTTAGCATTAGCTGCATTTATGAAATCTGGCAGATGGATGTCAAGACGAGTTTCCTTACCCGTTTACGTAAGGAAAGGTTGTATGTGATACAATCAGAAAATTTTTGTCGATCCTAAGGATGCTAAAGGTATGCTAGCTCCAAATGATCCTTCTAAGGACTGGAGTAAGCATCTCGGAGTTGGAATATGCACTTTGATAGGATGATCAAAGATTTTGGGTTTATACAAAGTTTATGAGAAACTTGTATTTCCAAATAAGTGAGTGGGAGCACTATAGAATTTACGATGAGTATATGTTGTTGACATATTGATGATCGAAATGATGTAGAATTTCTGGAAAGCATATAGGGTTATTTGAAAGATGTTTTCAATAGAAAACCTGGATTAAGCTACTTGAACATTGAGCATCGAGATCTATAAGGATAGATAAAAATGCTTAATAATACTTTCAAATGAGCACATACCTTGACATAATCTTGAAGGTGTTCAAGATGGATCGACCAAAGAAGGAGTTCTTGCCTGAGTTGTAAGGTATGAAGTTAAGAGTTAAAGCTCGACCACGCAGAAAAGAGAGAAAGGACGAAGGTCGTACCCTATGCCTTAGACATAGGCTCTATAGTATGCTATGCTGTTTACCGCACCGGATGTGTGCCTTGCCATGAGTCAGTCAAGGGGTACAAGAATGATCCAGGAATGGATCATTGGACAGCGGTCAAAATTGTCCTTGGCATAAATAAGGACATGTTTCTCGATTATGGAGGTGATAAAGAGTTCGGCATAAAGGGTTACGCCGATGCAAGCTTTAACACCTATCCGAATGACTCTAAGAAGCAAACCGGATACGTATAGTGGAGCAACCATTTGGAATAGCTTCAAGTGGAACGTGGAAGCAGCATTTACAATATGACATAGAGAATTGCGAAGTACATACGGATTTGAATACTGCAGACCCGTTGACTAAAAACTTCTCTTACAAGCAAAACATGATCAAACCCTAGAACTCATTGAGACTTAATCACATGGTGATGTGAACTAGATTAAGACACAAGTAGACTCTTTGGATGTTGGTCACATGGCGATGTGACCTATCCTTATTGATCACATGGCGATGTGAACTAGATTATTGACTCTAGTGCAAGTGGGAGACTGTTGGAAATATGCCCTAGAGGCAATAATAAATTAGTTATTATTATATTTCCTTGTTCATGATAATCGTTTATTATCCATGCTATAATTGTATTGATAGGAAACTCAGGATACATGTGTGGGTACATAGACAACACCATGTCCCTAGTAAGCCTCTATTGACTAGCTCGTTGATCAACAGATGGTTACGGTTTCCTAACCATGGACATTGGATGTCATTGATAACGGGATCACATCATTAGTAGAATGATGTGATGGACAAGACCCAATACTAAGCCTAGCACAAAGATCGTAGTTCGTATGCTAAAGCTTTTCTAATGTCAAGTATCTTTTCCTTAGACCATGAGATTGTGCAACTCCCGGATACCGTAGGAATTCTTTGGGTGTACCAAACGTCACAACGAATCGGGTGGCTATAAAGGTGCACTACAGGTATCTCCGAAAGTGTACATTGGGTTGGCACGAATCGAGACTGGATTTGTCACTCCGGTTGACGGAGAGGTATCTCTGGGCCCACTCGGTAGGACATCATCATATTGTGCACAATGTGACCAAGGGGTTGATCACGGGATGATGTGTTACGGAACGAGTAAAGAGACTTGCCGGTAACGAGATTGAACAAGGTATCGGGATACCGACGATCGAATCTCGGGCAAGTACAATACCGCTAGACAAAGGGAATTGAATACGGGATTGATTGAGTCCTTGACATCGTGGTTCATCCGATGAGATCATCGTGGAACATGTGGGAGCCAACATGGGTATCCAGATCCCGCTGTTGGTTATTGACCGGAGAACGTCTCGATCATGTCTACATGTCTCCCGAACCCGTAGGGTCTACACACTTAAGGTTCGATGACGCTAGGGTTATAAAGGAAGTTTGTATGTGGTTACGAATGTTGTTGAGTCCGGATGAGATCCCGGACGTCACGAGGAGTTCGGAATGGTCCGGAGGTAAATATTTATATATGGAAAGTTGTTGTTCGGGTTAGGAAAAAGTTCGGGTTTTTTCGGTATTGTACCGGAAGCTTCGAAGGTTCCGGAGGATTCGGAGGGGTCCGGAGGTCCGGAAATTGTTCCACCACGTCCAATACAGTAGCATGGGTTGTAGGGGGCGCCCTAGCCTTAATGGGCCAGGGGCACCAGCCCCTACAAGGCCCATGCGCATGGGGGAGGGGAAACCCTTAGGGGGAGGGCCTCCACTTGACTTGGGAGGCACTCCTCCCCTCTTGGCCGCCCCCAAGTCCCATCTAGGGCTGGCCGCACCCCTTGGGGTGGGAAACCCTAAAGGGGCGCAGCCCCCTTTCCCTATATATACTTGAGGTTTTGGGCTGCCCAACACACATGAGAACTTCTCCTCTTGGTGCAGCCCCGCCTCTCCTCCTCCTCCTCTCCCTTGGTGCTTGGCGAAGCCTGCGGGATTGCCACGCCTCCATCACCACCATGCCGTCGTGCTGCTGCTGGATGGAGTCTTCCTCAACCTCTCCCTCTCTCCTTGCTGGATCAAGGCGTGGGAGACGCCACCGGGCTGTACGTGTGTTGAGCAGCGGAGGTGCCGTCCGTTCGGCACTAGGATCTCCGGTGATTTGAATCACGACAGTACGACTCCTTCAACCCCGTTCACTTGAACGCTTCCGCTTAGCGATCTATAAGGGTATGTAGATGCACTCTCCTTCCCTCGTTGCTAGTTTCTCCATAGATAGATCTTGGTGACACGTAGGAAAATTTTGAATTTCTGCCACGTTCCCCAACAGTGGCATCATGAGCTAGGTCTATTGCGTAGATTCTTTGCACGAGTAGAACACAAAGTAGTTGTGGGCGTTGATGTTGTTCAATATGCTTACCGTTACTAGTCCAATCTTGTTTCGACGGTATTGTGGGATGAAGCGGCCCGGACCGACCTTACACGCATTTCCACGTGAGACAGGTTCCACCGACTGACATGCACTTGGTGCATAAGGTGCCTAGCGGGTGCCAGTCTCTCCCACTTTAGTCGGAACGGATTCGATGAAAAGGGTCCTTATGAAGGGTAAATAGCAATTGGCATATCACGTTGTGGTTTTGCGTAGGTAAGAAACGTTCTTGCTAGAAACCCATAGCAGCCACTCTAAAACATGCAACAACAATTAGAGGACGTCTAACTTGTTTTTGCAGGGTATGCTATGTGATGTGATATGGCCAAGAAGAATGTGATGAATGATATGTGATGTATGAGATTGATCATGTTCTTGTAATAGGACTCACGATTTGCATGTCGATGAGTATGACAACCGGCGAGAGCCATAGGAGTTGTCTTTATTTATTATATGACCTGCGTGTCATTAAACAACGCCATGTAATTACTTTACTTTATTGCTAACGGTAGCCATAGTAGTAGAAGTAATAGTTGGCGAGACAACTTCATGAAGACACGATGATGGAGATCATGATGATGGAGATCATGGTGTCATGCCGGTGACGATGATGATCATGGAGCCCGAAGATGGAGATCAATGGAGCTATATGATATTGGCCATATCATGTCACTACTATATAATTGCATGTGATGTTTATTATGTTTATGCATCTTGTTTACTTAGAACGACGGTAGTAAATAAGATGATCCCTTACACAAATTTCAAGAAGTGTTCTCCCCGACGTGCACCGTTGCTACAGTTCGTCGCTTCTAAGCGCCACGTGATGATCGGGTGTGATGGATTCTTACGTTCACATACAACGGGTGTAAGACAGATTTACACAGCAAAAACACTTGGGGTTAACTTGACGAGCCTAGCATGTGCGGACATGGCCTCGGAACACGAGAGACCGAAAGGTCGAGCATGAGTCGTATAGTAGATACGATCAACATGAAGATGTTCACCGATGATGACTAGTCCGTCTCACGTGATGATCGGACACGGCCCTAGTTGACTCGGATCATGTAATCACTTAGATGACCGGAGGGATGTCTATCTGAGTGGGAGTTCATAAGATGAACTTAATCATCTTGAACATAGTCAAAAGACCTTTTGCAAATTATGTAAATAGCTCGCGCTTTAGTTCCACTTTGTTTAGATATGTTCCTAGAGAAAATATAGTTGAAAGTTGAAAGTAGCGATTATGCGACAAAGAGAAAGCTTATGTCCTTAATGCACCGCTCAGTGTGCTGAACCCTAAACGTCGTTTGTGGATGTTGCGAACATCGGACATACACGTTTTGTTAACTACGTGATAGTTCAGTTAAACGGTTTAGAGTTGAGGCACGAAAGACGTTTTCGAAATGTCGCGGAACATATGAGATGTTTCGAGGGCTGAAATTGGGATTTCAGGCTCGTGCTCACGCCAAGAGGTATAAGACCTCCGACGATTTTCTTAGCCTGCAAACTAAGGGAGAAAAACTCAATCGTTGAGTTTGTGCTCAGATTGTCTGAGTGTAACAATCACTTGAATCGAGTGGGAGTTGATCTTCCTGAGATAGTGATGTTTCTCCCAAGACATTGTCACCAAGCTACTAGAGCTTCGTGATGAACTATAACATATCAGGGATAGATATGATGATCCTTGAAATGTTCGCGATGTTTGACAACTGCGAAAGTAGAAGTCAAGTAGGAGCATCAATTGTTGATGGTTGATGAAACCACTAGTTTCAAGAAGGGCAAGGGCAAGAAGGGCACTTCATGAAACGGCAAATCAGTTCTTGCTCAAAGTGAAGAAACCCAAGGTTGAACCCAAACCCGAGACTAAGTGCTTACGTAATAAGGGGAACAGCCAACGGAGCGTAATTACCCTAGATTCATGGTAGATAAGAAGGCAGGCAAGGTCGATAGAAGTATATTTGATATACATTATGTTAATGTGTACTTTACTAGTACTCCTAGTAGCACCAGAATTATTAGATACCGGTTCGGTTGCTAAGTGTTGGTAACTTTCGAAATAAAAGAGCTACGGAATAAGCGGAGACTAGCTAAAGGTGGCTGACGATATGTGTTGGAAGTGTTTCCAAGTTTGATTTGATCAAACATCATGACGCTCCCTCTACCAACGAGATTGGTGTTAAACCTAAATAATTGCATTTGGTGTTTATGCGTTGAGCATAGACATGATTGGATTATGTCTATCGCAATACGGTTATTCATTTAAGGAGAATAATGGTTACTCTATTTATTTGAATAATACCTTCAATGGTCTTGCACCTAAAAGAATGGTTTATTGAATCTCGATCGTAGTGATACACATTTTCATGCCAAAAGTATAAGATAGTAATGATAGTACCACTTACTTGTGGCACTGCCATGTAAGTCATATTGGTGTAAAATGCATGAAGAAGCTCCATGTTGATGGATCTTTGGACTCACACGTTTTGGAAAAGTTTGAGACATGCGAACCATGTCTATTGGTGTATACGCATGTTGAAACTCCATGCATATGGACCGTTTGGACTCACTTGATTTTGAATCACTTGAGACATGCAAATCATACCACATGGGCAAGATGGTGAAAAGCCTCGGTTTCGAAGATGGAACAAGATAGCAACTTGTTGGAAGTAACACATTTTGATATGTGCAGTCCAATGAGTGCCGAGGCATGCAGTGAATATCGTTATGTTCTTACTTCACAGATGATTCGAGTAGATGTTGAGTATATTTACTTGATGAAACACAAGTCTGAATTGTTGAATGGTTCAAGTAATTTCAGAGTGAAGTTTAAGATCTTCGTGACAAGAGGATAGAATGTCTATGATATGATCATAGAGATGAATATCTGAGTTACGAGTTTTGGCACACAATTAAGACATTGTGCAAATTGTTTCACAATTAATACCGCTGGAACACCATAGTGTGATGGTGTGTCCGAACATCATAGTTGCACCTTATTGGATATGGTGCGTACCATGATGTCTCTTATCGAATTTCCACTATCGTTCATGGGTTAGGCATTAGAGACAACCGTACTCACTTTAATGGGGCACCACGTAATTCCGTTGAGGCGACACCGTTTGGAGAAACCTAAGTTGTCGTTTCTTAAAAGTTTGGGGCTATGACGCTTATGTGAAAAAGTTTCAGGTTGATAGGCTCGAACCCAAAGCGGATAAAATGCATCTTCATAGGACACCCAAAACAGTTGGGTATACCTCCTAATTCAGATCCGGAAGCAATAGGGATTGTTTCTTGAATCGGGTCCTTTCTCGAGGAAAAGTTCGTCTCGAAAAGTTGAGTGGGAGGATGGTGGAGACTTGATGAGGTTATTGAACCGTCACTTCAACAAGTGTGTAGCGAGGGCACGGAAGTTGTTCTGTGGCACCTACACCAATTGAAGTCGAAGCTTATGATAGTGATCATGAAGTTTTGGATCAAGTCACTACCATACCTTGTAGGGTGACAAGGATCTGGACTGCTTGTGGCACGGTGATCCTGTCTTGAAGGTCATGTTGCTAGACAACAATGAACCCACGAGCTATGGAGAAGCGATGGTGGGCCCAAATTCCGACAAATGGTTAGAAGCCATGAAATCCGAGATAGGATCCATGTATCATAACAAAGCATGGACTTTGGTGGACTTGCCCGTTGATCGGCAAGCCATTGAGATAAATGGATCTTTAAGAAGAAGACGGACGTGAACGGTAATGTCACCGTCTGTGAAGCTCGACTTGTGGCGAAGAGTTTTTCACAAGTTCAACGAGTTGACTACGATGAGATTTTCTCATCCGTAGCGATGCTTAAGTCCGTCGGAATCATGTTAGCATTAGCTGCATTTATGAAATCTGGCAGATGGATGTCAAGACGAGTTTCCTTACCAGTTTACGTAAGGAAAGGTTGTATGTGATACAATCAGAAAAGTTTTGTCGATCCTAAGGATGCTAAAAGGTATGCTAGCTCCAACGATCCTTCTAAGGACTGGAGTAAGCATCTCGGAGTTGGAATATGCACTTTGATAGGATGATCAAAGATTTTGGGTTTATACAAAGTTTATGAGAAACTTGTATTTCCAAATAAGTGAGTGGGAGCACTATAGAATTTACGATGAGTATATGTTGTTGACATATTGATGATCGAAATGATGTAGAAGTTCTGGAAAGCATATAGGGTTATTTGAAAGATGTTTTTCAATAGAAAACCTGGATTAAGCTACTTGAACATTGAGCATCGAGATCTATAAGGATAGATAAAAAATGCTTAATAATACTTTCAAATGAGCACATACCTTGACATAATCTTGAAGGTGTTCAAGATGGATCAGTCAAAGAAGGAGTTCTTGCCTGAGTTGTAAGGTATGAAGTTAAGAGTTAAAGCTCGACCACGCAGAAAAGAGAGAAAGGACGAAGGTCGTACCCTATGCCTTAGACATAGGCTCTATAGTATGCTATCTTTGTTTACCGCATGGATGTGTGCCTTGCCATGAGTCGGTCGAGGGTACAAGAATGATCCAGGAATGGATCATTGGACAGCGGTCAAAATTGTCCTTGGCATAAATAAGGACATGTTTCTCGATTATGGAGGTGATAAAGAGTTCGGCATAAAGGGTTACGCCGATGCAAGCTTTAACACCTATCCGAATGACTCTAAGAAGCAAACCGGATACGTATAGTGGAGCAACCATTTGGAATAGCTTCAAGTGGAACGTGGAAGCAGCATTTACAATATGACATAGAGAATTGCGAAGTACATACGGATTTGAATCTGCCAGACCCGTTGACTAAAAACTTCTCTTACAAGCAAAACATGATCAAACCCTAGAACTCATTGAGACTTAATCACATGGTGATGTGAACTAGTTTAAGACACTAGTAGACTCTTTGGATGTTGGTCACATGGCGATGTGACCTATCAGCGTTGATCACATGGCGATGTGAACTAGATTATTGACTCTAGTGCAAGTGGGAGACTGTTGGAAATATGCCCTAGAGGCAATAATAAATTAGTTATTATTATATTTCCTTGTTCATGATAATCGTTTATTATCCATGCTATAATTGTATTGATAGGAAACTCAGATACATGTGTGGGTACATAGACAACACCATGTCCCTAGTAAGCCTCTATTGACTAGCTCGTTGATCAACAGATGGTTACGGTTTCCTAACCATGGACATTGGATGTCATTGATAACGGGATCACATCATTAGTAGAATGATGTGATGGACAAGACCCAATACTAAGCCTAGCACAAAGATGCGTAGTTCGTATGCTAAAGCTTTTCTAATGTCAAGTATCTTTTCCTTAGACCATGAGATTGTGCAACTCCGGATACCGTAGGAATTCTTTGGGTGTACCAAAGCGTCCTGGCGAATCGGGTGGCTATAAAGGTGCACTACGGTATCTCCGAAAGTGTACATTGGGTTGGCACGAATCGAGGCTGGATTTGTCACTCCGGTTGACGGAGAGGTATCTCTGGGCCCACTCGGTAGGACATCTTCATATTGTGCACAATGTGACCAAGGGGTTGATCACGGGATGATGTGTTACGGATCGAGTAAAGAGACTTGCCGGTAACGAGATTGAACAAGGTATCGGGATACCGACGATCGAATCTCGGGCAAGTACAATACCGCTAGACAAAGGGAATTGAATACGGGATTGATTGAGTCCTTGACATCGTGGTTCATCCGATGAGATCATCGTGGAACATGTGGGAGCCAACATGGGTATCCAGATCCCGCTGTTGGTTATTGACCGGAGAACGTCTCGATCATGTCTACATGTCTCCCGAACCCGCAGGGTCTACACATAAGGTTCGATGATGCTAGGGTTATAAAGGAAGTTTGTATGTGGTTGCGAATGTTGTTCGGAGTCGGATGAGATCCCGGACGTCACGAGGAGTTAGGAATGGTCCGGAGGTAAAGATTTATATATGGAAAGTTGTTGTTCGGGTTAGGAAAAAGTTCGGGTTTTTCGGTATTGTACCGAAGCTTCGGAAGGTTCGGAGGATTCCGGAGGTCCGGAAATTGTTCCACCACGTCCAATACAGTAGCATGGGTTGTAGGGGGCGCCTAGCCTTAATGGGCCAGGGGCACCAGCCCCCAAGGCCCATGCGCATGGGAGGGAAACCCTAAAGGGAGGGCCTCCACTTGACTTGGGAGGCACTCCTCCCCTCTTGGCCGCCCCAAGTCCCATCTAGGGCTGGCCGCACCCCTTGGGGTGGGAAACCCTAAAGGCGCAGCCCCCTTTCCCCTATATATACTTGAGGTTTTGGGTTGCCCAACACACATGAGAACTTCTCCTCTTGGTGCAGCCTGCCTCTCCTCCTCCTCCTCTCCCTTGGTGCTTGGCGAAGCCTGCTGGGATTGCCACGCTCCTCCATCACCACCATGCCGTCGTCTGCTGCTTTGGATGGAGTCTTCCTCAACCTCTCCCTCTCTCCTTGCTGGATCAAGGCGTGGGAGGCGATCACCGGGCTGTACGTGTGTTGAACAGCGGAGGTGCCGTCCGTTCGGCACTAGGATCTCCGGTGATTTGAATCACGACGAGTACGACTCCTTCAACCCCGTTCACTTGAACGCTTCCGCTTAGCGATCTACAAGGTTATGTAGATGCACTCTCCTTCCCTCGTTGCTAGTCTCTCCTTGGTGACACGTAGGAAAATTTTGAATTTCTGCTACGTTCCCCAACACTATGCTCGTGTCTTGGTTGATGAGGTGGTGGACCCATATTGAGACTCTGACTTGACATTCACGGAGGTGACGACGAGCACTTTCTCGGAGAGGCCAAACATCGTATCATCCTATGGAAAAAGGATTGCATCATCTTTGAAGGCCAACGACACCGCGTCGGCCGACTCCTCGTCGAAGTCCGCCACCGAGTCGAGACTCCCGCTCCTGCAAGTCCACCAAGTCCGGCAAAGTGTCAGCCACTCCTCCTCCAAGTCCGGCAAAGTGTCAGGCCACTCCTCCTCCTCCAAGTCCACCACAGCGTCAGACGTCCACTCCTCCTCCAAGTCGGCACAACCTCGGGCCACTCCTCCTCCAAGTCCCAAGACTTGAGGCCACTCCTCCTCGTCCAACTCAGCCCGTCGGCCGTCTCCGCCGCCTCGGCAATCGCAGAAGAGACACCCGCAGCTATGGTGCTTAGCGGTCTGAGTCGAGGTAGTACTGAGGAAGTACAAAGGAGGCAAGCGATATAAATATGGTCCAAGCCTCACGCCTCTTCCGCAGAGGCCTTATGACAGTCCGAGGAGGAAAACGCAGCCATATCGAAGGCCGGTGGAAGCCCATTTTGCACCGAAACCGCCACCGCCGCCAAGGGAGAAAGTGCACGAGGAAGCGATTGACCACTTCATTCGTATGGCTCAACCACCAGCTCCCAAGCCTGTTGACACAGACTATGAGCGCCACATCGGGAAGTTAAATCAAGCACGTCTACGTGGGAGGCGAGCTCGGGATCGAGCAAACAACAAGCATTTGTCAAAAATGCGGAAAACCATTCCCCGGCTAGGAGAACAGTAGCGCAATCGATCCCCTCGCTTGTTGTGCCAACAACACGTGTGACGATCTGTGACCAATATTATTGTGGGCAAACAGTTTACGTTCGAGGTGGGCAATGTGGTAATAACGAAGGACCATATAATGCGGTGAAGTTCTCAACATCACTGTTGGACAACTCCTCGAGATCGAGCCCATGCACGTGCTTACAGAGGATGAAATAAAGCGGAAATATGTCCGGGGCCAACCTTTGGTCGAGCAGGACAAGGTTAAGAACCTCCCAACGAGAATGTATGAATTGCATCAATGGTACATGAACATTACCAAGATTTCAATCGATTGTCCCTCATGGTCAATGTCAAGGAGGAGCATTACTTCCATGAGAAAGCTACATCCGTTGAGTATTACGAACTGTTTTGGTTATACAATCAAGATGCACTCGGCACATCTATCGTCGATTGCTATTATGCGTAAGTGATTTCTTTCTGTAATTTAAGTCTCAAGCTAGCTGTAGTGATCCTTTTGATCAATCATTACCTGTAATTATCCTCACTATATTCTTTTTTGTGGTATTATGCAGCATGAAGAGAAACATGGATGGAGAAGAAAGACAAACATGAGAGAGAGAGAGAGTACGCGAAGCGATGCCAAGGGGAAATGCTCGTGTGGTATTTCTACCATAAGTAATCACAACTTTAGGTCTGTAGAGACATACCCTTCGATTTTAAGTGAAGAATCCACGGAAGCCAACCTTGGGTAGATTCCCCCTACTAGCGGGTTTGGTGTTACTAGCAAAAGGTCCCGTGCACTGCAATAAGGAAAAAAAATCATCATCTCCAATGGCCATGATCACATTTTGCTGCATCATCAAGATACACTATCACTCTCAATTTCGTCAAATCATGCACATTTTTTAAAACTCGTGTACATATTTCAAATCATGAACATTTTTCAAATTAATGTACACATTTGTTTACTAATTTTCGAATATTTTCTAAAATAAAGAACATTTTTTGGATTCATGAACATTTTGTATTATTTGCAAACATTCTTTTTAAAATTGTGAACAAATTTTTTAACAATGTTCTTGAATCACGAACATTTCTAGAATAGACGAACATTCTTTTGGAAATTGGTGGAACAATTTTGGAATTTCATGATTTTTTATTTAATAAACATATTTTGAAATGCATGATCAGTTTTCGAATCAACGAACATTTTATGAGTGAATAAACTATTTTGTAAGTCACAAGCAGTTTTTTGAATTTTTAGGATATTTTTCCATTCATGAACAGTTTTTGAATTGGTGAAACTTTGTTCAATTTCATCAACAGTTTTTAATACATGAACCTTTTTAAAAATTATAAACATTCTTTATTTGCTGAATATTTTTTATAAGCAACCATTTTATATAAAATCGCGACTAGTTTTTGAATCCACAATCATTGATGATTTATTAAGTATTTAATTTCAAAATTTTCAGTTATCTTAAATTTCCGAACTTTTTTTAAGTCCCAAATTATTTTAAGTAGATAAAAATTAAAAAGGAAAAGGTAAAAATGAAGTTCTAAAAACAGGCCACCCGGACATGGGCTTCTCCCAGCGCACAGAGCGCAGTCTAGGTGGGGGATTTCTATGTGTGAAACAATGTTTATCACTTATATGTGGCATTGATGGGTAATATTTTGCAAGTCTGGGGGCAATTTCCGTGACGTGCGGCAAGAAGCAATAGCCCCTTAATTATTAGGTATAGATACAGATATATAGATTAGGATAGAAAATAATCTAGAGGGATGGTTTGTTGGCAAATAAGGTTGAATAAAAGCTTCCGGTTCTTGTTAGCTTTTGGTTATTTCTATTTATAGATCTTTATTTTTTTACAAAGAAAAATTATAATTCTTTTCGGAAAAGAGCGAGATGTGTACCTATATAGATTTTAAATTTTGTGAAGCAACCTTTTTTGTTTTCTAGGGGCGTGAAGCAACCTATATGTACATGCAAAATACAGTATGCTGGGAAAAACTGGGACTAGCACACTTCAAAAGCAGGCCCAGCCACAATGCGTTGGCCGCTCATCGCAATTTGTGTGGTACAATTGTGCTGCTGATCGACCGCTTCCTCTTTCTCTTATATCACAAAAAAAAAACTATTCCTCTTTCTCTTCTCAGAAACCCTAGGCGGCAGCGGCGGCGAGCCCTTTTCCTAGCCAGATCTCAATACGGGAAGGCGAGCGGCGGCGCCGCCCTTTCAGCCATATCTCAACATTTTTTATTACATAAACTTTTTGAAAATTATAAACATTTTTTATTTGCTGGATATTTTTATAAGCAACCATTTTTTTATAAAATCGCATAGTTTTTGAATCCATAATCATTTTATGATTTATTAATTATTTAATTTCTAAATTTTCTGTTTTTTTAATTTCCCAACTTTTTTGAAGTCCCAAATTATTTTAAGTATAAAAACAGAAAAACAGAAAAGAAAAGGAAAAGGTAAAAATGAAGTTCCAAAAACAGGCCACTGGGACATGGGCCGGCCCAAACGGGCATGGTGCATCTTCTCCCAACGCACAGAGCACAGTATAGATGGAGGATTCCTCTGTGTGAAACGATGTTTATCACTTATATGTGGCATTGATGGGTCATATTTTGCAAGTCTGGGAGCAATTTATGTGTTGTACCGCAAGAAGCAATAGCTCCTTTATTATAGATATAGATTAGCAGAGAAAATAATCTAGAGGGATGGTTTATTGTCAAATAAGGTTGAAGAAAAGCTACTGTTTTTGTTAGCTTTTGGTTATTTCTATTTATAGCTCTTTATTTTTTACAAAGAAAATTTCTAATTCTTTTCAGAAAAGAGCGAGGTGTCTACCTATATAGGTTTCAAATTTTGTGAAGCAACCTTTTTTTAGGGGCGTGAAGAAACCTATATATACATATGTTTTTCGACAAGCAACCAATATATGCATGTTTTGAGACAAAAAATCTATATGTTTTTTTTAGAAACACCTGTAACTTTATTCATACTCGTAACAATTACAAATACACTGATTTGGACCTAAAATCCAAGAAAATACAAAGTAACTCTTATGACTAAGAATTACAATAAAATCTCTTGAAAACACGTTCTTCATGGCGTCAATCCACCTTTCGAAGAAATACTCTAAAGACTTCTGTAAAGATGGTGCAATTTGACTGGAGCAACGACGTTGTCACTTTTTCACCCGCACGAACATTAGCAATAATGGGTTTTGAAAGCGCCTTGAGTCGCCCATCCAAAAAGATGAGAAGGCTTGATCGATGAACGTACTTGTGTTGGGGATGATCCCCTAGAAATGCAGGCCGTTGGATCACTATATCTTCACCATGTTGTCGACGAAAGATTTCACCTCCACAAAGAATCAGATCAACAAAAAAGGCTTGACACGGCAACATAAACTCATTAGATCAGAATAATCGGATCTGAGAGGAAAGAAAACTATCTAACCTCATGGCACCGCCAAAACAAAAACTATGATGATCACTAGACGATGATGGAGAACATAGAGGTCTTGAAGATCCGAGGTCCCCCACCTCTCAGCGCCGAGATGAGCCGGAGGCGAGGGGACCTGAACTTCTTAGACGGCGACGGTGGCGACGCAAGCAACCCTAGTTTGGGAAAAGAAGGAAAGGCACAAACTGGGCCATACTTGGACTAGCACACTTCAAACGCAGGCCCGGCCACTATGTGTTGGGCCAGGGCCGCTCATCGCACTTTGTGTGGCCGCTGATCGACCGGTTGCTCTTTATCTATCTTCTCAGAAACAAAAAAAAAGCTTTCTTTCTTATAGAAACCCTAAGCTAGGCGGCGGCGGCGGCGGCGGCGAGCCCTTTTCTTAGCCAGATCTCAACACGGGAAGGCGAGCGGCGGCGAGCCCTTTCAGCCAGATCCCAACAAGGAAAGGCGCGCGGCGGCGGGGGAGAAGGCGAGGCGAGGACGGCAAGTGAGATGGAGGCGGAAGGGGATCCTCGTGGCACCAAGAATCCCAGAAGGGATGAAGCTCTGCTCAGAGAACTCAGGAAGGAGGAGAAGCAACTCAAGGACGAGGAGAGACAACTGCTGCAGGAGAGAGAGCAGATGGAGTCGACGGAGGAGCACCACAGGTTAGATTTGTCCAGCCCCGACTGCACTTCTGTTAAGCAGAGTCGAGATTTGTTGGATAGGATGGAGCGCAACGCGCAGCGGCAACTGCTTGTTACGAATGAAATCAGGCGCTTGAGCCAGCAGCAGATGAGGGCTGTCAAAGCCCGCAGCCTGACGGATATTCTGGGCGTGGAGCACAAGACTGAAGAAACTGCAGCAGCCTCGGATGAGCATGGTGATCCTGCTAATGGCGGGGAGCTCAAGCCGGAAACTGCAGCAGCCTTGAACGGGCATGAGCCTGATGCTGGTGCTGCTGCTGCTAATGGTGGGGAGCAGATGGTGGAAACTGCCGCCTTGGATGAGCATTATGTCGACGGCGGTGGTGATGAGGAGCACATGGACTGCGACATGGAGGACCAGGTGCCGAGGATCGACTCCAAATCAGAGTCAGAGGCAGAGGCGGCGACAGGTCCACATACCAATGAGTCAACGATTGAATCAAATATCTCTGTATCAGACAAGATAATACCCAAGCCTGCAGCACATCATGTTCCCATCAACAGAGGCGATGATGTTGTTGACAAGATGGACTGCGACATTTCATCCATGGAGGACCTGGTGCCGAGGATCGACTCCAAATCAGAGCCAGAGGCAGAGGCAGCGCCAGGTCCAGATCATACCAATGAGTCCACGATTGAATCAAATATCTCTGTATCAGGCAAGTCAATACCCAAACCTGCACATCATGTTCCCATCAAGAGAGGCGATGATGTTGTTGACAAGATGGACAGAGGCAAATCTGCCCAACAATTACTCATCGACTCTGACATGATAGCTGCCGAACAGAAGGAATTTGCTCAGTACGCTGATGCCTGGGATGATAAATGGGGTCCGGCAGGGTTCGGTCTCTTCCATTACATGAGTGAGTAAACATACATGCATGCATCTTGTTTATCTTACTCAATTTGATTTGTTTAGTTAGTTTCCTTACTCTCTTTTCTTACCTTTGGTCCTATGTCTTTCTATAAGGGAAGGGAAGGGAAGGGAAGTGAAGGGATTTACTTTGCTGCTTATCTACCACTTGTTCATGTTACGAAAATTTTAACACCTGCTTCCATTGATCGATTTCTGCAGCGACGCTCAGTTCCATGCAATATACACACTTGATACCGGGAGCGCCCCAAGGCAATATTGTCGAGCAGCGCCTAGCCTCCAGGTCGTCTCCATCAGACTGGCAGAAATTCAAGGTGGTCTGGAATGGCCGTTGCCAGTGTGCGGTATGATTGCTGTCAGAGACCACGTGGATCACAATCGCAACCTTCTGTTTGTCTGCTATAGGAGCAGGTGTCAGATACTCAAGGAAAAGGTATGTATACCATCTTAATATACACACCTTTGTTAATAAGGTGATATTGCTTGCCTTCCTGGGCCTTCATATTTGTCAGTAGCTAATAAGGTGACCGATGATGCTTGCAGGAGCCCTTTTGGCCTTGACTGGCCCCTCCGTGCAATTGTGTGCGAGGAATCGGTTGACTTTGAAATCCAACTGAAAGTAAGAGGTACAACAGAGTCTGAAGATAGAGCATTGATCACTGGTGCGTGCACTTACAACAGAGGGATGATACTGTTTGCTTTACCAACTGCTTCTGCACCGTAGAGTTTAGATTGGAGGTACTTCAGGAAGCAGTCCAGGCCACTGTTTTGGGCGTCCGTGTCAAAGATGGGTCATGGCCTTCTGGATGGGGAGGTCGAGTCGCTTGCTCAGTCATTGATGGTGAAATTGACGACACACCGGGCAACTTGAGCTGCTTGTTTCTCGTGGCAGTGCCATGCCCGTGACTTCTGAGGGTTACCTTCTTCTGTCAAGGAATGTCATTTCTGTAGATGTTAACAAGAGCCTGAATTTTCTCCTAGAGGCCTGCTTACCATCTGGTGATATCATTGCACAAAAGAATTGTCCTTGAACCCAAACTTTGCAACATAAGTCAGGATAGTTGTGAACTTAATGGTATTGAGTTGGAGATCACTGTTGCTTGGTCTAGTCTTGTTTGTGAGAAGCGGGATATTTCAGTACAGGGATGTGTTGGTAACGAGGAGCAGGACTGGGGCGTTGCATCAATGGAGCAGCAGGTGCGAAGATAGACTCGAAATTGACATCGGAGGTGGGGCCAGAGGCGGAAACAGAGTTGGCGGTGAGTCTGGATACCAGTGAATTGGCGAATGAATCGAGTACCTCCATGTTCGTATCAGACAAGTCAATACTCGAACCTGCAGATTCTGTTGCCGCCAACACAGGTTACGATGTTGAGAAGATGTATAGAGGCAAATCAGACGAACAATTAAAAATTGAGGCCAAGGAGATGGCTGCCGAACAGAAGGGTTTTGACATGTATGTTGATGCCTGGGAAGGGACATGGGGGGGTTCTGATGGGTTCGGTTGCTTCCGAGACATGAGTGAGTAAACATGCATGCTTATCTTACTGAACTTCGGTTATCTAGTTTCCTTCCTCCTTTTTACCTTTGGTCGTACTTCTTTGCATAAGGGAAGTGGAGGGAAGGAATTACTTTGTTGCTTATCTCGTACCTGTTCATGTTACAAGATTTCTAACACCTGCTTCCATTGATCTTGTTCTGATGCATGCAGCGGCAGTGAGTTCCATGCAATACACACACTTGATACCAGGGAGCACCCGTTGCACTCTGGTCGAGTCAGGCCTAGCCTGCAGATCTTGTCCGTTAAACTCGCAGAAATACGAGGTGGTCTGGAATGGCCGTTGCCAGTGTATGCACGCAGTCGCTGCCCGAGACCATGTGGATCACAATCGCAACCTTGTGTTTGCCCGCAACAGGAGTGAGTGCCAGATACTCAATGAAGAGGTATCTATCTGTACCATCTTAATCTTATCAATATGCTCTTGGTTTGGTTTTGGGGATCCTCTTGTTTATCAGTTGCTAATAAGGTGATTGCTGATGCTTGCAGGATTCCTTTTTGACCTTGACTGGCCCCTCTCGTGCAATTGTCAGCGAGGAATCTGTTGTCCTGGAAATCCAACTAAAAGTAAGAGGTAGAACCAAGTCTCAAGATATGCCACTGATGAATGGCGTGTGCAGTTACTACAGCAGAAGAGAAGGCCCCATTTGCTTTAGGAACTGCTTTTGCACCGTAGAGTTAAGTTTGGAGGGACTTCAGAAAACAGTCCAGGCGACTATTTTGGGCGTCCGTGTCAAAGAGGAGGGGTCATGGCCTAAAGCATTTGGAGGTCGAGTTGCTTGCTCAGTCACTGGACCTGACGCCAGTCCTCAGGAAATTGAGCTGCTTGATTCTCGTTATAGAGCCATGCCGATGACTTCTCAGGGTTACCTTGTTCTATCAAGGAATGTTGTCTCTGTAGCCTATCGTGGAAGCCTGAATTTTGTCTTGGAAGCCTACTCAGATTCCGGTAATAAAGTTGCACAAAAAAATGAGTCCTTCAAGCCCAAGTTTTCCAACATAAGCCAGCAAACATGTAAACTCACAGGAGGCATTGAGTTGGAGATCACTGTTGCATGGTCCAGTCTCGTTTCTGAGAAGTGGGACATCTCTGTACAAGGATGTCTTTTTTGATTTGTTGTATTTTGTGAATTTAGTATTTTCTGTACCAGTCCAACTATATTTGGAGGACTTTAAGGATATATATATCTCGTGTGAGTTGTTGGTGTTTGTTTTGACCGTAGCTTTGCTCGGTTTTGTGAATTTAGTATATTTGGTGTGCTGTCGACTAAAGTTATGCTGTACTCGTGTGGTGTTTGTTTTGTGAATTTAGTATTTTCTGTACCAGATATTCGTGTCAGTTTGTGTCAATCTGGTAAGATGTTTCAATGGCACTCAAAAAATATTTGAAATTGCTCTTATGTGCTTGTTTCACGATCAAGCATACCAATTACACAAATTTGCACGATTACAACACATGGCGATTGCAGCAAAGGAAATCAACCAGGGAGTCTTCAACCGCATCATGAGGGGACAAAAGACACAATGCATATTCAGTTAACAAACTCAGAGGGTTACAGCAAAGGAAATCAACATATTCAGTCGGCAAATATGTCAACCGCCATACTCATCAGGGGACAAAAGACGCAATGCATTTCAGTTAACAAACTCAGAGGGAGAGCACCAAAATTCACACCCACACCCAAGACAAAAGGCTCAGAGGGTGTGTACAGGGATTTGGATTGAGCGCAACCAGTTAATACACATATTCAGTTACGGTAACTCACTCCCGTGTTTGCTTCTTTTGGCCATGGTGCACTGCTAACAAACCCAATGGGAGAGCTACCAGTTACACACAATGCACCAAAATTCACACCCGAGGCCCAACACAAAAAACTCAAGGACTTCTTACAAGGATTTCGATTGAGCACTACACATATTCAGTTACCAGGGCTTCAGATTGCAGCCCCTCACTCCCATTCTGCTTCTTTTGGCCATGGAGCATCAAATTGGCCGCCCTCCCGGATTAATGCCTTGCAACCGAATTCTTCATCATGCTTCACCAACAGAATTTCCCCTCCAAGCAATAATGACAAATCAATCTCTGCAGTGGGCCTTTGCCGGAAGCACAAGTTCGCCCTGCAATGCTCCTGCTCTTTACTTGCACATGCTTTGTTCGCCAGCTTGACAACATCTTCATACGGATTAATGTAGCCAT
The DNA here is from genome assembly GCA_021605145.1 of Aegilops bicornis. Classification (NCBI taxonomy): domain Eukaryota; kingdom Viridiplantae; phylum Streptophyta; class Magnoliopsida; order Poales; family Poaceae; genus Aegilops; species Aegilops bicornis. The sequence goes on from CM038670.1 coordinate 882,231,363, forward strand.
CCTGCTTCTCATATCGATCTTTGTACTTGAAAAGCAGGTTCCTTTCCTCCCATAGAGCAACATACAGCTTCATTCCGGTTTTCGACAACCCCCTCCAATCATTGAAGAGCTTAATTAATGGAGCATTGGGTGTCTGCAATATCCCTGTCAGTAGCATCAATGACCCATTGCCTTGCCTTGGCAAATCTCTGTGCTTCACCAAACAAGATGAACACCGTGCAAACAAATCTCTGCCCATCATCTGTGATTTCCTGGTTAGGATTTAGTTGCAGATCTTTAAAAAAATTGAAGATTCTCCGGAGTATCCCTTTACCAAATTGAACCTTTCCACTATAAACAACATGAAAGCAAGTTAGATACACAAAAAATTGAACCCTGATAACTGAATATGAGAGAACATGTTAAATTGTCAATGATAATGAAACTTGAAAACATGTAGAATTGTCAATGAACAGCCACTTGTTTACACATTTGAATTGTCACTGTTAGAAACATGCAATGTTAGAAACATGATTTGAACGCTCAATAATGCTGAATAAACAATGGTTTTCCAGCATGTTGATAGAATAAACAGATAATCCACATGTAAACACAAGATTACACATTTGAATTCTTGTTTATCATATAGAAATAGTCCAGCACCACGCACCCCACCGCAATAACATGCAATGATTTATAGTGAAACATGACTTGAACGCTCAATAATGCTGAATAAACAATGGTTTTCCAGCATGTTGATAGAATAAACAGATAATCCACATGTAAACACAAGATTACACATTTGAATTCTTGTTTATCATATAGAAATAGTCCAGCACCACGCACCCCACCGCAATAACATGCAATGATTTATAGTGAAACATGACTTGAACGCTCAATAATCGTGAATAAACAATGGTTTTCCAGCATGCTTCCCAGATGTAATTAAACTTAAATAACTTGTTGGCCAAGTCTGTACCAAATAATTAGATTAACAAGATTCAACATGCAATCAGAAATGAAATTGGGAATTGGTTCAAAGGTCTTGCATACAAAAACATTTAGCTAGACACGACTACAACATTTAACATACCCACTCCCTGGGGTAGTCTCGCACTACCATGCTGAATTAGTGAGAGCACTAGATTGGCACAAGTTGATATGTTGTACTCAATTATTTATGTTTTCCAACAATCAACACACTTAGATAATATCAATTGGAACATGCCATTTGGTACATCTCAGTTATCATGATGCAAAGAGCATGTTTATTTAGAGTATCATTGCAGACATGGTTTTGATGTCAAGGCCCACTTTCTGCTGCTAGATAAAAGATGGGTTTCCAGCATGGCCCCTGAAGTAGGATCTAAATGTACTTTGCTTCCCAGATGAAACTTCAAATTGGTATCAAATGTCTCCAAAATATTGGATATAACAGTAGCAGAAGGATTTTCAAGTAGTAAAATAATCTCTCAAATTTGCCTTGCTGACAGATCTTGCATACTAAAACATCTAGCTAGACATGGTTTTTGCCACTAGATTATGCTCTGGTATTTCTGCATAAAGAAGAGGGTTTCACAGACAAACTACATCCAACACAGCTGAGGCATAGTACCTGCCCATCTTGTCTAACTGCTAGCATCCTTGTTTGTGAAAAGGGCAGTTAAAAGTCCACGTCGGAGGTATGTATAAGCTGTTAATGCACATGTATAATTTGATGACTACAAAATATGGAAATTCACTAGGGTGCAAGTTGAAGGCACTCAATGTATATTTTGTTTTGACAGGGAAAAAGGATTTAAGTATGAACAAACAAGAATTGCAACAACTGGTTAAAAATCAACTTCAGAACACTTACAGTTTAACATGGCTAGAGTTATAATTTGTTGGGTCGGACTTTCCCAATCGGCTAGGCACATCCTCCCCAAAAGTTCTCCACGGGGTTACATCTTTAGCTTGGATGGAGAGATAAACGCGAAAACCGATAACATAATTATCGTGTTCACGTATCAAAAACTCCAAAATTGCTCCATCACCACATATGATCGAAATTGAGTGAAACGATTGCTTCTTCGGCTAAGAGAAAGAGATGGAATAAGAATCAATCGACCATTTCAAAAATGAACAAAACATTGTAGTGTCATTGAACACAGAACAATAAATGTTGGTACCTCTGTCTGGTTTTTAGGTGTCACTGGGACATTCACAAACTTGCCATCCTCTTTGGCAATGGAAAGAAGCATAGAAGAAACATTGACATATCTCTGATGTCTCAACTGGAACAAACGCCGAAAGTCCGCTGCGGTTGGCTCTATCGGAAAGTCAAATGTTTTGAGAACTGTCTCAGCCAGAATTATCCTAAATGAATTGGCCGCAGCTGCTATATCTGCGTCACGTTGTGCATTCAGGAACTTGTTCAGCTCCCGATCAGCTTGTTTTGTACTTGTAGACATTCTTGTGGTAGCTAAAGACAACAATATATGGTCAGATATTTTCTAAGTGCAATTAAGCAGTGCACCACTAAACACAAGAAATACAAGACACTTTTTACACCTCAGATAATCAATGACAACAGTGGTGACAAACACATATCCTAATATAACACACGCAAAATTCAGAGTAGATGTTTCTAATAAAATATTATCAGCAATTTTACCATGAAGGTTAAAGCCTCACAGCACAACATGAATCCACCATTTTAAACAAGAATGTATTTGTGACAAATTGCGCAGAACCAGGACAAATGATTTATTTCTATTGAATTGATCTGAAATTCATTAGTGTAAGTGCCAATCGACAATGCATGCAGCACTTACTGATAATATTCTTCACAATTGATGTGGACAAATGTAACTAAACAATGAGCACAAGCTTAAAGCCTAATTAGGAACAGCACAACATCTTATCAAACAAAGAAATGAAAGAGATTGCAAAGTCAGTGTTGCTCCTCAAGTATAAAATTCAGAGTAGATATTGTTTCTAATAAAATATTATTAGCAATGATTCTATCAAGGTTAAAGCCTTATCAGCACAACACAAATCAACCATTTTAAACAAGAATTTATTTGTGACAAATTGCACAAAACCAGGACAAATGTCTTATGCATATAGCAGTTGATGTTTCTATTCCCACATTTGCAGCAATGATGTCTTTACAATTGTGACCAATGAAACAAAACAAGGAGCACCTAATGAGAAACAAAACATGGAGCACCTAATGAGGAAAAATATCACGAAATTTATTAAACAAATAAAGTTAAGAGATTGCAAGATCAGTTTTGCTCCCCAACAAATGTGCATGCTGTAATAATAAAAGGACACCTTTTCTCCTCCGACTCATATTACAAGGATTGTGATACAGAAATATCCCACTTAGCACAAGTAAGGAGTTTATTGTCTAAAAACTGCAAGCATAAAGAAACACCCTAACTTGGGACACACACAAGGCCTTTTATGTACACTAAGCTATATCTTCAGAATTGATTTGCTTGAAGCCAAAGTGGCTTAATCACCAGATCACCATAATATACAAGAACATGAACAGCATTGCACTTTGTGGCAGTAACAAGTAGTTGAATGACAGACCAACATTAGGGGAAGATATTACCTTAAGAGGATCAGCCTCGCACTATCGCACCCTGCACCAGGTATCTCTGATGTCTCTCTTCAACAGGAACAAGCTGCAGGCACCACGCCACGAGGAAGCAACCTACAAGGCACCCAGGATTGCCTCCTTCCACCGCCTGGAACCAACCAAGGACACGGACTGGTTTGTCTCCCCCTGCCGCCGCCACCAACAACACCTGTAGGGCGAGAAACAAGAGCAAGCGGTTGGGACCAATGCAGGTGATAAAGAAGTATCCAACTTAGCACAAATAACCAGTTTATTGACCAAAAACTCCAAGCATAAAGATACATCCTAACTTAGCACAAACAAGGCCTTCTATTTTAACAAACAAACACAAGCATTCATATCCTCAATCTGAAAATCCATAGGTAAGTACATTAAGCTACATCTTTAGAATTGATGATGTGACAATGGCAGAAACCAGAAACAATATGCTTGAAGCCAAATTGGCTCATAACCAGATCACCATAACATACAAGAACATGAACAGTAGTGCACTTGTGCCGGTAACAACTAGTTCAATGACGGACCAACTTTTGGGGGGAGATATTACCTTGGAGGATTTGGCCTCCCGCTGCTCCAGGTAACTCTGCTGCCTCCTACCGGAAGCAGCTGCAGGCACGTCTCACGAAGAAGCAACCACCAAGGCAGACAGGGTTGCCTCCCACCACAGCCGGGAACCACCCAACGAGGCGGACGGGGTTGCCCCCCTCCGCCGCCGGGATCGAACCAACGACGAGGACTGGCTTGCCCCACTCCACCGCTGGGACCCAACCAACGAGGCGGGCCCCTCCGCCGCAGGGAACCAACCAACGACGCGGAAAGGGTCGCCTCCTTCCGCCGCCGACGACCCCCTGTAGGGCAGGAAACAGGGGCGAGCAGTTGGAGGCAATGCAGGTCCCAAACGAAATCGAACGAAAGGGGGGAACAAGTGGGGTGATGGTGTACCTGAGATAGAGGTGAGCGATGGGCGAAGGTCGTCGCCGGCGAGGTTCCGCCGGCCCCGCCGAGCGCTCGGCCTGTGGAGCGGGGCGGAGCGGAGCGGACAGGAGTGGCGTCGGCCGCGGCTAGGTCTTTGATGGATCGAGCCGTTAGCGGGCCGCCCTTGTAGACAACAGCACAAGGATCTGGCCCAGGACGTGTTACGGCCCGCGATGCAATCCGAAACGGGCGGCCCATCGGGCCAATGTGTTTGGTGTTGCGCAATTGGCGGTATACACACCCCTCAGAAAAAAAAACAGGCGGTATACACACCAACGGTCACCGGATCCGGGTGAGGATACCCGCGGGTGAAACGAAGTGACCATGCACCACCGGTGACCGGATCCGGGCGGCGGGAGGTTGGTGTCGACCGGCCCGGGAAGCGACGCCCGTTGGCCGTCGACCATGGCGTCGGCGCACCGTACGTACACGGCAGGACGTCGCCGGAGCCAGCGCCTCGGGCCTGTTGGCGGAGGTGCGCACCGTACCGGAGATGCTGTCGCCGTCGGCGGGAGTTTCGGTCCGTCCTGTTGGCCGTGGAGCGAGGTGCGCACCGCACCGGAGATGGTGTCGCCGTCGGCGGGAGTTTCGGTGACGTGGACAGCCTCCGGCCTGTTGGCCGTGGAGCGAGGTCGCCGGCCGGAGAAGCGGCGGTCGAGATGTGGATCTCTCCTTTCATTTCTGGTGGAGAAACGTGGGGGCTTGCCTACTGGAGGTGGAGTGGGAGTGGGAGTGAGGGAATGCTGTGGTGATAGGGTTACCCTACTTATAGCGGTGGTGGGTGGCTCGCAGCCGTAGATGCCTGCCTCCGCGCCTCTCGCCCGTCCGTTCCGTTTGCTAATTGGCAATTAGCGCGTCCAATAAATGCCACCTCACCGACCCCTCAATCGTCGCGAGCGGTAAATGGAAATGAATTACTACTGTTTCGCCTCCCCCACATGGCTCTCCCCCGAATGACTCGAATCGCTCCGAGACGATTATTTTGTTTTCCAACGAAGGTGCGTGCGTCTCATGCGCGGTGTTCTTTTTGTTGTGTGACACACACACACACACACACACACACACACACACACACACATATATATATATATATATATATATATATATATATATATATATATATATATATATATATATATATATATCAACAAAACAAAAAAGATGTGACCCATATTCACTTGAAATTTTTTAGAATGATTTTCAATTCACAATCCCCGCCTTGGTCACTAACAAGTGTGCATTGCAAGTCCAACAAAACAAAAAAGTGTGCATTACAAGTGAACACATGCACATGCGTGGATGCCCACTCCTACTTGACCAACAAAACCGTCAAATTTTTTTAGAACCCTTTCTCTTCTTTTCCTCTCGCTCCTGACGCGGCGTAAAGGATGGAGATATCCGTTTCCCTCTGTCCAGCGTCGGCCGCGAGGCCATGGGCTTTCCCTCCCTCCTCTGACGCTCCGGCGGCGGCAGGGTTGGGGAGGCCCCGGTGCCGAAGGTCACTGTCAAAGGCGGTGTCGAAGGTCTCTCAGATTGACGACTTTAGTTTTCTTTGGTCTGGGCTGGCGGTTGCTGTCCTATTTGACGGTTTGTGCGACGGCTTGAGCAGGATTACAGATGGCTCGGTGTTGGGCTTGTGGTCGACGGCAGGCAGCCCTTGTGTCTTTCTTCGACTTCGTCGATTGAAGGCGGTGGTGCTGGCGTATAGTGGGAGGCACGAGGAAGTACCCCGGCCGACGTGCCACATAGTAGATGGTTCTATCGCTCGCGACACACAATTTCATTGGCTCACAGCAACTCTAGCAGGCCAAGATCCCGCCGTACCAAGAAAAACGCGATTCGCAAGAAACCACTTTTTACCGCCGTGGCTGGCATAGATGCATTTTTACAGGTCGGCTTCTGCGAATTCTGCTCGGGCACCACCGCGACGACTCGCAAATAGAAAAACTGCAAATCTCGCATTTGACATAGGGTTTGGCAAACAAGTTCAAATTCAAACGACATAAACAGTTTGCGCGCAAATAAAAGCGAAGTTCCTTACGCAAAAGAGGGCATGCAAAGGTTTGTGCCCATGTCCGGCATCGTCTTGGGGGTCGATCTTCACTCCGCGCCATGGAGCCCATATTGAAGTTCATCGGCGCCACCGAATCCACCTTTGTCGCTTGTTCCAACTCCCGCACCGAAATCATCCACATTGCCACCATATGAAGCAGAGAAAACATCACCGGAACTGGAACACGGACCGGCCGAGGCGACCATTCTCCTGTTCAAGATCTCTCTCCTTGCCATATCATGCCATGTTTTGATGAGGTCGTCCATGTCATTCTGGTTCATTGACATGATCTTGTTCTCTTCGGCGAGCAACAATGACATCGATTTGTTTTCAGAGGCGCGTGCTTTTCTCTCCTTAATGGCAGTTTGTGGAGCCCCTCTTCCTTGAGCATTTGCCATTTCTCTTGCTTCTCTTTTGCCTTCTTCTCGGCCAACTCTTTCTTGATCTCCAACAACTTCAACAACATCAACTCGTTTGATTGCGCCATGGCATCAATCTTCTCCCTCAAGCTCGATGCTTCTTGCTCTCTCTTCATCTTCTATTTAGTCGTCGTGTCGCCATCATGCTTGTGCAAATTTCTTGGGCCATCATCATCCTCATCTTCATCCATGTTTATAAGTGAGCCTCTCTTTGGTGGGGATTCTTTGTTGATCAACTTCCACTTCTCGCATTTTTGGAGCAACTCCCAACAATGCTCTAATTTAAAGAATCTGACTTAGAAGCTTCCATGTCCTTGTATCTATGTTGAGCAATCTTGTCCTACACAATGTGAACAAAGTGATCCAATCATTTCCCATGATGCAATATGATGATGCACAACTTGAACAAAGGCAAAACAAACTCGCATAGTCTGACTCACGGTGCCACTTGGAGGTGCATTGCGTACTTGCTCCAAGCAAGCTGCCCAACGGCTGCACATAGGCTTGATATTTCTCCCAACGCCCTTGAAGCGACCGAAATGTGCGTGGAGTCCTATTGGGATGCTTTTTCATAATGCGGAAGTATTGATCTTCGATCTTTTGCCAATATCTCTTGGCGGTTTGAGAAGTACCTGTGCATGGATCAAGAGACACCGCACTCCATGCTTGGATCAAAGCTTGATCTTCCAAGATCTCGTAGTTCTTTGATCTTTGGCTTTTCCTAGTCTTTGCTCGCGATTGCTCAAACGCTTCCGCTTCAATCTCCTCCAATTCGTCCGCACAACCATGATCATCCACGCCACCCTCCGTTTCATTGTAGTCGAATGGTTAGAAAGGGGCTTGATCAATGTCAACCTCGCTCGTGTCCAACAAGTTCACGAACTCGGTTGTTGCATTGTTCGAACCACCGCTATAGCGAACGATAACAAGTCACGAGCCATCGAGACTAATGGCGAAAAATGAAAGGAAATCGCCAAGACCGAAGAGGCATACCTTGCGGCCATTTTGTCGAACACTTCGCTCACGGGGGGGAGCGGCACCGTTGAACGGCATCGCCGGAGAACCTCCTTGCGGGGGGATGGAGTGAGAGGTTGAAGAAGGTGGCTTCCTTTTAGCCGGAACCTTCCTCCACTTTACGCCCGCGGTCTTGCCGGCCTTCTCCGCCGTCGGCCAAGATTGCACTGCGGCGTTGGCGCCCGGAGCGCGGACCGTCGCGGCGAAGCGTGGATTCCGCCTGCGACCACGTTGCCGCCGCTTGCGGGAAAGCGCGGCGTGTGCTTAAGCGGCAGCGGCGAAGCAACATGGCCGTGACGAGATCCGCTCGAGGAAGGAGCATGCGCGACCTCGACGGTGACGGGGGACAGCATGGGGTCGTCCATGGCGGCGAGGAACGGCCGGGGAGGAGGAACCGAAGCTTGCGGAGGTGGGGAGCAATGGTGGCGGAGGGTGCGGGGAGCGGGAAAGGGTGCGCGGAAATGTCCCTCCCGCCAAATCTCGCGCCGGATAAGGGTTCAGCTTGGGTCGGTCTCCACCGTAAAGATAGAGGTTGGGGGAGAAGATTTGCCGCGCCCCACAAAAAAAATTACGGGCCGGGGCGAGATGCGGGGTCTGATCGTGCGGATTTTTCGGTCCCAGCCCGCAATTTGGCGATTATTTTGCGGGCCGGGGCGGGATGCGAGGTGTGCTAGAGTTGCTCTCACAAAGCGACTTTTGTCGCGATGGTGCTCCTCTGGACCATGGCTTGGAGATTTTTCGTCTCCTTCCAATCCGGCGGAGGCCGGCGATGGTTGATGGATGTTTTTTACAAAGTGACCCCCTAGAAGTTGGTTGTATTTTCTGTTTTAGCGGTGTCTTTTTTGCTATTGTACCGGGATATGTCCTCCTGGCTTTGTCTAGAATTGGACCGCGTGTTGTGTTGTACTCATGATTTATTATGAACACGTGGTTTCCTTCCCAAAAAAAAATGTGCTGCTTGGTGTTGTCAAGAAGAAGAAAAAATGGTGTGCTGTTTGGCATGTTTTTTGGGATGGTCTGCTGCTTGGCATTTGTACCGCTGGACGGCGTACGTGCACGTCACGCTCTAGCTGCTTCGCTGCGACTACATACACGACGAGCATCCGCGGCTTCACGTATGGAAAATAAAATTCACCACCCTCTCGTATTGTGAACCTTCTCTAGAAACAGGCTTTCACCCTGCTTTATATATATAACAACAACCGAATACAACACGGCCGAATGATACAAGATGATCAGATTGCCTTCTTACAAAGCTGATGCTATGATAATTGGATCACGCAGAACGCACGTGGCCACGCTACCAACAAAGAACACAAGAAGATCTAAACACACCGCCACACTGCTACCTACACCTAAGCTTCATGACAATGCCTTCAAGAGGGGGAACGGGCAGAGCGTTGCCGCTGCCGAGTCCAGAACGGACATAGGTTTTCATCTGAGGCACTAGCAGGGAAAAAGGAACCTCGATGACGTTTTCACTGGTGTCGCCGACGAGCATACCATGAGGACCGCCATCCGGGGCCGCCGCCCCGGCATCCCTGTTGCAAGACATAGTCCATCGCTCGCTTCATACACACTCGGCCACGGTAGGAAGAGCAGAGGCACGCCCCCCTACTCCTAGCCTGGCATCACTCCGAAATGCAGGTAGGTACCTCCACTGTAGGAGGCACCCATGCCTGCTACCCAGCCAATCCTGGTGGATTGGGGGAACACGAATCCGTGACTGCCGACGGCCATCGATGAGAAGCCCCCAGCACCGGCCCAAGCTAGCACGCACGATGCCATGTTCGTGGTCACCGGCGTCGATCCGCGCGGCCATGCAACGGTATCACGATCACCACCATCACCGACCACCGCACCGACGCAAGATCTCTGTTCCGCCTCGGGCCCAGATCCGATCCGCCCGAGCACAAACCCTAGGTCGTAGCCACCTTGACGAGCGGACCCCCACACGCCGCCGGCCAGTACCCAAGAGAAGGAAGCTTGTTGTCACCGCCACCCACACCTAGCAACCTGATACGTCCATTTTGCATCATATTTTCCTACTGTTATTTATAGTGTTTTAAATCAATATAACACTTTATGGAGCAATTCTAATGCCTTTTCTCTCTTAATATGCAAGATTTACATGAAGAGGGAGATTGCCGACAGCTGGAATTCTGGACCTGAAAAAGCTATGTCAGAGATACCTATTCTGCACATCTTCAAATGAGATGAAATTTTACGGAGATTTATTTTGGAACAAATGAAAAATACTGGAGCAAATAAGTACCAGAGGGGGCCACCCAGATGCCCACAAGGCACGAGGGCGCGCCCTCCCTATCGGTGTGAAATCTGGCATATCTCGTAGTAGGGGTCCTAAGCTAGGCGTCTGGGAGCGATGGTAATATTCTGTTTACTACCGTTGTAGTTCATTCATTTTTTTGCCTTTTCTCTTTTTCCCAGTGTTGTTCCAGGGAAAGTTCTTTGCTTACGCCGTACGAGTCAGAAGAAAATGGCTAACAAGAACAAGGGGAAGAAAGGGGACTCATCGTCAGCCCCAGCCTCGGCTCCGACCAATGCCAAGTGCACAATCTATGAAGATTAGGCCAAATCTCAAGTCTCTGAACTCCAGCTTGCAGAGCTCGAGACCATCGGGATGCTTCCATCCAAGGAAGAGATCAAATGGTGCGCGCCCGAAGAGCGAACCCGGGTAGAACCACATCAAGGTGAATCCATCATCTTTGCCGATCACATAAGCCGGGGTTTTAGGCCGCCCGACGCTAGGTTTTTCCGGAACGTCCTTGCATACTATGGCTTGCGGCCCCAAGACCTCGCGCCCAACTCCATTCTCATTATCAGCAACTTCCAAGTGTTTTGCGAAGATTACCTTCAGATGGAGCCGGATGTAGATTTGTTCCTAGAGTTCTTTTACTGCAACAAACAGTCTGAAACTAGTGGCGTATATCCCTTGGAATGTGGCGGCGTAACTATTCAGAAGCGCCCCAATTGCATCTATCCCCACATGCAGCTGGCAAGCCACCCTAAAGGCCGGGTGGCAAAAGTCTTTCTTTTACTGTAAATATACTTCGCCTCCCAAATAAAATCCTTTGTCGGGTTACTTGCTAGCCGGCTCGTGTGCGATGATAATAGGAACTCATACGCACCCGCTGAAGCCCGAAAGGAGTTAGAGTCGGTCTTCATGAGGATCAAGGCCCTGCTGGCTCATGGACTCAAGGCCACAGATCTGACCCGATATTGGGTCGGATGGTGCATACAACCACTTAGTGTGCGCTCTCGCCTGCTTTGCGAATACACATGCCGACTTGATGATGACATGCGCTATATGGATGAGCCCACTGAAATTCTTCATGAACCATTGCTCTAACTCGAGGCAAGCTCGGGGGCTACTGACGGTGCAATGCACCGGGGGTGAGGCCCTAAGGGGAGCCCCGCAGCAGGCCTGCCCCAGAGCCCAGGAGGCCCACCAAAGAGCTAGCAACCGTAAGGAGCCCAAAAGGAGAAGATAAGCATATAGAGACCATTTGGCCCTAAAGTCAGCATGGCTACGACCAAGATTGGATCTATCCCTTGTAAAATCCTAGCCCGCATTGTGTATATAAGGTGGAGGCTACGGTTCTCTCATCCATCTACTCCCGTAGACCTAAACTCTCGGTAGCAATACATCCTCCCTATTGTAATCCTTCACACGAGGTATATATCTATCAAAAATACAAACACAAAACATGATGTAGGGTATTATTATTCATCAGAGCCCTGAACCTAGGTAAATTATGCGTGCAGGCTCTTTCCTGGTACTTCCAGCTGCGTTTGCCACCCTATCGAGGGTACCGACGACTTTCTGCTCTATCAACGCTCACGACATTGTGGTTGCTGGTGTTCCGCCCGACGAATTGGGCGGTTGGCGTTGTGACTCGTGTGGCGAGCAGAGCTGGGTCAGCGGTTGCCCTTCTGGTGTTAATGGTCGCGTGCGCCAATGGGTGCGCCTCTGCCGGTTTCGTGTTGTGATAGAGAAGTCGGAGCCGTGGTCGACGGGGCCACTACGACAACGATGACTCCATGTAGGTTGTTTTCAGCGGGTGATGCTCTGTGGATGTTGTGCTAGACTAGGTAGATTCGAGGCTTGCAATTTTCTCCTGTGAAGTTCCTCAGCAAAATCTGAGCTACAATGTCCTCGACACTTGGGTCGACTATTTGGCGTTTGTGGTCAGATTGTCCGTGCCCCTGGATTGTATTCTAGGTCTTTCGCTAATTAACCTGGCAAATCTCTTCTTCTTAATAATCAATAAAAAAGACAAATCTTTTGCCTCATTTTAAAAATAAAACCCAGCCGAGGCTGTCGTTGCCTTTGAGGAACACAACATGGTGTTAATTTATTGACGTCGTCGACACCCTATCCATTATTATCTATCCTGCTCCTATCCATAGCGAATTTATCAATGGAGGACAGCGGCGACGACCACGACGCCTTCATGGAGAAATTCATCCTGCCGCCGCCTCCTTCCTCCGACCACCACCAGCAGCAGCTCCCCCTGCACGGCCTCACCTTCGCCATCAAGGACATGTACGACCACCTCGCTCTCTCCGTCCCTTCCTCCCTCTATCACACCGATGTTCAGCAATATGACTGACTGACTGGTCGATTCATGGCAGCTTCGACGTCGCCGGCCGCGTCACCGGCTTCGGCACCCCGGACTGGGCCCGGACGCACGCGCCGGCCGCCGCCACGGCGCCCGCCGTGCTGGCCGCGCTGGCCGCCGGCGCCACGGGCGTGGGCAAGACGGTGATGGACGAGATGGCCTACAGCATCAACGGCGAGAACGCGCACTACGGCACCCCCGCCAACCCCTGCGCCCCCGGCCGCGTCCCCGGCGGCTCCTCCAGCGGCTCCGCCGTCGCCGTCGCCGCCAGCCTCGCCGACTTCGCCCTCGGCACCGACACCGGCGGCAGCGTCCGGGTGCCCGCCGCCTACTGCGGCATCTTCGGCCTCCGCCCCTCCCATGGACTGGTCTCCGCCGAGAACGTCGTGCCCATGGCGCAGATGTTCGACACTGTCGGTAATTTCAGTCTAGCCCTGCTACTGTCAGTGTTCAGCAGACGAATTATTCAGACATATGAGAGCATCTCTCAGTGTGATTATGCTTACAGGGTGGTTTGCTAGAGATCTGCCTACGCTGTCTCGTGTCACCGACGTGATGCTGCCGCCGGTGCCAGCTGCCACCGATGTCGATGCCGATGCCGAGATACGACGACGACCGAGCCGTGTCATCATTCCTGCAGACTGTTTCAAGATCTTGGGCTCTGTGGACGACCACACCTACGAGATCCTCAACGCTTCAGCGGCCAAGATATTCGGCAGTAAGTAGCTACCATGAACTCTAACTCATCATTGCATGCAGAGTGGAGCAGAGCAGGATAATGCAGAGTATAGGTTCTCTGAAGCTTCATCCCTTGATGCAGAGTAGAATAGAGCAGAGCAGGGCATGGCAGCTTACATATATAAGTGTCTGAGACTTGTGAGGTGTGTTTGGCAGGTGATGCAGTGGTGGACAACGGTAACCTTGGTGATTTTGTCTCCAGCAATGTTCCGAGCATCGGCAAGTTCATGACCGACTTGTCTGCGGTCGAAGCATCATCGTCTTGTGTGCCGGCTCTGTCTGCCATCTCACGTGTCATGCGTGTCCTTCAAAGGTATGCTGGTTTTCAGGTTCGCTGTCTACAACCTAGAACATACTACTTACTCGCACTAAGCGCAATATGTATCCACAGATATCATAAAATTGTGGGTCCCTTATTGGAAACCATGACGTTTTTATAATTCCATAGTCAGATGAACTCGATCGTCTTTGTAACGGAAATGTCACCAGTTTACTCGAAATTGCATGTATGCACATGGATGCAATTAAATTTGTGAAGGTGTGCTGCATGTTTTTCAGGTCTGAATTCAAAGCAAACCACGCCGAGTGGGTGAACACGGTGAAGCCCAACCTCGGCCCTGGCATCCGAGAGCGAGTGCAGGAGGCCATTGCGTCGGAGGATGAATCCGCCATGGATGATCTTCACGCCGTCAGGACCGAATTCAAGTCTGCACTTGCCGCTCTCCTCAAGGTACAGCAATCAACATTTCAGAAAATCTTAATCCCATTTGCAGCATGCATTTTCTGAACCTGCAGGCAACAGGTAGGAGTTGATCATTGCTATTTTCCCCCTAAATGAATCTGTGTCTATAGGAGGATGGCATCCTGGCGATCCCTACGGTTCCCGGCGCGCCGCCGAAGCTACGCATGGATGCGACACTGCTGGAGGACTTCCGGGCGAGGGCCTTCTCGCTGCTGTCCATCGCCGGCCTGTCGGGGTTCTGCCAGGTCAGCATCCCGCTGGGCACCCGCGACGGCATCCCGGTGTCAGTGTCGCTGCTCGCGGGACACGGCGGTGACCGTTTCCTCGTCGCTGTAGCCCAGGAGCTCCATGAGGCGCTCCAAGCCGAGGCCGCAGCAACCTGGTGCTCAGCAGCTTAGCTTAACTCTGCCATATCTTACTGAATTCTTCAGTACAAGAGATTGTATGACTCTATCTGAACATATGTGTTCAGTAAGTAGATTTTAACCATTATGCAAACAAATTTACACCGTTGATTCATATAAACCGAAATACTTCACACAACACAGCAACACATAGCATGCACTTCAGAGGTGAGAAGTGATCACTGAAAAAAAATAGCGCGCTATAGCGTGTACAAAATTGCCTCGCTAAATTAATTTATGTACAATATCTCGCTAATAGTATGTTGTAGCGCGCTATAGCACGCTAATAGCATATTTTTAGGGGCCGCGCTATTTTTTTCATTGGAAGTGATAGATCTTGGTATTAGATCAGTTAGAGTAAACCTGATGATGGACAGCCCGGACTGAAAAACTCGGACTGGGCCATATTTACCTTTTGAACCGGGCTGAAACTCGATCGGTTAGATTTTGACCATCATGCAGATAAATTTAGACCGTTGATTAATACAAAATGAAATACTTCACAGGCAACTCTTTTTTTTCTCTCTTTTACTTCGCACAAAAACAACACATAGTATGCCCTTCAGAGGCGAGAAGTGATAGATCTTTGTATTGGTTAAGACTTGAGAGTATACCTCATCATGGACAGCCCGGCCTGAAAACCCAGGCTAAAACTCGATTGGTTAGTTCCAATTAACAATGTCACTGAAACAGGATGTCACGGTAAGAGCAGCAGCCTCTGACGTCACGGGGCTATGCCTCTGTGATGCGCATTTGAGAGTGGGCTGGCCGGGAGGGGCAAAATTTCGTGTTTTTGACCCTTTTCTGAAACCTATTCGAGATCTAACTCTAGTTTGAAAAAAAATTCGAAATCTGACCCTTTTGTTACCGCCATGGTCCATGCTGGTAGGTGTAACACCCTACCGCCAGAGACCTTGGCGGTAGGCTGTTATACCCTACCGCCATAAGCCCTGGCGGTAGTAAAAAGGGTCAGATCTCGAAAAAAAATCAAACTAGGGTCAGATCTCGAATAGGTTTCAGAAAAGGGTCAAAACACGAAATTTAGCCGCCAGGAGGAGACATGCCAGTCGGTGTACCTAATTTTGTCTATATACACTTATGTTCTGAAGAACATACATGCATGTTACTCCCTCCGTTCCTAAATATAAGTCTTTCTAGAGATTTCAACAAGTGACTATATACGAAGCAAAATGAGTGAATCTACACTAAAATATGTCTATATACATCCGTATGTGGTAGTTCATTTGAAATCTCTAAAAAGACTTATATTTAGGAACGGAGGAAGTATATACTAGAGTAGTAGAAACCATGAATTAATGGTTTTATTTGGAAAAAAAGTGAAGGAACCATATGCAATACTGATCCGAACAGAAACACTGCTACTTGACACACGCAGCATACATGACAATAGGCACAAAGATATAGTCGGATCGTTCACACAGGAGTAGTTCGTCTTCATCCTTAATACACAGTTTTTTTTTTTTTGAAACGAGGCAAAAAACTTGCCATTTTCATTGATTAAGAAGGGGAGAATTGCTCGATTAATTGCGGAAAACCGAGCTAAAACCAATACAGCCCAACCCACATAACATGGGAACCACCGGCCAGCCTGGCCACGTGCCAACAGATGGCCACACGTGTGAACAACCGACAACTGCAACTTTGACGACGAGCTTCACAAGAGAAATATGCAGGACTTGCGCCAACCGCGCCCTCCGCAAACGACCATCGAGTGCCCGTCATTGTCACCACTTGGACGCGCTCCACCACAGCTCCGACTTCAAAGCAACCAAGCAACCCAAGGAAAAGCACCTCAGACACGCTGGGAAGATCCAACTACCGAAGCCCGAGCGGCGACCCAAGCTCTACTCGACGCCATCATCGTTGCCAAACAGAAATCAACACCCCCAAAACAAACATCTCAGCAAATCCCGCGGCGAAGATGTTGCCAACCACCACGATGAAGATGCCTGTGGCACCCCAGCTCAGAGCAACCGGTTTACCTTGCATTGCCAGCCCAGAGATCTAGTCTTTTGGCAACACACAACAACTTGGTATAGAAAACAACCGCTTTATTGATGCTAGAGGAAACATAAGTTCGATATTACATCAAGTAGTGAGGCCAAGCGGCACACACAATGCGGCTGAACAGTATGTACATTATTTAATGAACATGAAGGGGCCTCGAACACGACAACTACGCGGCAATGGAACGACGACGAAGTGGAACTCAATAGCACAGGGACACCGATGTGGACACGATCTAGACACAGGAAGCACTCCGATCCGGTATAACTTTCCTGAAATCTGGCATGACACGCCAGGTCAGTACATTGAATGTACTTGCAAGCTCACAACAAACATAAGCATAATGGCAAACAATATTATGACAATTAAGCAGATTAAATGCAAAACCTCGACATACTACTCATGCAAAGCATCAATAGACTACTCATGCAGTGAACATGCTCGTGCACCGAGTCCCTCGACTCACTTACCAAATAGGTTACCTCGTAACCAATATCCTCAAAACGGTGATCACTCCCTATCACAAACAATACCAATCTCATCAATACGATGATCACTCCCGGATCACAAACGGAACCAACTCTTTGGTTTCCACAACCACGACCATCTCATGGTCTCAATAAACTCATCACATAATCAGTGCCACGGTGTATATTTAGTGTGCAAGATTAGCTTATTTATGTTGACCCATGGTGTGACCTACTAAAGAGTTGTGTCCGTAACTGAGGATGCGGCTATCGATAGATTTAATAAACACTCTGCAGAGGTTAGTACACTGTACCCACACCACGGAACCCATGGCCTCACACTCCCATACGTGTGGACCAATGGCATTCTGATAGAACCCTTCCATTGCCATGACACTCTCTCGGCCACTCCGACCAACTCCCCTCTGGGCTAGGTCATGGGTGGCCGCGATGTCTACCAAAGACATCCAACGGCCACCGTCGTGGCAAAACAAATCAACACTCCCAAATGGGGACAAGGTACCATAACAACAACAACATGCATACAAGGTTATGTCTGCTTACCAGGCCAGGGTACCGCACGCTCATAACCTCCCCTCATTGGAGGCACCGACCAGAGGCATGACAACAGACCGAATAAAGGCCTTTCCATAAAGGCAAATGTGGTTGCACTGGGAAGCTCGATTCAGTGGCACCATGACCCGATCAACATTATGTTCAAGTTGAGTTTATTATCAGGTTTAACTTGAAATGAAAGAACTTCGAGTCACAGTATGCCATGAACATGCAACTACCTGACATGCACTATATCCACATAGCACGAAAGTAAACGGATCAACATCATAGAATCATGCTTCTTGCACTACTCTGTAAACTTTGGTGGAAGCGTTGAACCCTTTGCTCGGACCGCATCTCTATTTATATCACATGTGTGCCGTGGCTTACAAGAGATCGAGAGAGATCGTGATCGATCGGTACAGGAGATCAGGGAGGTTACAACAGAAGAAGAGATAGAAAGATACAAGTTTAAACAACCTCTTCTACCTCTATACAATATCATCTAACACTCCCCCTCAATCTAAACCTCAAGATACTTTCGCAAGGTTAAGATTGTACTTGAACTCATCCAACCTCCTCATAGTAAGAGGTTTTGTGAAGCCATCAGCAAGTTGATCTCCAGTAGGTATAAACCGAATATCAAGTAGCCTTCGAGCTACCCTTTCTCTAACAAAGTGGAAATCAACCTCAATATGCTTGGTTCGTGCATGAAAAACAGGATTAGCTGACAGATAAGTTGCACCAATATTATCACACCATAATCTAGCAGCTTGTGGAGCCTTGATTCCAAGTTCATAGAGCAATGTTTGTATCCACATTACTTCTGCTGTAGCATTAGCCAAAGCTTTATATTCAGCCTCTGAACTTGACCTTGAGACAGTAGCCTGTTTTCTTGCACTCCATGACACAAGATTAGTTCCCAGAAACACAGCAAAACCACCTGTAGACCTTCTATCATCAGCACACCCTGCCCAGTCTGCATCAGAGTAAGCAGCAACAAGTAGAGAAGAAGACTTGGTAATCTGAAGCCCAAGTCCTTCAGAAAACTTTAGATACCTTAAAATCCTCTTGACTGCAGTCCAATGAGTTGTTCTAGGTGCATGTAAATACTGACATACCTTATTCACAGAGTAAGAAATATCAGGACGTGTAAGAGTCAGATACTGCAAAGCACCCACAACACTTCTGTAATTAGTTGCATCCTCTGGTCCAAGTGCTTCTCCACTCTCAATTGTAAGTTTTTCAGAAGTTGAAATTGGTGTACTCACAGGTTTACAATTGTACAAACCGACTCTCCTGAGTATATCAGTTGTATATTTTTCCTGCGTAAGCAATATACCATCCTTGATCTGCTTCACTTCTATACCAAGAAAATAGTGGAGATCTCCCAAGTCCTTGAGAGCAAACTCTAACTTTAAATCTTTAAGCAAACATGTAGTAGCATCTGAACTTGAGCTTGCAACAATTATATCATCAACATAAACAAGCACAAATATAGTAATATTGTCTTTATGATAAAAGAACAATGAGGTATCTGCTTTGGATGACGTAAACCCAAGTTGTTGTAACTTCATGCTCAACCGTGAGTACTAGGCTCTAGGGGCCTGTTTCAAACCATATAATGCTTTATCCAACTTACAGACATGATGAGCTGTGTTTTGATTTTCATATCCAGGTGGCTGCCGCATGAACACTTCTTCCTCAAGAACACCATGAAGAAATGCGTTCTGAACATCTAGCTGACGTAAGCTCCAACCTCTGGAAATAGCAATAGACAATACAAGTCGAATAGTAGCTGCCTTAACAACAGGACTAAATGTATCTTCATAATCAATACCAAATCTCTGCTTGAAACCCTTGGCAACTAACCTAGCCTTATATCTGTCTATGCTTCCATCAGGTTTTCTTTTTATTTTATATACCCATTTGCAATCTATAACATTGATACCTTTCTTTGGAGGTACTAAGTGCCAAGTTCTATTTTTCATGAGGGCATCATATTCATTATCCATAGCCTCCTTCCACTCTTTATGAGCTAGAGCATCATGCAGATTATTTGGTTCTCCAACAATACTAAGAAAAGCACGTTTGACTCTGTCATATCGTACCGTACCATCAGTATACTCCTTTTCTTTGATAATATCTGACTGTGACCAAGTGTGTCGACGAGGAGGCTGAGGTAGCGCTGATGACGTAGCCACAGGAGATCCAGAAACAGTAGACACCTCCACAGAGGATCCAGGCACCGGATCCGAGGCAGATTCTGCCCCTGTAGCTGATCCAGGCGCTGCAGAAGCGGGTGTCCCCCTGTTGCCAGTCGCGCCAATCACTGCGTCGTCCCTGCCCACGCCTGGGCTGGCGGGCTCCACCTGGTGGTGACTGTCGGGCACACACGCACCTGCGCCCGAGCCTTGGCCCACACCTGGGGTGGCGGGCTCCACCTGACAGCGGCTGTCGGCCACACGCGCACCTGCGCTCGCGCCTGGGCGGACGGTTTCACCCAATCGCGAGGCGAGACAGGCGGGGTCTGGCTGGTCGACCGCCCGTGTTTCAGTGGACGCATGCAGGGAAGGGAGATCCTCCTGGGATCGCGCGCCGCCAGAGACAAACGGGCTGACGTGAGGATCTGCATGGGATCCAGCACCACTGCCAATCGAGTCAGCCTGGGATCTTGCGCCTGTTTCGTCCGGATCTGCACACATAAAATGACGACCACAATATGCAGAATTACAGTTTTCTTTGGAATTTTTCACATGATCAGCTTTATTTAATTCACCCCCGTGATCTGGAAGCAAGGCTATTTCAGCACGAAGAAGAGCTCCTGCGTTGGGATTAAGTTTGGCAAAAGGAAACAAAGTTTCATCAAAAACAACATCCCTGGAAATAGAGATACGTCCAGTAGCAATTTCCAGGCACTTATAGCCTTTATGAAGGTTACTATAGCCAAGAAAAGCACATTGAGTAGAACGGAGCTCAAGCTTATGACGATTGTGTGGACGAAGATTGGGATAGCATGCACACCCAAAGATTTTTAGAGAGTTATAATCAGGTTTTTGATTATAGAGACGTTCCAAAGGAGTAGAGTTGCCAATAACTTTGCTGGGCAAACGGTTAATAAGATATGTGGCAGTGATAAAAGCTTCATCCCAATATTTGAGAGGCATGGAAGCACGGGCAAGCAAAGAGAGACCAACTTCAACAATGTGGCGATGTTTACGCTCGGCGGAGCCATTCTGTTGATGTGCATGAGGACAGGACACATGGTGTGCAATGCCTATGCTACGAAAGAATGAGTGGAGCTTCTCATACTCCCCTCCCCAGTCACTTTGGACTGTCAAAATTTTTCTGTCAAAGTGACGTCTGACAAGTTTTTGAAACTCTTGAAATATAGAGAAAACTTCATATTTATGCTTGAGTAAATAAATCCAAGTGAATTTACTGTAATCATCAATGAAACTGACATAGTATGTTTTTTCCAAAGGAATCTCGGGCATGACCCCATACATCACTGAAAATAAGCTCTAAAGGAGCATGAGATATACTATCTGACCTAGGATAGGGAAGTTGGTGACTCTTGGCACATTGACAAGCTTACAAACCGAATCACTAGCATGGCTATGTGACAAAGAAAGATTGCCTTTATTGACTACTTGCTTAACTATGACAGAAGAAGGATGTCCTAATCGTTGATGCCACCTTGCCAAAGAGGGCTTGATGACGGAGTAGACCTGACGACGCTTGCGACTAAGTGCTCCGGATGTGATGGGGTAGAGACCTCCAACGCATCTACCGTGGTGTAGGAGTTCCCTCGTTGCCCGATCCTTGATAAAAAAGTAACGAGGGTGAGTTTCAAAGAAGATGTTATTATCAGTGGCTAAACGAGACATAGAGGCAAGGTTTTTATCAGCTTGAGGGACATGAAGAACATCTTTAAGAACTAGATCACGTTTTAGCATAGGGGAATTAATATAAGCTTGACCAATGTGTTGAATATCCATACCTCCACCGCTTGCGGTGTGAATCTGATCATGGTCGTGGTACTGTTCACGAAGGGCAAGTTGCTCCAGTTCACTTGTAACATGATCGGTGGCACCGGAGTCAACATACCAGACGCCATCTCCTCCTTGCTTACGCACGGCTGCAGCAACATGGCGAGCATCTTCCTCGATAGATTGGATAGCGATCGCATCTAGCTACCCAGGCGACCGCAACCATGTCCACCACCACCGCCGCCATGACGGCTAACAGAGCCTCTTCCTTGATAGATTGGATAGAGATTGCATCTAGCTACCCAGGCGACCGCAACCATGTCCACCACCACCGCCGCCATGACGGCTAGCACCATGGGTGCGCTCACCACCGACACCTCCTCCACTTTTGCGTCATTGTCCACCTCCACCCCCACCAACTCCTTCCTCGGATCGCCGCCGCAAGAGAAGCTGACGAGGGGCAACTTCCTGCTCTGGAAGGTCATCGTCCTACCCCAGATCAAGGGCGCGCAGATGGAACATCATCTCGACGCGAAGAGTCCGGCACCGCCGGCCATCCTCACCATTACCAAAGAAGGCAAAGAAGAACATGTACTGAACTTTGCGCGATCCCTTTGGTTTGCACAGCAGCAGCAGCTCCAAGGCTACCTGATGGGCTCCCTCTCCCGCGACATCCTTGCTCAAGTCGCCACGCTCCAGACGCCGACTGAAGTCTGGCGCGCCATCCACGACATGTTCGCTGCCCAGAGCCAAGCCCAAGCTATCAATACACGTATTGAGCTCACAAATCTTCAAAAAGGTAACATGACTATGGCCGAATACCTTGGAAAGATTAAAAGCCTTACCGATGAAGTTGCCTGTACTGCTGCCGCGCTCTCCGATCCGGAGATCGTGTCAAAGATCTTGGCCGGACTGGACATGGATTACAATCCAGTCGTCTCGGCCCTTGCTGCCCGGGTTGAGCCCATCACCGTTCAGGAGTTGTACAGTCAGCTCCTCAGCTTCGACGCCCGCCTCAGCCTCCTTCATGGCGCCAGCTTTCGCCAGTCCTCTGCCAATGCCGCCTCGCGTGGACGCGGCCGTGGGCGTGGTCACCATGCGCAGCGTGGCGGTGGGCGTGGGCGTGGCAACGCTCAGGGCGACAGCGGCTACACCAACAACTACAAAAACACCGGCGGCAGCAGCTACAACAACACCGGCAATCGATCAGGGGGTGGTGGCTTCAACAACAACAACAACCGCCGCCCTCCCTCTTCCTCCCGTGGTCGTCCTCGCTGTCAACTCTGCAAGAAAGCCGGCCATGAGGTGATGGACTGCTGGCACCGTTTTGATGAGAACTATGTGCCCGATGCTCTGATACCATGTAAACTTTGGTGGAAGCGTTGAACCCTTTGCTCGGGCCGCATCTCTATTTATATCACATGTGTGCCGTGGCTTACAAGAGATCGAGAGAGATCGTGATCGATCGGTACAGGAAATCAGGGAGGTTACAACAGAAGAAGAGATAGAAAGATACAAGTTTAAACAACCTCTTCTACCTCTATACAATATCATCTAACATACTCATCACTTTAACTCACTGGTTTCAACTTTACTGGTTTTCTATCTCATCATTATTAGTTATGCCATTATCATATTAAAATCAAATAACTCCTATATGAAAATGATACCGATCATACCCAAATCATAACCATACTATCAAAATACTTCTACTGCCTCATACTAATCCATGCATTCAAACACTACTGTAAACTAGGCACTTCAAGCATGAAAAGTAAACTAGAATAAACATTATCCATTTAAATGATTAAATGCATGAAAATAATTCATATTCAAGTTGGAAAATCATAAATATTGAGATGACACCATGCAAATGCTTGTGGTGGCTTGCCTTAGCATAGAGGAGGGTCACACTCCTCATGGTTTCCTTCAAGGCAAGGTTCTTCCTCTGAAAACAAATAAAACCATAAAAATAAAATATCAAGAACACTTCTGAAATTGACCAAAAATTCTAGATAACACAGAAAATCTCAATTTTTGTATGCTGCTAGAGAATTCCAAGACAAACACAATGCAAAAAGAATCAATTCATTTGGACTTATGGTTTAAAAGTTAGAGCCAGTCAAAGTTTGAATTAAATTTGAATAAAAGAAAAACTGGGGGGGGGGGGAGTGACGTCGATGGCGTATTCCAGGAATACGCCTCCACTCGTACCGCTTCGGGCGCGAGTGGTGAGGCTGATAGTGGGCCCCATGCGTCAGGTCTGGAGAGAGGGAGAGAGGAAACAGAGGATGGTGGCGCTTCACCGACGCTTTCTCCGGCGAGGAGGGCTCGGCGGCCAGGTTAAGAGGGAGAGATGGGTAGAGGAGACGCTTGCGCACCTGCCTGTACCCGTGGCTTGGCTAGAGGTGGTCGGACGAGGTTGGCACGAGATTCTGTAGTGGAAGACGGTGAGGCAGGGCTGCACCAGGGGCTCCAACGGGGTCAGTTGTCACCAGAGGTTCACTAGGGAGTCGATGGAGAAGTGGATTGAGCTCGAGGAGCACTGGAGTGGAGATGGACAGCAGAGGGGATCACCGGCAAGCTCTGGTCAGGGACGGCAGCCAAAGGCCTGCCCGGCCGGCCTGCGGCTTCTCTACTGTGTTGTGGAGGTTGGGTGAGTGGTTTGAGGTGCTCGGAGATGCCAGAGGGGGTCGGTATTTATAGGCGGAGGCGATGGGGGTCTCGGCTCCGCCGGAGGGCTCTGGAAATGGCACACGACGATGGGGAGTGCCAGAGGGAGGGGGAGAAGAGCTAGGGGCTCACGCGGCCATTGTGGAAGAAGACAGGGGCACGGGCGCATTGTGCACTTGGCCGCGACGTGCCCGTGCTCGCTGCGGCTGCTCCGGCATCGGCGAGTGGTAGGGAGAGGTCAAGGGAGATGTGTCGAGGCAGGTGGCGCGGTGCGGCTGTCGGTGGCAAGCACTGGAAAGAGCACACACTAAACAGGGGCTCGGGCGCAGTGCAGAGCGCGCCGAACACATGCCAGCGCGCTTGTCCACACGCGGTCACCATGTGATCTATGCCAAAATGGCACCCAGGTGTTTCCATACCTTTTCTAGTGTGTTTTCCGTGCAGTGTTTAGTCTAAGAGAAGTTATGGCACACAATCAGGCCGACCGGATTGAACAAGAGCTCCTCAACAAGTTTCTGGACAGAAACTTGTGCACTATGTTTGGATGGCTTCTAGAAGGAGTTTAGGGCTAAGCTCCTGGGGTTAAGGTTTTCTTAGGAGGGTAATGAAGCTCAAGAAAAATCAGCTTCATTGGATCAAGGAATAATACACTTACTGTGCAAAGTGCATTATTAGGGCAGAAGGCAAATGATTTTCCCTAGAAAAATTTGGTCACATGACCATATGATATTTTTGCATAGGGCGATGAAGCACTGCCTAGAGGTGGTGTGAGAATTTTCTCAGATTTTTCTGAGAAAGAAACAGAGGGGTTGCTTTGGAAGAGAAGTGGAAATATTCCATTTTCAAGAGGAAAAGGATATTTCCTTTATAAGAAAAATATTCCAAAGCATTTTTGAGGATGTGTGAGAGATCAAGAAAGGTTGAGAGGGGTGAGAGAGGTAACTTGGGTGAACATCAAAACATTTGCCAAGTGCAAGTCCAAATGAATTAACTCAAAAACCCAAATTTCAAAGAGAAAGGCAAATGAAGAGCAGGAGGGCAAACCAGCGAAAACCAGGGTGTCACTATGCCGCCAACCACCGGTCTCCAGTTGTAGCCAGCTCCGAGATGATACCCCCGAGGAGGAAGAAGACGTGAAGGTGCCTTCAGCGCCTGATCCCGCGGATCTGAAGTTTCCCTCCAGAGCCAAGGCCGCGGGAAGAGGGTAGAGCAGCACACTGCAGCGACGCTTCCAAGAAAGAGTGTGACGCACACGGGCGTCACTGCCGCCACATCTGGCAAAGGCCGGAGATAGGATTTCTCCCGGTGAAGCTCGACCAGAAACTTTCCTAACCGGCCGGCCACAAACATCCGCGCACCAAACCTTGTAGAGCACCGAGGCCTCCCGTCTCACTCCAAATGACCGCGGGATCCCTTGATCCGTCACGTCCAATCTGGTTTTGAACCAAACTTATCGAATTTGAGACTTGAAGGACCAAATGTAATACCAAAAATCTTGAGGGACCAAGTCTATACTTTTGGGGAACATGAGGGATCAAAAACATACTTTTCTCTTATATTAATTTGGTGCAGCCTAAATACATCTATACTAAAGCCCAGTGAAATAGAAAATTAGGTTTCAGGCCAACACAATAAAATTTAGACTTCAGCTCAAAGCCTAATACAACCCCTTTTTTGAATAAAGAGGCGGCGCCAAAGGCGCCTATCATTAAACTGAAAGACAAGTTACAGACTTGATATTACAGTGCTTGACATTTATATTGCCTAGCTTGAGAAGCATAGGACAGTGATCTGCTAAATGAAGTTTGTCTTTAACAGTGAATATAGGGCTGGCGTTGATGTCTGAAGAATAGGCTGTAGCTGCATTATTATGAGCGCTGCTATTTAGTTCCCTAGGGATTGATGTGGTAGATCGATGTTTGAATATGGCTAGTCATAGCAAAGAAATCTGCTAGATAGCTTCTAATATTTCTGGATGCTGCTACTTGGGCTAAAATTTGATTGTCCGTGTAGAAAGTGATATCTCCTGCTGTAGTTGCAGTGGCCACCTGACCTGCTACATGTAGTGCCAATGCTTCAGCCTGTAGTCGAGAGCAAACTTGGTCTCTAGATAGAAGAATGCTCATGTTGATCAGAAGGAAATATGCCCTATAGGCAATAATAAAGTTGTTATTTTATTTCCTTATTTCATGATAAATGTTTATTATTCATGCTATAATTGTATTAATCAGAAACTTGATACATGTGTGGATACATAGACAAAACACTGTGTCCCTAGTAAGCCTCTACTATACTAGCTCGTTAAACAAAGATGGTTAAGTTTCCTAACCATAGACATGTGTTGCCATTTGATGAATGGGATCACATTATTAGGAGAATGATGTGATGGACAAGACCCATCCGTTAGCATAGCATATTGATCGTTCAGTTTTATTGCTATTGCTCTCTTCATGTCAAATACATATTCCTTCGACTATGACATTATGCAACTCCCGGATACTAGAGGAGTGCCTTGTTTGCTATCAAACATCATAACGTAACTGGGTGATTATAAAGATGCTCTACAGGTATCTCCGAAGGTGTTTGTTGTGTTAGCATAGACTGAGATTAGGATTTGTCACTCCGATTATCGGAGAGGTATCTCTGGGCCCTCTCGGTAATACACATCATAAACTTGCAAGCAAACGACTAAGGAGTTAGTCATGAGGTGATGTATTACGAAACGAATAAAGATACTTTCCAGTAACGAGATTGAACTAGGTATGAAGATACCAACAATCGAATCTCGGTCCAGTAACATACCGATGAACAAGGGAATAACATATGTTGTTGTAACTGTTCGACCGATAAAGATCTTCACAGAATATCTGGGAGCCAAGCTCTAGCTGATGGTTTTGTTCTTGGGAATCCTGCAGCACGTTTGGCCTTTATCAGAGCAGGTGGAGATACGGTTAATTTTGTTTTTGCTCTTGATCGTGAATTGTTGCTTTGGATGGGAGGAATGCTCAAGCGCATATACACACCTGCCTTCACCAATATGCAGTCGGGAAGCACGGTGTTCCCTTCAGGATCATTCAGACTCAAGTGAACTCCGTCTTTGCTGCGTGGATGCTTTGTGTTGCACCAGAACCAGACTTTATGTCTATAGCCTTCTGCCCTAACTTTCAGTTGGGAGCCACCATTATTCCCCACAATCTGCTGCAGGAGGACTCTATCGTCATGATTGATGCGGCCAATGTGGATTGGGCTTTGGCTGATCGATCCCCTAGGCTCAAGGCTATTTCTCATTTTGCGTCTGAAGCTACAGGCTCTCAGTCAGTTTCTGTCGCTCTGCCAGACCAAGGGAATGCTCTTCAGATGATTGCTTCTTTGTCTCTGTTTACTGTTTCCACCTCTTGCAATGCCATGGTGCCACTTGACACCACTGCAGTCAGAAGGAGCACCAGATCAAACAAGTATGATGGGTTCAAGGTCAACCATGTCTCTGATACCAAGCAAACTAGATCAAGGGTGAAATCTCGTGTGGTGTCATCTGTCAGTGTTGTTTCCATGGCTGTTGCTTCTGTGCAGGTTGCTACTGGTTCTTGCCCGCCTCCTACTTCCATCAAGGAAATCCAACAGGTGGGCGGCCGATGCGGTATTTCACCGGAAGACTTATCTTCAAAGAAGCTGCTGGATGGCCAACAGATGACCTCTGATGCTGAAAACTGATTCTTCCCTCGGCATGAATAAATCTTGGAATGTGCTATCGTGGAATATCAGAGGCATAAACTCTGAAAGTAAACTTTTGGCTCTTAGGAATGCTATTGATACTAGCGGTTGTTCGGTGCTATGTATCCAGGAAACTGAGCGCGAATCTTTTGATTTAGCCTTTATTAAAACCTTCTGTCCCAAGCGCTTTGATAAATTTGTGTTTACACCTTCGTTGGGTGCCTCGGGTGGTATTATCACTATATGGAACAACTCTATGTTTGTGGGCACTCCGTGGCACGTTGATTCTTTTGTGGTGGGTGTTTCTTTTGTTGCCACGCAATCCAGTGAATCTTGGAATCTTGTCAATGTTTATGGTCCTTGCTCTAGACAGTGAAGGGTAGATTTTACTTCTTGGTTATTTGATCTTAATATACCTAATGATGAAAATGGTTGATTCTGGGTGATTTTAATTTCATTCGTTCCACGACCAACAGAAACAAACCAGGTGGAGACGCTGCAGATATGCTCTTGTTTAATGAAATCATACGAGCACAATCTTTGATGGAACTCCCAGTCAAAGGCAGATCATACACTTGGAGCAATATGCAGGATGATCCTCTGCTCGAGCAACTTGACTGGTTCTTCTCATTGTCTAATTGGACCACTTCTTTCCCGAAAACAATGGTCTTGCCGTTGCGCAAGCCCATGTCTGATCATATCCCGTGTGTAGTGGCCATTGAATCCAAAATCCCAAAGCCCAAGTTGTTTTGCTTTGAGAACTTCTGGATCAATCATGTGGGTTTCATGGATGTGGTTGCTGCCTCTTGGTCCAAGTCATGTCATGCTTCAAATTTTGCTGCACTTATCTGCAAAAAACTCAAAACTTTTCGATTTGATATCAAACGCTGGAGCCGGGGTATCTCAAAACTGAAAATAATGATTCAGAATAGTAATGAGGCTCTTGCTCTGTTGGATAATCTTGAGGACAAGAGAACACTTTTTGTCCAAGAGTCGAACTTCAGGCGAATTTTAAAACTGCATCTGAACACGCTGCTCAAATACCAGAATGAGTACTGGAGGAAGCGATGCACGGTCAGGTACTTCAGGTTTGCTGATGAAAATACCAAACTCTTTCAATCACTCCCGACTGAGAGGTTTAGGCACAACTCTATAGCCAACCTGCGTGATGGTGATGTGGAGGTGAGTGATCACGTAGGCAAAGAGGGGGCGTTATACAAAACCTACAAGGAGCGCTTGGGTTCCTCCAAACCCACTAGCATGCGCTTTGACCTCGCTTGGATTATCCTCGGATTGATGTCCTAGACCAATTATCGGCCCCCTTCTCCACTGAGGAGATCGATGCCATGGTTAAGAAAATGCCGGCTGATAGTTCTCCTGGCCCTGATGGTTTTAATGGTTGCTTCCTTAAGAGTTGATGGCAGATTATCAAAGAGGATTTTTAAAGGATGTGACAGGATTTCCATGGTGGCAAGCTTGATATAACCAGTATTAGTGAAGAGTACATTACTTTGATGCCCAAGATCTCATCTCCAGAAACAGCTAATGATTACAGACCAATCACTCTTCTTAACTGTTGCTTGAAAATTGTCACGAAAATTTTGGCTAATCGTTTGCAGAAAATTATTCTAAAAATAATTCACAGGAATCAGTATGGTTTCATTAAAGGAAGAACCATCCAAGATTGTCTGGTGTGGACATTCGAATATATTCATCAATGTCAGACATCATCGCGTGAGATTGTGCTCCTCAAGCTTGATTTTTCCAAAGCTTTTGACACGATTGAGCACGCCCCCATGATGGGGATCATGCGTCACATGGGCTTTGATGACAAGTGGCTGGGTTAGATGGAAATGATCTTTGGCTCTGGCATTTCTTCTGTTCTCCTTAATGGAGTTCCCGGCAGAAAGTTTCAGTGCAAATGTGGGGTACGACAAGGCGATCCCTTGTCACCGTTAATTTTTGTCCTCGTTCCTGACCTCCTGCAAGTCACGATCAATGATGCTTTTGCTAGGTGCCTGATTGACCTGCCCTTTCCCCGCAATCGCAATGGTGACTTCCCAGTGGTGCATTACGCGGACGACACCATACTGGTGATGCAAGCCTGCCCCGATCAAGCTGCTCGTATGAAAATCATCATTGAGGACTATGCTGCCTCGGTAGGCTTGAAAATCAATTTTCACAAGTCCACCCTAATTCCCATCAACATTAATCAGCAGTGTGCTACTGAGTTGGCGCATGTTTTTGGCTGCTCTGTTGGTTCACTTCCTTTCACTTACCTTGGCCTCCCCATGGGCATGACGAGGCCGTCTCTGCTTGGACTCATGCCACTGGTGCATGGAGTCGAAAGGAAGATGTCCATGACACTGTCTTTGTTGTCGTCTGGGGCCAAGCTCACTTTGGTCAACTTAGTTGTGACGTTGATGCTGATCTATGCAATGTGCGTGATCAAACTGCACCCTAAGGTGGTTGAGCACCTTGACAAACTGTGCAAATATTGTCTTTGGGCTAAGAACTCTGAAGATGGGATCAAGAACAATTCGCTGGCGGCCTGGGAGTTGGTCTGTCGACCAAAACGTAAAGGTGGACTTGGGGTTATTAACATCAAAACCCAAAACGTGGCCCTCCTTCTAAAGCACCTGTTCGAGTTCTATAACCGCGAAGAGGTCCCCTGGGTGACCTTGATCTGGGAGGCCTATTACACGGACAAAATCCCGCATGCAACAGACCCAGTGGGCTCCTACTGGTGGCATGATGTAATGCAACTCAGCGACGTTTTTCGTGGGATCACCAGGGTCACTCTAGGGAATGGCTCTTCTTCCCTGTTCTTGAAAGATGTCTGGTTTGGTAGCGATCGAGATGCCCCCCTCATGGAACTATTCCCCAGGGCTTTCTCTTTCTACTTAAACGAGGATGATTATGTTGTTAAGGTTCTTACAGCTACGGACCCTGGCATGCTTTTCCACCTACCTCTGTCAGCTCAAGCTAGAGAAGTCAGGGGGATCCAACAAGGCTCGATGCATGTGCTTTTGGAGAGAGACTACAATGACACTAGGGAGTGCACCCTTGGTGGGAAATTTTCCTCCAAAAAGGTCTATAACCACTGCTTCAAAAAGATAGTTGTTGATGATGCTTTCATTTGGCTTTGGAAGGCCAAAAGCCCGATCAAATTCAAAATGTTTGGGTGGCTACTGCTGGTGGACTGCTTAAACACGAGAAACATGCTGAGACGTAGGCAATCATCATTGCGGGTAATAGTTACACTTGCATGTTGTGCCAAAACCCTCCTGAGGAAACCGTTGAACACCTATTCTTTACCTGCCCCTTTATCCAACATTGTTGGAATAAAGTTGGCATGAATTGGCCGGCGTTGGACAACAAAATCTATTTGTTGCACGGCGGCAGAGAAAACTGGCGGCAACCCTTGTTCATGGACATTTTTATGATGGCCGCATGGAGTTTGTGGATGGAGAGAAACAACAAATACTTCAGAGGGATCCCACACTCTTTTTGTTCATGGTTGGCTAGGTTCAAAAATCTTTTGGGCCTTTTGGTTCACAATTGTAGAGAGGAACTTCGTCCTTTCTTAGCTACTTACATACAAGGCTTGTGACATTTGCTATGTAGATTCTTGAGGCCATGGCCGGGGGGGGGGGGGGCAATAGAAACCCATTTGTAACATGGATGTAATTGGTTCTTTGTGAGTAATACAAAAGTCAGTGGGAGCCTCTCCTACTATCGTTCATAGTCAAAAAAATATGAGCATCTAGGTTACGCTATTAGTTATTGACATGATTTGTGTCTCGGTCATGTCTACATAGTTCTCGAACCCGTAGGATCCGCACGCTTAACGTTCGTTGACGATATAGTAGTATATGAGTTATGTGATTTGGTGACCGAATGTTGTTCGGAGTCCTAGATGTGATCACAAACATGATGAGGAGTCTCGAAATGGTCGAGAAGTAAAGATTGATATATGGGACAATGGTATTCCGAAACCGGAAGTGTTCCAGAGTGCATCGAGTATTTATCGGAGTACCGGAGGGGTTACCGGAACCCCGGGGGGAGATATGGGCCATATGGGCCATGAGAGGGGAGCACACCATCTCACAAGGGGTGGCGCGCCTCTCCTATATGGTAGGATGCTGAATTATGAGAAGGAAGGACGGGGTTCAGCCCCCCTTCCCTTTCTCTCTCCCCCCTTCCCTTTCTTCTCTAGTGAAAAAGGCAGGGGGTCCCATTCGGATCCTACTTGGGGCACCCCCTGGCTGCTCCCTCCTTCCCCCACCTAAATATATGTGGGAGGGGGCACCTAGCACACCCAAGACATTATCTTAGCCGTGTGCGGCGCCCCCCTCCACAGTTTACGCCTCCGGTCATAATTTAGTAGTGCTTAGGTGAAGCCCTACCGAGATCACTTCACCGTCACCATCACCACGCCGTCGTGATGACATAACTCATCTAATAGATCGACATCTTGCTGGATCAAGAAGGCAAGGGACGTCACCGAGTTGAACGTGTGCAGAACTCAGAGGTGCCATACGTTCGGTACTCGACCGGTGGATCGTGAAGAAAGTTTGATTACATCAACCGCATTGTGAAACGCTTCCGCTTACGGTCTACGAGGGTACGTAGACACACTCTCCCCCTCGTTGTTATACATCTCCTAGATATATCTTGATGACCCGCAAGTATAGGGGATCAATCCTAGTCCTTTCGATAAGTAAGAGTGTCGAACCCAATGAGGAGTAGAAGGAAATGACAAGCGGTTTTCAGCAAGGAAATGTCTGCAAGCACCGAAATTACAAGTAATGAGTAGTTTGATAGCAATATAATTGGTAACAAGCAAGTAACGGTAACGGTAACAAAAGTGCAACAAGGTAGGCCAATCCTTTTGAGGCAAAGGACATGCCAAAACGGTCTCTTATGATAAGCAAAGTGTTCTTGAGGGCACACGGGAATTTCATCTAGTCACTTTCATCATGTTGGTTTGATTTGTGTTCGCTACTTTGATAATTTGATATGTGGGTGGACCGGTGCTTAGGTGTTGTTCTTACTTGAACAAACCTCCTACTTATGATTAACCCCCTCGCAAGCATCCGCAACTATGAGAAAAGTATTAAGAATAAATTCTAACCATAGCATTAAACTTTTGGATCCAAATCAGTCCCTTACGGAATAGCGCATAAACTAGGGTTTAAGCTTCTGTCACTATCGCAACCCATCATCTAATAACTACTCCACAACGTATTCCTTTAGGCCCAAGTATGGTGAAGTGTCATGTAGTCGACGTTCACTTGACACCACTAAGGGAATCACAACATACATACCATCAAAATATCGAACACATATAAAATTCACATGACTACTTGCAACAGGATTTCTCCCGTGACCTCAAGAACAAAAGTAACTACTCACAAAGATAATCATGCTCAAGATCAGAGGGGTATTAAATAGCATAATGGATTTGAACGTATAATCTTCCACCAAATAAACCATATAGTAATCAACTACAAGATGTAATCAACACTACTAGTCACCCACAAGCACCACTCTATAGTTCCGGTACAAAGATTGAACACCAGAGATGAACTAGGGTTTGAGAGGATATGGTGCTGTTGAAGATGTTGATGGAGATTGCCCTCCCCAAGATGTGAGAGTTGTTGGTGATGATGATGACGATGATTTCCCCCTCTGGGAGGGAAGTTCCCCCGAATAGCAAAAGTGCTCATGCCCAAGTTTTTCCTCGTAACGGCGGCGTTTTGTCCTGAAAGTCCTCTCCTTATTTTTTCTAGGTCAAGCTGACTTATATACCAGA
Source organism: Aegilops bicornis (assembly GCA_021605145.1). Taxonomy (NCBI): domain Eukaryota; kingdom Viridiplantae; phylum Streptophyta; class Magnoliopsida; order Poales; family Poaceae; genus Aegilops; species Aegilops bicornis. The sequence continues at coordinate 882,265,208 of CM038670.1, forward strand.
AGAGGGGCATCAGAGGTGGGCTGGGCTAAGCACAATCCACCAAGGCGCGCTTGGGGGGCCTGACGCGCCCTGGTGTCTTGTGCTCACCAGGTGGCCCCCCTCTGGTAGTTATTTGCTCCATTATTTCTTATTTATTCCATAAAAATTCCTCGTGAAGTTTGAGCTTAGTTGGGGTTGTGCAAAATAGGTGGCCTGACGTAGCTTTTTCAGTTCCAGATTTCCAACTTTCGGAATTCTCCCTCTTTGTGTAAACCTTGCATATTACGAGAGAAAAGGCATTAGAATTACTCCAAAGCATTATTATGCATAAAAACATCATAAATAACAGTAGGTAAATATGATGTAATAGACGTATCAACTCCCCCAAGATGCTCGAAAATAACAAAATCGGTGCTCCAAAATGCTTCCAACAATAGTCTTTTTGGACCATCAGGTTTTTTTTGCCAAAACCTCCATGAATGTCATTTCATCCTGAAACTTTTTTACTATTTTTGTTTGATTTTACTGTTCATGCGGGAGCATATGACCTCGGGATCAAATACTCCAAGCTAGTGTGCAAAAGAAGGCCTAGAGGAAAGAAAGAAAAGGAGACAGAGAAGAAAGAAAGGTGTGCACCTCTAGATCATCCATCATCTCGGCACATCCACAATGATCATCACTTTATCCCGTGCCAAGAGCATGCGTGCCCCTTCACAGAGAACCTCAGTCACGGCTTCAGGCTTGAGCTCAGCTGCAGCTAGCTGTTGGTAGGGCACTGATAAGAAGAGCATGCAGCTGATGGGTGGCTGGCTAACCATGGCAGCTAGCAACACACGGACGGGCGCAGTGGCATTTGCTTGGAACTCCATCTTGGTGGGCATCTGCTCTACACTGCACCGCACCCCTCGTTTGTTCTACACTAGTACCGATCAGCTAGTGGCAGCAGCAGACTATGATTCACAGCACACCTCAGTCACAGGACTGCTGAACTGTACACTAGTACTACAGAGCTCTGTACAACAGTACTAGCTGGATACTGCTACTTCATGAGAAGAAAGTTTGTGATCTCGTCCAAACGGTGGTTGTGAAACCAAGCCGGAAGGTGCTACTTCATGAGAAGAAAGTAATACCGAAGTTATCCGGAAACCAGAACGTGTCATGGTATCTAGACACAGGTGACAGTAACCACATGATGGGGTGCAAGGAGAAGTTCCTCGAGCTAGAATATGATGTTCAAGGCTCGGTCAAGTTTGGTGATGGTTCAAATGTGCAGATTTGCGAGCAAGGTTCTGCCCTCTTCGACGGTCTCATAGGAGAACATCGCATACTCACCGGAGTGAACTACATCCCACGGCTTCGCATCAACATCATCTCTGCCGGGAAACTTGACGAGAAGGGTTGCAAGGTGGATATTGAGAGCGGAGTGATGACGATCTTCGACAACCTCCGAAATGTGCTAGCGCGTGTGAATCGCACGCGGAACGGGCTCTACATCCTCAACCTTGATCAATCTCAATCGGAGTGTTGGCTCACCAAGAGTGATGATGATTCGTGGTTATGGCATGCAAGATTTGGACATGTTAACTTCTACGCCTTGAAGAAGATGTCGAAAATGGAGATGGTATCTCGGATGCCATTTATCGACCACGTTGATCGAGTATGTGACGGGTGCTTGGTTGGAAAACAGCACCGCTGTCCATTCCCTGCTCAGTCTACCTATCGTGCAAGTGATGAACTCGAGCTGCTCCATGGTGATATATGTAGCGCAATCACCCTAGCAACTCAGGGAGGAAAGAAGTACTTCTTCCTTGTGGTAGATCACTACTCGAGATATATGTGGGTCGTTCTCCTACGATCTAAAGATGAGGCGCTTGAAGCATTCAAGAAGCTGAAGGCTGCAACGGAGATGGAACACAAGCTAAAGGTTCGCGCTCTACGGACAGATCGCGGCGGAGAGTTTACGTCGAACGAGTTCAATGACTACTGCGAGAAGATTGGCATAAAGAGGTTCCTCATGGCACCTTATACGCCACAGCAGAATGGGGTTTTGAAAGGCACAATCAAACCATCGTTGACATTGAGAGAAGTTTACTCAAGAGCAAGAACTTGCCAGGGACATTTTGTGGAGAAGCTGTCTCAACAGCAGTCTATCTTCTCAACCAGGCTCCAACAAAGGCAGTGATCGGCAAGACTCCTGTGAAGCAATTTACGGAATTAAGCCGAATGTGTCTCATCTACGGACGTTCGGGTGCGTGGCCCATGTGAAGACGGTGGAGCCGCATCTCTCAAAGCATGCCGATAGTAGCACCAAGATGGTGTTTATCGGATACGAGAGGAGTTCGGGCACCAAGGCATACCGCTTCAATGATCCACGAACCAAGCATCTATGGATTTCACGCGACGTCGTGTTTGAAGAAAACCAAGCGTGGAATTGGAGCGCAGCAGCCAACGATGCTCCAAACGGTAACATATTCACAGTTGAATTTCCAAGTGATGATGATGCAGGGGAGGACGTCCGGGTGGTTGGCAAGAGACCCAACCAAGGTGACCACAATGGCAGTGATCACCATGGTGCCGACACCGACGACGACGCGCATGGGTCACAAAGTAATAGCGACAATGACGTGCACGGCACGGGCGGAGATCTCGGCAATGACATCGACAATGAGGTGTATAATGATGATGACAATCAAGATGATGGTCACGGTCACGACGACTACGCCGACGACGCGGATGTCGATGACCCGGCATCTAGCACGCCTGGGACTCAACTGTCTTCCTCTAGTGCATCGACGCCGACACAATTTGTGTCGCCTCCTTCGCAAGCCACAATGGATTCTTCCGGGCCTCGTCGCTACAAGACCCTCAATAAAGTCTATAAGTACGCAAAGCCAGTTATGCTCGAGTACTCTGGACTATGTTTACTCAGAGTTGAGAAGCCAGCAAACTTCATAGAGGCGAGCAAAAGTTCAAGTTGGACGCACGCAATGGATGAAGAGATGAAGGCGATCGAGAGCAATGGCACGTGAACTTTGGTAACCCGACCTCCGAACCAAAAGGCTATTGGTTTGAAGTGAGTTTACAAGTTAAAGAAGAACACGAAGGGTGACATTGTGAAGTACAAGGCAAGACTCGTTGCGAAGGGTTACGTACAACGTCAAGGAGTTGACTATGAGGAGGTGTTTGCACCGGTTGCTCGACTCGAGACAGTGAGGGTGCTCCTAGCTTTGGCGGCACAAGTGAATTGGAAGGTTCATCACATGGATGTTAAATCCGCTTTCCTCAACGACGACCTCATAGAAGAAGTGTGCGTGGAACAACCCCTTGGCTACGAGAAGAAAGACGAAGAAGAGAAAGTTTAGAAGCTCAAGAAGGCACTTTACGAGCGGAAGCAAGCGCCAAGAGTTTGTAACCCAAAGTTAGACCGAAGTTTGGTCTCGCTCGGATTCAAAAGATGTTCCCTCGGGGATCCAAAAGACAGTCTATTAAGCACCAAAGAGCAGGTGAAGGTTGAAGACGCGGCCAAGGAGGAGTGCTGGCATCAAGCTACGGACGAGCCGACGACAGCAAAGACGGTCCCTGAAATTCTAAAAGAAACGACAAAAGCAATGCCAAGGATAATGTCTATGAGTAGCAGCACTCACATTTGGGATCCAGGTCGATATTAACGACCACGTCATGTTTAGGGGGTGAATGTTAGAGCTAAACGTACTCGGAGTCGGATAGGTACTAGGCGATCTCACGCATATATTCTGATCATGGGATCAGAATAATTTTCTGATCACAACCTGGACTTCCTGAGTTACACAACCTGGACTTCTTCCTGTATAAACTCGACCTTCGGGCTATCTTCGTAACCGTGCCTTTTACCGTGAGTTTTTCTGATCAATCGTGTTGTTTGTGATATAAGTGTAATGTGCACACGTTTTTTAGCAACTAAATGCGTGTTTTAAATAGTAATCAAGATCATTGGCGGATTTGGTCTCGAGTGATGATGAACTTGTATCTGTTGCGAGTTTAATGCTTGCTTTGGGTGTTGTCGAAGCTCTTCCACGATGGGAATTGTGTTTTGGGACGATTTTGTTGCACAATTCTTTGCTATTTCAAACGAATTTGAAATCAGGCGTGTTCTTCATCCGCCCAAGATGCATCCTCCGCTTCTGACGATTTCTTGTTTTTCTGTAAAGTTTCCTGGCTGATTTGTGTACTTTAGTGAAATTCAAGGCTTACTACGTTGTCAATTTCAATCGGTATGGTCCATACGGTTTGATTTCTGGCGATTTGATGTTGGCACTCCCGCGGCTATTCCACGGGGTGTTTTCGCGGTTTTGAGATTTGCCCTCTGGTCATTTTTGGTGTGGAAAAGGAGTTGCCAGATCATTTGCAAGGGGTTGCGGATGTGTTCTAATCAGGCGCGGAGGATTTAATGCTTCACACAAATTCGTTTGTTTATATTATCTAGATCATCTAATGGTCGTTGTACAAGCTGGACTTCTACATTGTTCATACCTGAACTTCTGCTTTTCCTTCTTTTCAAGGTAATGCAGCTTCTACAAGATATTCTTAGCTAGTATCTTGAATCACGAGTGAATTACACTTGTTACTGCTGCCTGCTATATATATATGTTCCTACTTGGAACAATATATGTTTTCCCTTAACTTATGGAACGAAAAGGTCTCCAATTTCTTTGGGTTTTCGAGGAACCCACGAGTATTTATATCTGAAATTTTGTGTGGTGCACTCTAACCTGAATTGTATAGGGCCACTGTATATCAGTTATTGTATAAGGCATCTGAACTGCAGTTCTTCCTAATGTGATGATGATGCAATGTGGATCAGAAACCTGTAGGATCCACAAAGTGTTACTGTCAAGGATGATGATGATACATCACGGAGGGCATCTAAACTGCAGTTCCTGATGTGATGTGTGTAGCTCAAATGGACATGTGTGTTGGTTTTGTTGCTGCTACTTGCAACAGTAATATCTTGTTTATTTTGATACAGCAAGTACATGTGTTGCTACTTGTCTATTTTAACATCTGCAGACCCGTTGGATGCATCTAAAAATGCAGTCCTTCCTGATGTGATGGAATCTGGGAGCTGGGAAGATATAATTTCTTATGTAGTATGGCTCAGATGGATGCATGTCTATCTGCAATAGAAACTGGGACAGGCAGAACTACACATGTCACTTTGTTGCATGTGTTGTGATGTGTTGTTCTGTTCCTGCTTGCAGTAATAGTGTTAAGACCTTCACCCTTGTTGAGAATTTTGGGGATCCAGTTGAATGTTATTATGCGTGTGATGTGCTTTAACCAGAACCTGAATGACCATCGGATGATGTTGTCGCGGATGATAATAAAGACATCTCGAGAGTTCATCACTATTTGAACTTCTTATTCCCAAGGTCTGTAATAGAAGCTGGACTTCTCTTATACCAGTGATTGAACTTTTGGGTTTCCATGTTGCAAGGCGGTACAACATTGTGCTCTATATTTCTTTGTTTTTTTACCTTTGAACTTCTCTCTTTTTTTACTTTGAACTTCTTAGAAAAATATGGTTTTACATAAGCAAACAATTTTCTAGGTTTTAAAATTTGAACTTCTCTTTTTTATATCTTCCTGCTTATTTGAAATTGAACTTCTAGGGTTGTCAAATTTGAACTACTACAATTTCTGACCTTCTTGATTATTTCAAATTATTTTCTTTTTGAAAATCCATTTTTTAAACACTTTTTCTGGACTGCTCTGTTATTTTGAGTTGGCCTCCTCTCTTATTTTAATAGAAACGAGGAAAATATAACTTTTAAAAAAATTGGTTACTTTTTAAAAATGAGAAAAATCTAGTTTTTTAATGAGCTTCAAACCGCTCTGCTATTTTTAATTTGACCTTCTTGATTTTAGTTTTTAGAAATAGGGAAAATTTATTTATTTTAAATAGACATCAAACTAATGTGTTATTTATTTTATAAAAGGAAATTTTGATTTCTATTAAATTTATTTATTAGTAATTGTAAATATTTTTTCTGTATATAGACATCGAACTAATGTGTTATTTTTTTGTAATATGTTTGCATACTTCGAACAGTGGGAGAACTTCATTATGTGTTTATCCGGTACTTGCAATATTTTTGCTTATGTTTATTTTTTTTACATGTTCATTTGATGTTTTTTTCAAACCCCTGAACTTCTGTGTTTTTACAATTTGAACTTCATCAATAATTGTTGATAATTTTTTATGGATTTTTTTTCAATCATTGATAACCGCATTGCGTCATGTCGTAGCAATGCGGTAGCGCGAGGCCGAGCAGGGGGGGCGGCGGTCGGGAACCCCCTCCCCTCCCCCTGCGAGGCCGAGATAGGAACGAGCCGGAGCAGGCGACGATGCGGCGTGCCGCGTCATCGCATGCGGAGGTAAGTCCGTCACATCCGTGACCCCACTATCTTTCTTAGGGGTGTGGCTCTGGGGTGCGTGCGGTGGGGGTGGAAATAGAATAACCGCATTGCGTCCTGTCAAAACCTAGCGCGCAGCAATGCGGTAGCGCGAGGCCGAGTAGGGGGGAGGAGGGAGGGACCCCCTCCCCTCCCCCTGCGAGGTCGAGACAGGAACGAGCCAGAGCAGGCGATGACACGGCGTGCCGCATCGTCGGATGCGGAGGCGAGTCCATCACATCCGTGACCCCACTATCTATCTTAGGGGTGTGGCTCTAGGGTGCGTGCGGTGTGGAAACAGAATAACCGCATTGCATCCTGTCAAAACCTAGCGCGCAGCAATGCGGTAGCGCGAGGCCGAGCAGGGGAGGGAGGTCGGGACCCTCCTCCCCTCCCCCTGCAAGGCCGAGATAGGAACGAGCCGGAGCAGGCAACGACGCGGCGTGCCGCATCGTCACATGCGGAGGCGAGTCTGTCACATCCGAGACCCCACCATCTATATTAGGGGTGTGGCTCTGGGGTGCGTGCGGTGGGGGTGGAAATAGAATAACCGCATTGCGTCCTGTCAAAACCTAGCGCGCAGCAATGTGGTAGCGTGAAGCCGAGTAGGACGGAGGGGGGCCGGGACCCCCCTCCCCTCCCCTGCAAGGCCGAGACAGGTAGGAGGCAACGACGCGGTGTGCCGCGTCGTCGCATGCGGAGGCGAGTCCATCATATCCATGACCCCACTATCTATCTTAGGGGTGTGGCTCTGGAGTGCGTGCGGTGAGGGTGGAAACAGAATAACCGCATTGCGTCCTGTCAAAACCTAGTGTGCAGCAATGTGGTAGCGCGAGGCCGAGCCGCAAGTCTACTTTGTGTGTATTTGAATTTTGAACTTCTATATTGTTTTTAAGTTGTGTATTTTAGTTAGATATGGACTTCATCTGTTTTTGTGCTTGAACTTCTTCTTTTTGTTTCTTCGTCTTTATTTATTCATTTGCCTTTACCTCTCTGATTAGCGTACTTGAACTTCTGTTCTTTATTTTTTGAACTGCCTTCTCTTGTTTTTGTACGTGCATATTTGTGTATGTATTTTTTTTCCTTGGTAGAGTACTTGACCTTTCTGCTTGCAATCAATTTTTTGTTTGTCGGATACCAGCAGATTTGTTACGTGATCTTAACTTTTAAAAATAGATGCATTCAAATGGTGCATTTATTTACCAATAGATGCATTTAGTTTTTTAGTTGTTGGGGGGGGGGGGTAAAAAGTGTAATTACCACGGCACTGCAACACCCCACTACAGAGAGGCATTAAGTCTCTGTCTCCCTCGCCACCACCTGTCAGAAAACTCCCTCCCTCTTTTGCTCGCTCTCATCTCCCTCTCTATCACTCCGCTGCCTCCAACCTCCCCCGATTTCTCCGCCGCTGTCCCCTACGGTCGTGCGTGTAGTAACCGACGCCCGTGATGCTCCTATTTCTCCCCACGCCCGCTCTCCCTCGCCTAGCCCGCTCTCGCTCGCCCAGCACTTCTGCTCTGAAGCGAGGGCGGCAACTGCCTGCGCGGTTGCATGGTGTGCATGGCTTCGTCGGGGTGGAAGAACCGCCCCGGATTCGTGCGTGCGGGGTTCGTTTGGAGAGGTACAAATGCTCCCTCCCCCCAATCCTTGCTCTTAGTGTTCGCCAGATCTGACGAGGGCTCTCTGTTTGTTCTGTACTCTCGCATCCGCGTCCTCCCCTTTGTTCTGATGGTTGGGTTGGAGATTAGGTAGGGTTCTTGTGCATGTGGTGGGTGGATTCCATTCCCCCGTGGTCAGATTTGTATGTGAGATGCTTGTGTGTGCTATTTCTCCCTTCAAACTTTAGTGGATTCCATTTCCCCTTTGGTGATTTCAGCAGTCAGATGCAAGTAAGAGAGGGTGTGTTGTGATGGTTGATGCACTACAGGAATCAGCTACTTTGCCATCAGCCACGGCGGACGGCAAAGGCACGGATGGCGGACGGCAAAGGTCTTTGTCGTCCGCCGCGGACGGTAAAAGTGGACGACAATGTACGGGGCGGCAAAGAGCTACATTGTCGTCCGCTTCGGGCGGCTGACGGCAAAGGGTCCTTTGCCATCAGCTGCCGACGACAAAGAATACTGACGGCAATAATTGCTTGTTACTCCATTAGGTGGTTAACGGCAAGCCTTTGCCGTCGACCGACAACAAACATAGGAAGGCCTTTGCCGCGCCAACAGAGGGCAAAGTTTTTTTCTCTTTGCCGTCGACCATCAACAACCCGACCAAATAGGTCAGCCTCCGGGAAACAGGTTGCACCGCCACGTGGCCTCTTTGTCGTCATTGGCGATGGCAAAGAGACCTTTGTCGTCGGTGGCTGACGGCAAAGAGCCTGCATATTGGCTCTTTTTTCTGTTTTTTTTAAATCCAACAATTTTCACAGCAAATATATACTCCCTACATTCCACAATGTAGTGCCTATAGATTTTTGTGAAAGTCAAACTTTGCCAACTTTGACCAAGTGTATAGAGAAAACTATCTACATCTACAATATCAAACATATACATTCTGAAAATATAACTCGCGATGTATCCAATGATGTCCATTTGGTATTCTAGATGTACCTACTTTTCTCTATAAATATGGTCAAAGTTTGTAATGTTTGACTTTTGCAAAAATCTATAGGCACTACATTATGGAACGGAGGGAGTATGACATATATAGATATATTTCACAGAGCTATTTAACAACACATAAGTTTCATCGTACATACATATATAGTTCCATCCACTCATACATAGCAAGTTCCATCAAGATAGCAAAGTTGCACATACATATTACAATGCAAAGTTTCATCAAGATAGCAAGTTCCATCGTAGCAAGCTAGAAGAATACTAGAAGAGAATGAAATTAAAAACAAGCACTCCATCATAGCAAGCTAGCTTCCGAGAAGTGAATGAAATCTGCAAAATGGCAAATAAGAAAGTTAGGAAAAGGTGACTAGAAGAAGAAGCACGCCATCGTTTGTGAGGTAACTTAGGTGAAATGGATCATTTATGAGCTAACTTAGGTAAAATGCATCATTTTAGAGCTAATGTAGGTAAAATGGATCGTTTATGAGCTAACTAAGCTAATTATGCCGTTTTACATAAGTAAGGTAAGTACATGTCATTATTGAGCAAACCTAGTTAACTAAGCATATTATAACTAACTTAGGTCATTTTGGAAGAAACAAAGCTAAGTATAGATCGTTTTAGAGCTAACTTAGGTAAAATGGCTGATTTTGGAGGTCAGTAAGCTTATTAAGTCATTTTGCAGGAAAAGAAGCTACGTCTAAGTCATTAAGGTAAGCATATTGGATGAAATAAAGCTAAGTCTAGGTCTTTATGCATTTGCTAAGCAAAAAACTAGAGAAACTTACCTTGATCATGGAGGTGTGGGAGTGGGCTGGCTCAGGCCAGTAGCTGGAGAAGGATCATGTGATGCTTGTGTGGAGTAACGCTGCACCAAAGATCATTTCCAATGTTTCGTTAGCATGATGGTACTCAAAGTTAAGACTAGCAAGTAACGTCCATTCAAATTAAACTCACCGTGGTCTCAGGCGCAATCTCTGGATCAATGGCTATGGAGCCACGGGACCTCCCGCCACTAGATATCATCACCCGCTCTAGATTGTAGGGGATCTGGCTCGGGTTAAACTCCTCCCATTTCCTCGCCTTCCCCTTGACTTGCTTGTAAGAGGCAGTGTGGGCCATGGCATACAGGTCGTACCCCTCTGGCACCTTATCCGTCTTATTGTAGCATGCCTGAAAGAGAGAAACAAAGTAAATTAGTAATTAAAGGGCTCAAGCTAGCATGATGAATGAATTGCATTAATAATGAAGCAAACCACATTACCCAATTCACTTGAACTGATATAAGCTAGAGCTACCTTGATGGTGTGGCACACCTTCAATTTGGACACGTTGTCCTTGGCCTCAATCGGCTCCCCTTCCATCTTTCAACACCTGCCATGACAAAGAGTAAACGAAATTAGTACAACATAAAAAAATGCCGACATGAATAATAATATGTATATCACTTAAGTGTATCATCATCAAGTACAACATAAAAATTGAATACGACACTACTAATAATCTCGATCGGTATGATCAATAAATGCATAATCATCATCATCACTATAATCAATGGCGGGCTCATAGGGTTGATGGCATCAACATGTGGAAGGCCACCTTTACGTAATCAGTCAAGCATTGAGAGGTCGTCCGCAGATAACCTCTTCTTGTTCCGGCTCTTCTTGTTCCTCCTCACGGGGTGATGTGGGATTCAACATCCTTTGTCTACTTCAATGTTTTGGGGTGAAGTATACGGTTCTTGAAACGCTTTTGGAAAGACGTGTCTCTTGGAAGAATTCTCCTTCATATGTATGCAGGGTTAATGTGAGGTTCATAATCCTCTTCCTTTGGGGGAGATAGTCTAGCACGTGGCGGCACTTCATAAACGACATCCCAACCTTTCAGATTCGGATTAGTTTGGCAGGCCCAGGGTAGATAGAATACTTGGGTCGCCTGTTGAGCCATAATATAAACATCAGGAACATCTAAATGGGTGCTTTGGTTGATTTCAACTAGCCCTATATGTTCATGAGTCCTTCTAGTTTCCTTTGGCTGAAACCAATAACATTTGAAGACTACGACATTCGGTGGGTTTTCACCATAGAATAGAAGTTCATAAATTGCTTCAACTCTCCCATAATACTCGGTACCTCCTTCGCCGATAGCAGATACACAACAATTTGTAGACTTTCGATCGGCCATAGATAGCTCTTTGCCATAGGTACGAAAACGATACCCGTTGATGTCGTATTTGTCAAATGAACGGACCTTATAGTCAAAACCATTAGCGACTTGTCTCAATTCGGCGTCCATAGACTGGCACCTCCAATCTTGCCTCGGTCGGGAGATGCAAAATCAAATGCTGCATTGGAGTAAAGAAGCCCGGTGGAAAGATCTTTTCTAACTTGCAGATCAACTCTGGCGCCAACTCTTCCATTTCTTCTAGCACGCCAGGCGATAGTTCTTTCGCACAAAGAACACGGAAGAAATAGCTGAGTTCTGCCAAGATTAGCCATTCATCCTCGAGGATGAAGCCACATAACATCACCGGCATTACCCGCTCAATCCATATGTGCCAATCATGAATCTTGAGACCAAATATCTTCAATTTATCAAGACTCGCTCCCCTCTTTAGATTCGCTGCATACCCATCGGGGAACATCAACTGTATTTTCACCCACAAGATAATTTCCCTCATAGCTGGCCTTCCAAGATTGAACCATGCCTTTGGCTTCGTCCATTTCTGCTTTCCTTTAGGTTCTTTCATATTTTGTAACGGCCTATCACATAGCGCCTCCAGATCGACTCTAGCCTTAGTATTATCCTTTGACTTCCCATCTATGCCGAACAATGTACCAAAAAGTGCCTCGGCGATATTCTTCTCGATGTGCATCACGTCGATGTTGTGTGGGCAAAGGAGGTCTTTGAAGTAAGGCAGATCCCATAAGCATGTTTTGTGAGTCCAGGCGTGCTCAATTATACCCTTGAAGTACCACGGGCGCTCTGGATCCGGCTCGAGAGCGTTTAAGCGATCCAGTGCATTGGCACATCAACGCAGGTGGTGCAGAGTTTTTGACAACTCTACCTCTGATGAAGTTCTTCTTGTCTTTCCTGAACTTATGGCGAGGATCTAGGAACTTTCTATGCATGTCGAAGTAAGAAAACTTGCGACCGGACTGAAGCCAACGAAACTCAAGAGCTCCCTTGCATGTGGGGCACGGGAACCTTCCATGCACACACCAGCCAACGAATAGCGCATACGCCGGCAAGTCATGCGTCGAGTACATGTACGGAACACGCATTATGAAGTTTCGTTTGCTATAGGCGTCGTATGTCTTGAACCCATTATCCCAGGCTTCTTGCAATTCGCCCTTAAGCGGCTGCATGTACACATTCATATTTTTCCCCGGATAGTTGTGTTGGAAATATGCCCTAGAGGCAATAATAAATTAGTTATTATTATATTTCCTTGTTCATGATAATCGTTTATTATTCATGCTATAATTGTATTGACCGGAAGCTTGACAATACATGTGTGGATACATAGACAACACCATGTCCACTGGTAAGCCTCTAGTTGACTAGCTCGTTGATCAATAGATGGTTACGGTTTCGACCATGGACATTGGATGTCATTGATAACGGGATCACATCATTAGGAGAATGATGTGATGGACAAGACCCAACCCTAAGCCTAGCACAAAGATCGTAGTTCGTATGCTAAAGCTTTCCAATGTCAAGTATCTCTTCCTTAGACCATGAGATCGTGCAATTCCGGATACCGTAGGGAGTGCTTTGGGTGTATCAAGCGTCACAACGTAAGCTGGGTGACTATAAAGGTGCACTACGGTATCTCCGAAAGTGACCATTGGGTTGACACGGATCGAGATCGGATTTGTCACTCCGTGTAAACGGAGAGGTATCTCTGGGCCCACTCGGTAGGACATCATCATAATGTGCACAATGTGACCAAGGGGTTGATCACGGGATGATGTGTTACGGAACGAGTAAAGAGACTTGCCGGTAACGAGATTGAACAAGGTATCGGATACCAACGATCGAATCTCGGGCAAGTACAATACCGCTAGACAAAGGGAATTGTATACGGGATCGATTGAGTCCTTGACATCGTGGTTCATCCGATGAGATCATCGTGGAACATGTGGGAGCCAACATGGGTATCCAGATCCCGCTGTTGGTTATTGACGGAGAACGTCTCGGTCATGTCTACATGTCTCCCGAACCCGTAGGGTCTACACATAAGGTTCGATGGCGCTAGGGTTATATAGGAAGCTTGTATGTGGTTACCGAATGTTGTTCGAGTCCGGATGAGATCCCGGACGTCACGAGGAGTTCCGGAATGGTCCGGAGGTAAAGATTTATATATGGGAAGTCCTATTTTGGTCGCGGAAAAGTTTCGCACTTTATCGGTATTGTCTGGGAGTGCCGAAAGGGGTCCGGGGTCCACCGGGGTCCACCTGCCCGGGGGCCACATGGGCTGTGGGGGTGCGCCTTGGCCTATATGGGCCAAGGGCACCAGCCCCAAGAGGCCCATGCGCCAAGGAAACTTGGGGAGGGAAGAGTCCTCAAGGGGAAGGCACCTCAGGGTGCCTTGGGGAGGATGGACTCCTCCCCCTCTTGGCCGCACCCCTTCCTTGGAGGAAGGGGCAAGGCTGCGCCTCCCCTCTCCCTTGCCCCTATATAGTGGAGGGAGGGAGGGCATCCACACCTGAGCCTGGCGCCTCCCTCCCTCCGTGACACCTCCTCCTCTCCCGTAGGTGCTTGGCGAAGCCTGCAGGATTGCCACGCTCCTCCACCACCACCACGCCTGCCGTTGTGTTGCTGTTGGATGGAGTCTTCCTCAACCTCTCCCTCTCTCCTTGCTGGATCAAGGCATGGGAGACGCCACCGGGCTGTACGTGTGTTGAACGCGGAGGTGCCGTCCGTTCGGCACTAGGATCTCCGGTGATTTGGATCACGACAGCAATCGACTCCTTCAACCCCGTTCTCATGAACGCTTCCGCTTAGCGATCTACAAGGGTATGTAGATGCACTCTCCTTCCCTCGTTGCTGGTTTCTCCATAGATTGATCTTGGTGATGCGTAGAAAATTTTGAATTTCTGCTACGTTCCCCAACAGTGGCATCATGAGTTAGGTCTATTGCGTAGATTCTTTGCACGAGTAGAACACAAAGTAGTTGTGGGCGTTGATTTTGTTCAATATGCTTACCGTTACTAGTCCAATCTTGTTTCGACGGTATTGTGGGATGAAGCGGCCGGACCGACCTTACCGCGTACTCTTACGTGAGACAGGTTCCACCGACCGACATGCACTTGGTGCATAAGGTGGCTAGCGGGTGCAGTCTCTCCCACTTTAGTCGAACGGATTCGATGAAAAGGGTCCTTATGAAGGGTAAATAGCAATTGACATATCACGTTGTGGTTTTGCGTAGGTAAGAAACGTTCTTGCTAGAAACCCATAGCAGCCACGTAAGACATGCAAACAACAATTAGAGGACGTCTAACTTGTTTTTGCAGGGTTTGCCATGTGATGTGATATGGCCAAGAAGAATGTGATGAATGATATGTGATGTATGAGATTGATTATGTTCTTGTAATAGGAATCACGACTTGCATGTCGATGAGTATGACAAACGGCAGGAGCCATAGGAGTTGTCTTTATTTATTGTATGACCTGCGTGTCATTGAACAACGCCATGTAATTACTTTACTTTATTGCTAACCGGTAGCCATAGTAGTAGAAGTAATAGTTGGCGAGACAACTTCATGAAGACACGATGATGGAGATCATGATGATGGAGATCATGGTGTCATGCGGTGACGATGATGATCATGGAGCCCGAAGATGGAGATCAAAGGAGCAAAATGATATTGGCCATATCATGTCACTATTTGATTGCATGTGATGTTTATCATGTTTATGCATCTTGTTTACTTAGAACGACGGTAGTAAATAAGATGATCCCTTACACAAATTTCAAGAAGTGTTCTCCCCTGACTGTGCACCGTTGCTATAGTTCGTCGCTTCTAAGCACCACGTGATGATCGGGTGTGATGGATTCTTACGTTCACATACAACGGTGTAAGACAGATTTACACAGCAAAAACACTTGGGGTTAACTTGGCGAGCCTAGCATGTGCGGACATGGCCTCGGAACACGAGACCGAAAGGTCGAGCATGAGTCGTATAGTAGATACGATCAACATGAAGATGTTCACCGATGATGACTAGTCCGTCTCACGTGATGATCGGACACGGCCTAGTTGACTCGGATCATGTAATCACTTAGATGACGGAGGGATGTCTATTCGAGTGGGAGTTCATGAGATGAACTTAATTATCCTGAACATAGTCAAAAGATCTTTGCAAATTATGTAAATGGCTTCGCGCTTTAGTTCCTTGTTTAGATATGTTCCTAGAGAAAAGATAGTTGAAAGTTGGCGGTAGCAATTATGCAGACGGTAGAAAGCTTATGTCGTTAATGCACCGCTCGATGTCTTTGAACCCCAAAGCGTCGTTTGTGGATGTTACGAACATCGGACTTACACGTTTTGATAACTACGTGATAGTTCGGTTAAGCGGTTTAGAGTTGAGGCACCAAAGGCGTTTTGAAGCGTCGCGGAACATATGAGATGTTTGAGGGCTGAAATTGGGATTTCAGGCTCGTGCCCACGTCAAGAGGTATAAGACCTCCGACGATTTTCTTAGCCTGCAAACTCAGGGAGAAAAGCTCAATCGTTGAGCTTGTACTCAGATTAATACGGGTACAACGATCACTTGAATCGAGTGGGAGTTAATCTTCCGGATGAGATAGTGATGTTTCTCCAAAGTCATTGCCACCAAGCTGTTAGAGCTTCGTGATGAACTATAACATATCGAGGATAGATATGATGATCCTTGAGCTATTCGCAATGTTCGACATCGCGAATGTAGAAATCAAGAAGGAGCATCAATTGTTGATGGTTGGTGAAACCACTAGTTTCAAGAAGGGCAAGGGCAAATAGGGACACTTCATGAAGCGGCAAATCGATTCTTGCTCGGTGAAGAAACCCAAGGTTGAACCCAAACACGAGACTAAGTGCTTACGTAATAAGGGGAACAGCCTTTGGGCAGAATTACCCTAGATACTTGGTAGATAAGAAGGTGGCACGGTCGATAGAAGTATATTGGATATACATTATGTTAATGTGTACTTTACTAGTACTCCTAGTAGCACCAGGGTATTAGATACCGGTTCGGTTGCTAAGTGTTAGTAACTCGAAATAAAAGCTACGGAATAAATGGAGACTAGCTAAAGGTGAGCTGACGATATGTGTTGGAAGTTTATCCAAGCTTGATGTGATCAAGCATCGCACGCTCCCTCTACCATCAAGATTAGTATTAAACCTGAATAATTGTCATTTGGTGTTTGCGTTGAGCATAGACATGATTGGATTATGTCTATCGCAATACGGTTATTCATTTAAGGAGAATAATGGTTACTCTATTTATTTGAATAAATACCTTCAATGGTCTTGCACCTAAAGGAATGGTTTATTGAATCTCGATCGTAGTGATACACATTTTCATGCCAAAAGATATAAGATAGTAATGATAGTACCACTTACCGTGGCAATCGCCACGTAAGTCATAAAGCGCATGAAGAAGCTCCATGTTGATGGATCTTTGGACTCACTCGTTTTTGAAAAGTTTGAGACATGCTGAACCATGTCTATTGGTGTATATGCATGAAGAAACTCCATGCAGATGGGTCGTTTGGACTCACCTGATTTTGAATCACTTGAGATATGCAAATCATACCACATGGGCAAGATGACTGAAAAGCCTCGGTTTCAGTAAAATGGAACAAGATAGCAACTTGTTGGAAGCAACACATTTTGATGTGTGCAGTCCAATGAATGCTGAGGCATGCAGTGAATATCGTTATGTTCTTACTTCACAGATGATTTGATTATATGTTGAGTACATTTACTTGATGAAACACAAGTCTGAATTATTGAAAGGTTCAAGTAATTTCAGAATGAAGTTGAAGATCTTCGTGACAAGAGGATAAAATGTCTGTGATGTGATCATAGAGATGAATATCTGAGTTCTGAGTTTTGGCACACAATTAAGACATTGTGCAAATTGTTTCACAATTAATACCGCACAGAACACCATAGTGTGATGGTGTGTCCGAACATCATAGTTGCACCCCATTAGATATGGTGCGTACCATGATGTCTCTTATCGAATTACCACTATCGTTTATGGGTTAGGCATTAGAGACAACCACATTCACTTTAAATAGGGCACCATGTAATTCCGTTGAGATGACACCGTATAAACTATGGTTTAAAGAAACCTAAACTGTCATTTCTTAAAAGTTTGGGGCTGCGACGCTTATGTGGAAAAGTTTCAGGTTGATAAGCTCGAACCCAAAGCGGACAAAATGCATCTTCATAGGACACCCAAAACAGTTGGGTATACCTCCTAATTCAGATCCGGAAGCAATAGGGATTGTTTCTTGAATCGGGTCCTTTCTCGAGGAAAAGTTCGTCTCGAAAAGTTGAGTGGGAGGATGGTGGAGACTTGATGAGGTCATTGAACCATCACTTCAACAAGTGTGTAGCAGGGCACAGGAAGTTGTTCCCGTGGCACCTACACCAATTGAAGTAGAAGCTTATGATAGTGATCATGAAGTTTCGGATCAAGTCACTACCGTACATCGTAGGGTGACAAGGATGCGTACTACTTCAGAGTGATACGCAATCCTGTCTTGAAGGTCATGTTGCTAGACAACAATGAACCTACGAGCTATGGAGAAGCGATGGTGGGCCCAAATTCCGACAAATGGTTAGAAGCCATGAAATCCGAGGAAGGATCCATGTATCATAACAAAGCATGGACTTTGGTGGACTTGCCCGATGATCGGCAAGCCATTGAGATGAATGGATCTTTAAGAAGAAGACGGACGTGGACGGTAATATCACCATCTATGAAGCTCGACTTGTGGCGAAGAGTTTTCACAAGTTCAAGGAGTTGACTACGATGAGATTCTCTCATTCAGTAGCGATGCTTAAGTCCGTCGGAATCATGTTAGCATAAGCTGCATTTATGAAATCAGGCAGATGGATGTCAAAATGAGTTTCCTTACCGGTTTTCGTAAGGAAAGGTTGTATGTGATACAATCGAGAAAAGTTTTGTCGATCCTAAGGATGCTAAAGGTATCTTTGGCTCCAAATGATCCTTTCTAAGGACTGGAGTAAGCATCTCGGAGTTGGAATGTGTGCTTTGATGAGATGATCAAAGATTTTGGGTGTATACAAAGTTTATGAGAAACTTGTATTTCCAAAGAAGTGAGTGGGAGCACTATAGAATTTTGATGAGTATATGTTGTTGACATATTGTTGATCAGAAATGATGTAGAATTTCTGGAAAGCATATAGGGTTATTTGAAAAGTGTTTTTCAAGTGAAGACCTGTATTAAGCTACTTGAACATTGAGCATCAAGATCTATGAGGATAGATCAAAAACGCTCAATAGTACTTTCAAATGAGCACATACCTTGACATAATCTTGAAAGTGTTCAAGATGGATCAGTCAAAGAAGGAGTTCTTGCCTGAGTTGTAAGGTATGAAGTTAAGAGTTAAAAGCTCGACCACAGCAGAAAAGAGAGAAAGGACGAAGGTCGTCCCCTATGCTTCAGACATAGGCTCTATAGTATGCTATGCTGTGTACCGCACCGGAAGTGTGCCTTGCCATGAGTCGATCAGGGGTACAAGAATGATCCAGGAATGGATCATTGGACAATGATCAAAATTGTCCTTGGAGTAAATAAGGACATGTTTCTCGATTATGGAGGTGATAAAGAGTTCGGCGTAAAGGGTTACGTCGATGCAAGCTTTAACACCTATCCGAGTGACTCTGAGTAGCAAACCGGATCACGTATAGTGGAGCAACCGTTTGGAATAGATCCAAGTGGAGGCGTGGAAGCAGCATTTTCAATATGACATAGAGAATTGCGAAGTACACACGGATCTGAAAGGTTCGAGACCCGTTGACTAAAACCCGTTGACTAAAACCTCTCTCACAAGCAAAACATGATCAAACCTCGGAACTCATTGAGTCTAAATCACATGATGATGTGAACTAGTTTGACACTAGTAAACTCTTTGGATGTTGGTCACATGGCGATGTGACCTATCAGCGTTAATCACATGGCGATGTGAACTAGATTATTGACTCTAGTGCAAGTGGGAGACTGTTGGAAATATGCCCTAGAGGCAATAATAAATTAGTTATTATTATATTTCCTTGTTCATGATAATCGTTTATTATTCATGCTATAATTGTATTGACCGGAAACAACAATACATGTGTGGATACATAGACAACACCATGTCCCTGGTAAGCCTCTAGTTGACTAGCTCGTTGATCAATAGATGGTTACGGTTTCCTGACCATGGACATTGGATGTCATTGATAACGGGATCACATCATTAGGAGAATGATGTGATGGACAAGACCCAACCCTAAGCCTAGCACAAAGATCGTGTAGTTCGTATGCTAAAGCTTTCCAATGTCAAGTATCTCTTCCTTAGACCATGAGATCGTGCAATTCCCGGATACCGTAGGAGTGCTTTGGGTGTATCAAGCGTCACAACGTAATCGGGTGACTATAAAGGTGCACTACAGGTATCTCCGAAAGTGACCATTGGGTTGACACGGATCGAGATCGGGATTTGTCACTCCGTGTAAACGGAGAGGTATCTCTGGGCCCACTCGGTAGGACATCATCATAATGTGCACAATGTGACCAAGGGGTTGATCACGGGATGATGTGTTACGGAACAGTAAAGAGACTTGCCGGTAACGAGATTGAACAAGGTATCGGATACCAACGATCGAATCTCGGCAAGTACAATACCGCTAGACAAAGGGAATTGTATACGGGATCGATTGAGTCCTTGACATCGTGGTTCATCCGATGAGATCATCGTGGAACATGTGGGAGCCAACATGGGTATCCAGATCCCGCTGTTGGTTATTGACGGAGAACGTCTCGGTCATGTCTACATGTCTCCCGAACCCGTAGGGTCTACACATAAGGTTCGATGACGCTAGGGTTATATAGGAAGCTTGTATGTGGTTACGAATGTTGTTCGGAGTCCGGATGAGATCCCGGACGTCACGAGGAGTTCGGAATGGTCCGGAGGTAAAGATTTATATATGGGAAGTCCTATTTTGGTCATGGGAAAAGTTTCGCACTTTATCGGTATTGTACGGGAGTGCGAAAGGGGTTGAGGGGTCCACCGGGGTCCACCTGCCCGGGGGGCCACATGGGCTGTAGGGGTGCGCCTTGGCCTATATGGGCCAAGGGCACCAGCCCCAAGAGGCCCATGCGCCAAGGAAACTTGGGGAGGGAAGAGTCCTCAAGGGGAAGGCACCTCAGGGTGCCTTGGGAGGATGGACTCCTCCCCCTCTTGGCCGCACCCCTTCCTTGGAGGAAGGGGCAAGGCTGCCTCCCCTCTCCCTTGCCCCTATATATAGTGGAGGGAGGAGGGCATCCACACCTGAGCCTGGCGCCTCCCTCCCTCCCGTGACACCTCCTCCTCTCCCGTAGGTGCTTGGCGAAGCCTGCAGGATTGCCACGCTCCTCCACCACCACCACGCCCGTTGTGTTGCTGTTGGATTGAGTCTTCCTCAACCTCTCCCTCTCTCCTTGCTGGATCAAGGCATGGGAGACGTCACCGGAGCTGTACGTGTGTTGAACGCGGAGGTGCCGTCTGCTCGGCACTAGGATCTCCGGTGATTTGGATCACGGCAGTACGACTCCTTCAACCCCGTTCTCATGAACGCTTCCGCTTAGCGATCTACAAGGGTATGTAGATGCACTCTCCTTCCCCTCGTTGCTGGTTTCTCCATAGATTGATCTTGGTGATGCGTAGAAAATTTTGAATTTCTGCTACGTTCCCCAACAAGTTGGGCCCTGGAATTATCAACATCAGGAAAATGTTCTTTCTTTGCATAATCTGTCCGGGGGGGAGATTGAGTGGAAAGACAAATACGGGCCAACAACTGTATTGGGCTGCCGTCATACCAAACACACTGAACCCATCGGTGTTGATGCCGACTCGAGGATGCCTCGGATCTGCCGCTTTGTCAGCATGTAATTCATCAAACTTTTTCCACGCAACACCATCCGATGTGTGTACCATCATCGATTACCATACGCATCTAGTTCGGTTCTTTTGCCTGTTTTGTGCCATGTCATCTGTCTGGCCGTCTCTTCGACCATGAAAAGACGTTGAAGTCTTGGTACGATTGGCATATACCGAAGAACACTAACAGGGATTTTGGTTTGTGTCTTCTCACCCATACCGTTGTCTACCACAATATACCTGGAACACTTGCAAATACTGTCATAATTGCGTCATAGCATTCTCTGCCCAAGTTGAACTGAGCCTTCAAAGCCATTACTTGTGAGATGGCATCCAACTGACAAAGCTCAGTGTGCTCGTGGAGCGGACGTTTTGAAGACTCCAACATTTCATTGAAGGCCTTTGCAGATTCCTCCATCTCCTCGTCCGAATCCGAGCATCATCATAGTCTTGCACCATGTTTTCCATCCGGTACCATGCTCATCGGTGCGACGATGATCCACCTCAGCTTCGGTCACGTTGGGCAGACTCACCATGAAATGTCCACACCGTATAATCGGGCGTAAAACCATTCTTCTGCGGTGTTTACCCATTTCGGACTCTGTCCTCTTTTCCCAATTGCCGCATCGGAAACAAGGGCACCAAGTTTTCCTCTGGCCATTTGCAAATGCGGCTTGCACAAACCCCTTGGTTTTTGTGAACCATTCAGCGCTCCATTTGTTCTGACCAGTGTGACCGGTATACATCCACACACGATCACTCATCTAGACTTTCAGAGCTACTAGACACACAACAATTATATATATAATTCACCATGTATATATTCATCAGTTGATCTACTTTGTCAATTTTATTACGTCCATGCAACCTACACTCTAATAGGTAATAATAGGTCCTAATCCCACCCGAGTATGTGTAGATTGGGTTCATTTTCCCAAGCTATGCTCCGGATCCGCATAAAATTTTGGCAGCACCTCCCGCCGTTCTCACGATACACGTCTCTACAATAAGCAGAGAGGATGTGTACCCGGAGAACAACAGGAGGAATCGACGAAATTTATGTGTCGGATCCGAGCAAAGATATGGGAAAACGAACCCAATCTACACATACTGGGCTGTCCATGGATAGCGTTCGACAATTGAAAGAATCAAGGTTATAAATATGCAAATGCATGCATATTTATAACTATGACGCTTTCGACGGGAGACACATATTGATTACATATCTTGATGATTCAAGACACATATATAGCTAGCTACCAAATTTCATGTCATTTGTGCAAATAATTAATGGGGAGAAGGACATGTCATTTGTGCTCACCCATGAACGAAGGCGAGAGCTCGTCAAGCGCACGGCGAGGTCGTTGAACACCAAACCTCGCAGCGATGAAACAACTGCACATTTAAATCTACCCGATCAACACAATTATATATGATGTTTTTCATAACAAAATCGAAAAATATATGACCTAACTAATAATTCACAAATATATAACCCCGTCGGCCTCTGGAAGGCCAAAGAGCACCTTTTCGGGAGGTTTAGGGGGTCGGGGTGTCATGTCGGTGTCGGGGTGATGTTTGAAATTAGGGGTGTCGTGTCGGGGTCGGGGTGTCGGGTGTGGTGTCGTGGTCTGTGTGTCGGGGTGTGGTGTCGGGGGGTGGGGTCGGGGTGTGGGTGTCTGGGTGTGGTGTCGGGGTGTGGTGTAGGGGGGTGTCGGGGTGGTCGATGGTCGGGGTGTTTCCTTCTATCCTTCTTCTTCTTTCCTTCTCTTCTTCTTCTTTTTTCTTCTTCTTTCCTTTCTTCTTCTTGTTCTATCCTTCTTCTTTCCTTTCTTCTTCTTCTTCTTCTTCTTTCCTTTCTTCTTCTTTCCTTTCTTCTTCTTCTTCTTCTTTTTTCATCTTTTTTCTACTTCTTTTACTTCTTTTCTTTTCTTCTATTCTTCTTCTTCTACTTCTTCTACTTCTTTTCTTCTTCTTCTTTTTCATCTTTTTCTACTTCTTTTCTTTTCTTCTTTTCATCTTTTTCCACTTCTTCTTCTTTTCTTCTACATATTCTTTTTCTAACACTAACACTAAATTTTCTTCTTTTCTAACACTAAATCTAACACTAACACCAACACTAACAATTAAACAACAAAATAAAGAAAAATAGAAAAAAAACTCACTTGGAGCAGGCGACGCTGGCTGAGGTGGTGGGTGGGTGGGGCGGGGCTCGAGGCAGTGGTATGGCAGGCGGCGAGGCGGCGGCGGGAGGGAGGCGGGCGGGCGGGGCAGGGCGGAGACGGTGAGGCGGTGGCGGGTGGGGAGGGTTGAGGCGGTGGCGGTGAGGCGATGGCAAGCGATGGCGGGGCGGCGAGGCGACAGGCGGGGTGGAGGAGGTCGAGGAGAGAGATGAGTAGCGGGGAGGGGCTCGGCCGTTAGTTAGGTTAGTTAGGGTAGCCTTTGCCGTCCGCCCTCCTTTGTCGTCCGCTTTTGTTCATATTTGCCATCTGCGGCGGACGGCAAAGCGGGGGGACGTTAAGTATTTTTTAACCAGCTCCTCAGTGGGGCCCCCCTTCCTCTTTGCCGATACGCTAGTGGGCCGGCAAAAAGATTCTTACCGTCGACTAGCGGACGGCAAAAAGAACAGTGATGGCAAAGGCTTTCTTTGCCATCACCGATTCTTTGCCGTCTGCTTTCGGGTAGCTGATGGCAAAGAGCTTCTTTGCCGTCTGCTAGCTGACGCAAAGAGCTGGCAGATGGCAAAGTAGTTGATTCCAGTAGTGATGTTGGATCTGATGTATCTAATTGTCTTAGTGTTGTTGATTTCGAAGTCTAGATTGTGTGTGTCACATGCTAGTTAGTTTATGGGTACTTTTTTTTTGTGCTTGCCTAGATGTGCTATTGTATTCATCCTAGGGTTTGATTTAGTTGCTTTTTGTATTTTTTGTATGACTTTCTACTTGCTAACTATATGCAATATATCCCCTATTTTTAGTAGGTTGTTCTAGGGTTTGTAGTACCATTCATCAAGGGGGTTGTGTTGTCATGGCTTCAAAGCCTTCTCCAGGTGTTTTAATGTAGTTGCATTTTGTATTTTAAGTAGAAGTTTTGTTATATTTGTCTGCCCATATCTTCACTTGGTTGTCTTGTTGGACTGCCCATTCTTAAAAGTGTGAACTTGTAGCAAAGTTGATGTGTATGCATTTTACCCTTAGTTTAAGTTAGTAGAGTGTTGCTTAATGTTTATTTGATGAATTGCTGGTGAACTATGCCACCAAGTGTTGCTGGACTTCCCACATGTTTCATATTTTATAGTGTATATCTTTGTTTCTTTTGCGTGATCATTTTCATGGTATTGATATTTAGTTTGCCTGTGAAATAGTATTTCTACTCATGCTAAATATTTTCTATGTGGTATTTGCTTGGGCCACATAGCTGAACTTCTGGTTTTAATTATTGTTTGGTTATAATGAAATTTGGTTGAACTTCTGTTCTGTGTATTTGTTTTACTGCTTTGTTATATATTGTTGAACTTCTGGACATTCATCTTATATGTAGTACCCTCTCTAGTGTAGATTGTTCTATATTTAGTATGTAAATTGTAAATTGTTCATTGTGTTTACTTCTTTGTTAGGTATTCTTGAACTTATGTGTATTATATATTGATGCAATAGTAGAAACCCCTTTTGGTGTAGGATGGTTGATTAGGACTCAACTTCCTTTTTACTTGCATTTTTTGTAGTTGATGATGAATTGAATAGTTCTGGAAAAAATGCCTGTGATCAAGATGGAGCTTCAGAAGTTATCTTGATGCTC
Source organism: Aegilops bicornis (assembly GCA_021605145.1). Lineage (NCBI taxonomy): Eukaryota > Viridiplantae > Streptophyta > Magnoliopsida > Poales > Poaceae > Aegilops > Aegilops bicornis. The sequence continues at coordinate 882,290,175 of CM038670.1, forward strand.
CAATATCCGATCTTGACTAAATCACCTGTTATTCCTTTGACTTTGATTGTTGAGATTGCTTCGAGCCTTGAGTATAATTCAAGCCTCGAGGAACTTGCTTCTGCAGCTCTTGCTTCACCTAGTATGTGCAACTCCTTTTCTTTTTATTTTAAATTCTCGAGCCATGTTTTTTTTAACTTATTCCTGTCGTGTGTGTTTTGTTTTTTCTTGCTGACTATTTTTCTTTTTTGCTATGCTTTTTGTGTTCTTTGCAGATATGTCCACAGGAGAGGAAGCTATGAACACCATCGACGATATTCTATCTGAGATGGGTTTATCAGAAAACACTGCTGCTGCCGAGGAGGGGGCTCCGTCAGTCGAAGGTTCTGATTCTGTTTCGGATCCTTTGTGCTCTGTTCAGATGTGAGAGACGCAGTCGCAGTCTATTGATGGCACTGAACCTGTCACGCAACCTGAGGATGTGCCTCTCCAGCTTCTTCTGGAGGACCAGCGCAAGAGGAAGAAGCAAGAATATTTTGATAAGAAGATGGTGGCCCGCCTTCAGAAAGGTTCTGATGTTCCTGAAACTATTGATGTTGCTGAGCTCACTATTGGGCATTGCTCTGTTGTTGAGGAATACGTGTCGTGTGGCGCCGTGGTTGTCCCCGTGAAGAAGAAAATCAAGAAGACCATTGCCAGGAAGAATTTAGTTGGTGAACTTACTCCTCGGAGGAGCCCACGTGTTTCAAAGTTTGCAGAAATTGCTGAAGAGGAAGGGCTAGCCCTCGGTGGTACACCATGCCATAGTCCTCGTGTGCTTTCCACTATGCTGCCTACGCCTTCTCCGCTTGGTGCTGGTGCATCTGGTAAGGGGAAGAAATGCGGCGTTAAGCGCAATGTTGCACCTGCAAAGGTCAACAAGGGTGTGAATAAGCGTTCTCGTGTTAATCCAGAGGACAAGGATGATGCTGATTCCAACACTGATGATGAGGATGACGATGATGATGTTGTTGCCGCTAATCAGGTATGAATCTCTCATGTTTGCTGCTTTTGAGAGCATTTGTAGATTTGTTGTAGTTTTTGTGTTTGGAGCACTGCCCTGGTGTACATGGTTGAACTTCTGCTATGTACATAGCTGACCTTCTGCTTCATATAGACGAGTAAATTAGCTGAACTACTTGGCTTTTATGGTATTACTGCATTTGTGTACATAGGTGAACTTCTGGATAAATACATAAGAAATTAGCTTAACTTGTTTGTTATACATGTTTTATTACTACCTTGGTGTACATGGTTGAACTTCTGCTATGTCCATTTCTAACATTTTGAAAGCATGTTAACTTCGGGTCATACGTGGTTGTACTGCCTATGTAGACATAGTTGGACTTCTGAAATGTACCACGTGTGTAGGCATTAGTGGAATTTTTGGTGTAGTTTGTGTATCTGATTGTTCTGCCTTTTTTCCTTGTCATTATCTTTTTTTCAGTATCAGCTTGTGGTACTAACTTGAACTTTTGATATTGTCTTCTATATTTTTGTTCCCATGTTCTTTCATTTGTTCTGCAATGTGTTGACTTTTGTTTTTGTATGCAGTGGAAGACACATGCTGAGGTTGTGTTCTTTAGGCGTATTGAACGTCATGTTCTTACTATGCCTCGTGCCTCCGGCCTAGGGAGTGGGACTTCCCCAAGATTTGAATTCGCCCGGGATGTTAACACTGGTGCCCCCCGGTAGATCCAGGAGGTTCTTTTGCCCGTGTGAGTGCTGTAGGTGGCGTATCTTCTGAGGGTTTGTTTGATGCTGGCAATCTTTCCCTTGCTAGGATTGATGGACTTCTGGAAATTGTTTGTGAAGAGATGGCTTGTGTTCCTACAACAGTTGAGCGTCTTAGTCACGTTGATGGGATTCTTCCTCCCGGCCACGGTTTTGATGCTGAGTCTTCGAAGGATGTTTTGTCGATTGAAGCTAAATATCTTGCTGACCTTCGTGAGAGCACTTCCCACCTCTGTGCTAGCTTTAGGTTGTTCAAGGAAATGCAGGAAGTTCGTTGCAAGCCTTTTGAAGATGTGGCAAGTGTTGTTGTCAAATAGATTGAGAGGCAAGATCCTGTTCGTTTGGGTTGTGAAGGAGGCCACATGGAGCATACTAAAGAGGTTTGTTTGTGTTGGCTTTTTGATATGTATGTGCATTAATGTTCATTGTTAGCTTTCAGTTATTACTATTTGTAGTCATAGGTGACCCTTACTGATTCCATGTGTCCTAAACCTTTTCCTTTTAGTGCTAGTGTTTCCTAGGTGACCTTCTTTGTTTACAGTACCTGAACTTCAGGGGCTACAACACCTGAACTTCTGTCATTTCCGTAACTGGACTTTTTGTTCCCTTTTGCATTAGAGTGGTTTGATATCTAACTTTCTATGTTTACTGTATTTGGACTTCCACTATGTGTCATTTTGTCATAGCTGACCTTCTTTTTTTATGTAATCTGAACTTCTGCTGATTAGGCATTTGTGTTGTACATGATTTTTTTTGTAGGCTATTGATGATGGTGCTAGGGTTGAGGAGGATGTTTTATCTGAAAGCGCAACTGCTCCTGTGCATGAACTTGTTCCCGCGAGTGATGTACCAGTTGATGAGGTTCATGGCAGTGAAAATCAAGTACCATTTTTCTTGTCTATTTGTATTTTTTACTTGTTTTTGCATTTTATCACTGTGTGCCCATTTGTAATGACTTTCTGTTCTTTGTTGTAGAATGATGATTCTAGTGTTTGTCCAGAGAAGGTTGCAGACAAGATTATGTCAGGCATCGACTGCTCTGACGGGGTGGAGCCAACTGAACCTCAGTCGTCCATTGGCGCTGTGGTTTACGATCTTGGCGAAAGGTGGCAAGGCAATTTGGAGATATCATTTTGGAGACAGATCCCGTTGAGGCTGATGTTGAGACTGGTGGTAGTGCTGATGCAGGCCCGGAGAAGTCTCCTGCAGCAGAGCCATCGATTGTTGTTGATCTTTGGTTCTCCACCGCTCCAACCGCTCCAACAGTTTTTATTGTTTGATTCTCGGCTGCTCCAAGCTGCTTCTTGTCCTCGGCCGATCTTCTTTGCAATATCTACTGGAGATGACGATGAAGAGACCTAAAGCGATAGCGTGGGAGAGGAGGTTGATCATTTCAGTGCTACGACTGGAATAGGCAAGAATCCATAAAGAGAGGAGCATGCTTCTCTCTTCTTTCCCCATCCCAGTTCCTTTTGTTTTTTGGTTTTGGTCCATGATATCCCTGTGAACTGCCTGTGTGGTGCAAGTTGAACTTCTGGTTTGTGCTTTGTCGGTTGGTTTGTAAATAAAGTTAAGTGAACATGTTTCTATGTGGGGGGAGGTCTGTAATACATGGGTTGTGATGTTTAAAATCCTGTTGTTTTATCTTTTCTGGTGTAGCAGCAGCTGAGATGTGCTTGTGTTTGAATGTTGTGCTCGAATATTACTCTTATTTTCTTTTTTTTCTGAGCAGATAGTGAACTTGCTATTGTCCAAAAGAATGTTGATGACTTTTATTTCAGTGTTACTAGGCTTAAGAACGATCGTTCTAAGAGGTGAGTGTAGCTAGTCAGAATTTACATACATCTACAACTATGAACTGCATGTTGTTTCATACCTAACCTTCTTTACTCTTTGTTGCTGAACTTCTAGTTTCTTTCTCTGGTGCTGAACATCTAGTCTTTTTTACTGCCTGTTATGATGTAGCTGAACTTCTGTGCTTATACGTGTGATAACTTTCTTGGGTTCCTGATGCTTAACTTCTTTTTTACTTTCTATTACTTGTTTTAGATCAAAGATTATGTTCCAAAACAATGAGTGTGAAGCTACTGTTGAAGATGTAGCAATATCTTTTTCTCCTCGCGGAATGCTTCCATCTAATGTAGTCGAGATTGCACTCTATTGTCTACGTGCGAAATACCAGGGATCAGATAAACTCATTCTACCGTATTAGGTTTGTGTAAGTCAACCCTATAGTGTTTTGTTTTCTGCTTTGTTCCTTACCATTTTAGTTAAAACTTGTTTATCTCATTTGTTTTTTCATATGTTGCTGTTGTTTGCATTATTTTATGACAAGATTTTCAGAGGTCAATTTGATTCCCGTGTGAGGAGGTACTTCTTGGCGACTGGTCCGGATAGCATGGATGCACATGATTCTATAAGCAATATCTTGTTCTTTGCCTTTTGTATTAGTTTGCATTGTGATCCACTCTGTTTATTTTGTTTTATTTTTTGTTTGTACCATTTGATATTAATTTTCAGTTTTTAATGAGTTGTGTGTTTATGTTTGCTTCAGGTTGTTTTCCCCACTTTTGACCCACCTGTAATGCCTTCTCACTTGGGTGGTGTTGGTCATTGGGTTTCGATATTTCTTGACTTGAAGAATTCAAGGTTCCAGCTTCTTGACTCGTACTATGGACCAAACGATGACTATGCGGCATGCCTGTTTCGGCAGATGACTGATAACATCAAGAAGCTTTGGAATGATGCCAGCATTGACAGGGAGAAAACCTCCAGTCCTTCTATTGAACAATTCCCTTTGGATTGGATTGATGTGCCCCAACAGCAAAACAAGTATGACTTCCACTTTTTCTCTCCATCTCTTATGTTTTAACTGTAGTTGTACGTAATCTGCAACGTCTTTTATTACTTTGGCTTTCTTTTTCTTTTAACACTGTTATTTTTTTGTTTGTTGACAGCATCGACTGTGGATTCTTCATGCTTACGATTGTTAATTCGTTTCATGAAGGGGTTCTTGCAAACTACTCCCATCATAATATCGAGGATATCAAAAAGATGTGGTTGTACTCAGTTTCTTCTTCTAACCTGTTTGAAACAGACTTCCAAAGTCTGTTTGGCTACTATACATGTAAGCCTTGACACTTGGACTGCTTGCCTGTACTTCATCTTTTATTGTACATGAACTTCATTTTTGTCATTTTTATTTTGCTTGTGTATTTTGTTTCAGTAATTTTTTCCTTTCATTGCTTACTTGGACAGGAGCATGTCTTCTATTTTGTATTTCAGGATATGATGCCTTTTTATGCTTTTGTTAGCTCTAGTTGATTGTTTTCCAATTCATCAGTTTATGTTGAATTGTGCCTTTGGTTGTGCCTGAACTTCATTTAGTTTTTAAATGAAACACATTTTTTTAGGTCAGCTTTAGTAGTGACCATGTCATCTATATTAGTTGGACTGTACATTGTGATGTACCTGAACTCTAGTTATAATTAATTGTCTTTTTTTCTTCCTTTTCTTTGACAGTGGAGCCGTTGGACTTGACCGATTACCACTACTCATTCCTCGGGTCACAGGAATACCAACCTAGGGAGGAGTCGATGAGTACAACTCCGAGAGAAGATGATTGCGCTCGAACCCTTATTCCTTCCTAGTTGGGGAAGCAGGTTGTTGGTATTTGTGGTGCTCCAAACACCCCTTGCTCCAGGAAGGTTGGTGAAGTCGAAGCAGACGAAGCAGAGGTGATTTCGTCGGATGATGATTATGAGAAGATTGCATACCCGAAGAATGGTAAATCTGTTGTTGGTACTGTTGCTGGGATAGGTGGGAAGAATGTTGTCATCACCAGGAGGAAACCAGCAGTTGAGTCTGGCAACATAACTTCTTCCAAGAGAGCATCGAGATTGCCTTTGAAGTGGCGTTCTGTTGTCGCTCCCCTAAATAATTACATTTACCCTCATCTATCCGAGGCCCAGAGAGTGAAACAGTTTGTGCTTAGTGATGATGGTCTGGAGAAGCATTCTGAGTGAGTTTCCTTCTTATTATTTTTGTTGCTGCCAAAGATCTTACTGTGTTCTAAACTTCTGTTGTATTAGTATCTGAACTTCTATTTAATTTCTCCCTGCCTTTTGGAGTTATAGTTTCTGAACTTCTGTTGTATTAGTGTTTGAACTTCTAATATTTTTTCCCATCCTTTTAAATCTGCAGGACAAGCTACTGCATGTTTAACATCCCTAGGAATGTGATTGACCTAACATGGCGTGTCCTTTATACTATTTTCAGTGAAGGGCAGCAGATGGAAGGAGATGTAATGGATTATCTCATAAGCTTGTGGAAGGATAAGCCGGAGACCTCTAATATCTTCTCGTCTCCTGACAGGGTTGTACTTAGTCCCTACTTCATACAGGTTTTAGTTCTTTGCACCCTTGTCTCCCTTTTTTGCTCTAGTTTTGTTGTAGTGGCATTTGGAAGGTTGTTTTAATTCTGTTTTTGTGAATGCATAGTACTGCCTGGAGTATGATTTCTTCCCTGCAACAGTTCCAAAGTTTGATGCAAAAAATTCAGCTAAACTCCTCCCAATGTTTGTTCGCAAGGGAGAAGACCTTCTTAACGCAAAGCTGGTGAGGTTTTCATAACTCTTTGCTTTTTATTTTATTTTATGTACATCCTTGAGTTTGTCAAGAAGTTTGTGTTCATCCCTGTTGTTCAATACCTATGCTTTATAGTTTGTGTTCACCATTTCTTTCATTTTTGGCAGGTTTTTTTGATACTATTCAACCCAATTGACACAATAGGGGAGCATTGACATCCTTGATTCACTTCCTTACAGTAATAAGGGAATATCACGAACATCTTTCCACGGAGACTGCCAAAATATCGTGAGTGTTTCTTAGCCTGAACCTCCTTTCATATTTTCTTGTTTGACACGAAGTTTATTATGCCTTCCGTTGACAAAATATCTTGTTGCCTCTGCTTTGGTAATACTGCTTGAACAGTCTCATTTGACAGTTCAACTGCTAGTATTTGTTTAGCTGGATCTTATGCAAGTGCCGCTTTTACGTACATGAACTTAAGTACTTTTGGTTAACATGTTTTTGATTTCATCTTATTTGTCATTTCTTGCATATTAAGAGATTGTTGGGTTGGTTGAGGAGGTGTACGACAAGGCTGCGTACAAAGCGAGCAAGCAGCCTAACTAGGTGACTATTGCAAAGGGGCCGACCTTTATCGATGTTCCAAAGCAAGTGAACAATGATTGTGGTTTCTTTGCCGTGAAGTTCTGCTCTACATATGATGGCGATGAGCTGTTGATGATTTCAGTGACGTGGAGGTATGTTTTGTCTCATCATCCTTTTCGTTTTTGTTGTGTCTTTTTGCTGAGACGCTCCTGTTGTGGTTTTAGTTATCCTTTACTAAACCATCATCTCATTTCTTATTTGCAGGCTGCTGCAGATGACTGGAAGGCCGAGTTCATGCACACTCTAATCTTTAGTGACAAGAATGAAGTCTTGCGTACAGAGCTTCCTAAAGAGATCCAGTCCTTGTGCCCGTGAATTCGAAGCATTAGTTTCAGTGTAGATTTGATTTCATAAAGATTTAGGTTTGATAGTGATTGGAACGATTCAGTAAAGATTTGATTGTTAGAGTGGTGTAGTAATTTGTGTATCTATAGCTGCAGAACTATTATTTATCATATTGAGGACAAATGTATCTGGTGTGAAGAATGATTTGGCTTAGTGAATTGCAATGTACTGCATCATTTTTCAGTATCCATGTGGTGTGTGTTTTTCCCCAACATATGTACTTGAACTTCTCTCTGGTCTATGGTTGAACTGCTGGGTTTTTTTTGTGTTGTTTATTTTTTGGCCCAAACATATGATCTTTGACTTGAACTGATGCTTGAGACCTCGCTGGACTGTTGGTTTCAGATGGGAGAGGATTTTCTGTGTTGTGTAATGTATTGTTATTTTTCAATTCAACCATTATGTAGCCTTTTGGAGAGAATCTATATGTGCTTTTTTGTGATTTTTCAGCTGCAAATGGTTTTCAACTATAACTTTGTGCACAAATAGTGTCATGCATTCCTTTACGTTTCTTTATCTTTTTGTCGGCATTCAACATGAACTTCTGCACGTATCCAAACAGAAACTTCACTTCTGAACGCGTTGTCTTAGGCTTGAACCTTAGTTCATACGGCAATACTTTTTTTTGTAAGCATATTTTTTTCCTACATCAATTTATATACCAGAACTTCTTCTGCAAGCTGACCTCAACTTCAGACTGTATAATTATTCCTGCTTGCTTGAACTTGTTTTGGATTACAACACCAACACATCCTGTCATAATATATCAGAACTTCAACTGTAAGCTTATTTGAACTTCATAGTGTATATTTTTTTCATTTGTATTCCATCTTGCACATTTATTGAATACATCACCAACACAGCACTTCCTCTCATAATATACCAGGACTTCTGCAGAAATATTAGTTGAACTTCACAATGTATGTTTTCATTTTATTACTGCTTGCTCCTTCATGCAATACATCACCAGCACCTCATGTCATACTATACCACGACTTCTGCAGTGAGCTTACTTGAACTTCTACTGTATAATTTCAATGAAAGTTCAACAATAGAAGTTCAACTAAGCTTCTTCTCCCTAAAATACTGTTTCAAAAGTGGATTAACATTCGGCACATTGACATGACATAAGTTTTCTTTGTTTAATTGACCTAGTCTAATTGTTCATCAGCCTTGCGCTCCTCCTAGGCTTTGGTTGTAGTGGTTTTTGCTTGACATGTACCTCTTCCTTTTCCTCTTCATCTTCCTCTTCCTCTTCCTCTTCCTCGTCCTCTTCCTCTTCCTCTTCGTCTTCCTCTTCTTCCACGGTGTCTTCATCTTCGTCTTCATCTTCCACCACTTTCTTGTTGCTGGCTCTAGGTTTTGCTTTTTGTTTCTTCTTTGGCTTTTTGCTTGTCTTTTCAGCATCAGCGTGCTTCGGGCATGTTCTTGCATTATGTGGTTCATACTTCTTGCATATGCTACAAAGTCTGTTGCTTGCTTTCTGTGCGTGTGGTCCCTTGTTTTGTTCTATAACTTTGGGCTATTGTTTTTGAACTTTGGGTTGCTTGACCTCCTCTATATCGTTTCTTTCTAAGAGTGTTGGACAGGTGAGATTGTTGTGTCCTGCAACCTTTTTGCACACACTACATTGCCTGTGTCCAAGTGGCACTCCGTTCCCATCGAGCACGACGACTCTTCCTGCAGGTGGTGCCTTTATTTGAGCTCTCTCACTTTTCTTTGTTGTAGAAATTTTCTTCCTACCCTTTGTTTCAGAGTACAGCGGCAGTTTCATCGTCCCTTGTTGCCGCCGCTGCATTAATTGGTCAACACCCTGCTTGGATTGGTTGGCTTGAGCAGCGGCCTGGAGCATTTCAGCTCCATAATAATGAAGGTCATCTTGAATTTCAGCATCCTCTTCAGCCATCCTTTGGTCAGCATCCTCCTCGTTTGCTGAATGTATTGCATCAAGCTCCTCCTTTTCCCACTTACCGCCCATCTCCCTCCACAGCTCCGGCGATGGGCAAAAGTCCTGGGCGTCGGCGCCGGCAAGCGGCGGATTGTGACGTCGCTGTACTCGAACTCTGGGGCCGTCGCCCTCATCGGCGGGCGACTCCTCGCCGATGGCAGAGATCATCATCTCCTCCGGCGACGAGGAGGACCAGCCGCCACAACAGCAGCAACAGTCCACGCCAGCGGTGGCGGCCAAGTGTATGCTCCCATCGATGTGGAGTACGAGCAGCAGGTGGAGCTAATTCTTCGTCGCCCTGTGCTCCAGCTCAGCGGTCCGGCTCCGCCATCGGGGACGCTCCTCCCCGTGAATCCGGAGCCGTCATCCCATCCGCGCTCTCCCCGGGGCAACCGCAGCATCAAAATCGGAGGCCGTGTGAAGGAAGAGCGCCTCTCCCCGCCACCAATACACGTCAAGGAGGAGCGGCTCTTTTAAATAGAAAAAAATATCTTTGAATACACCTAAGTTTGAAAGTACAATTAGCTTGAATACGCTTTGGCTTGTTCGCACGAAAAGGAGAAAGAGAAGCAAGAAAGCCAAATGCATCCCTTCTTCACCGACAATACAGGTAGATATCGCAACAACACTGGATAAACCTGCTGCTGACTGGTCTCACTGGACGATGTATGGCGCACGGAGGAGGGGTTTTAGGAAAAGATGACATGCTTTTTGTTGCAACCAAGGCCAGCCCATGCCGGTGTATTGCTGTGTCACAGTGCCTTGCTTTATCTATGGATGCAGAGCAAAAGCAAGCATTTTTTTTTTTTTGGGCTAAGGAAGAATCGGGTCTGCTTTATGTTTAAACGAGTCTTGTCTGCTTGCCACACGCGCGCACACACACATAGATAAGATACAGAGCCTCATGCATACACATTCGAGGCAGCCGCTCGCAGAGCTGTACTCGCTACATAAAAAAATAATATAAGACCGTTTAGATCACTGTAGAGGGAGTACTTGACTGGTAAATATTAATGCGGCTTGATTACTAAACATTGGGCCAGGCTCCTTCCTGAGCTGCACTGTGCTTGATAAGCTTTTTATTTACTACTTAAACGCACGTCTGTCAGTGGCAGTGGCATGCCAACAGATTCACTCTTTCTTTCTTTTTTTTTTTTTTTTTTTTTTTTTTTTTTGGGGGGAAGTTTCACTCTTTCTTGTGGTTGCAGGGATAAGAGATTGGTGGTTGCTACTTTCAGACTGCAAGTGCCGGGCCGCTTCTGTCTCTACGGCGCTTAATTAAGTCAAAGCTTAATTTGCTAGTAGTACGTACTTGCAGGGACGTACAAGCAGGTTACTTTTCTCACGCTAATCAATCGTTTCTTCATCAATCGAAGCAAGCAGCCGTGGGTCAGGTTATTCATAACCCCGTCCGGTACCACTACCTACTTTGTGCTCAGACTTCTTTGTCAGAGTCCCATTGTTGTTGTTATTACTGTGTTAGGCATCTACAACAAGGGTGCACATTCAGTCCTCATATGCCTAATCTCTGCGATTTTTACTCCAACCCACTAGAGTACTAGTAATAGCACTTGGATGCTTGTAAAAGAAGAAAATATAAATAATCACCTTAAGATAAACCAAAAGTAAACTAAACCGTTGTGTGCAGTCAGCAGAAGAATGAAAAAAGTAAAATTAAATGAGATAATTCATGACACAAGTTTGAGTAAAAATGTAGGGGAAAAAATCTACTAAATGGGATAAATACTACTCCCTCCGTCCCAAAATAAGTGACTCAATCTTAGTACAAAGTTGAGACACTTATTTTGAGACAGAGGGGTATCACGGATGTGAAACTAAGAGGTAAAAAAAAATTAAAATTCACTCTCTTTTTTTACTTACCGTGGCTATTATTATCCCGCTAAATTTTATTTGCTTTACGTCTGTTATCCGGGTCACTCTCGGAGCTCCTCTATTTTACACCTGACTGGGTCATTAGGTCTTGCTGTCTCTTTTTTGGCGTTTCGGCCACTTCTTTGCTTCTTCTCTTTTTTTTTAGCTTTGTTTGTCATGTACTCTTTGATCAGTTTGTATGAGGATTTCTCCAGCACGTTGTATCGTTCGACCGTGTTGATTTTGTATAGGTGTAAAGTGCAGCGAATGACCGTTTAGAGAGAGTTGGAAAAGAAACTCACCGAGTGAGCAATCATCCGTCCATCTGGCCAGTGGCGACGGTCATCAATCAATCTTAGGACAAGCTGGCCTTTATATATACTCCCTCCGTTCCTAAATATAAGTCTTTTTAGAGATTCCACTACAAACTACGTACGGATGTATATAGACACATTTCAGAGTGTAGATTCACTAATTTTGATCTGTATGTAGTCCATAGTGTAATCTTTAGAAAGACTTATATTTAGGAACGGAGGTAGTATAGGAGTATATAAAGAATGTGTCACCCTAGTTTCTGTGGCACGTTGACTCATCATGCATGCATGCATGCATGAGATGCAATTATTTTCTTTACTTATCTTTTCAATGTAAAGTAAATATGGGCTTGCTCCAGAAACTACTAGCTACTTTTATGCATGCATGCTTGCTTGATTCTTCTTCCTTTTTTCTTTGGAAGGAGGGGTAGCCACTACTACTACATGAGAACAGGAGATGGATCATCGATAACTCAAACCACCCCTGGAGCTAGTAGAGAAAAACGCATGCAAGAATGCCTATCATCAACCAAGAAAGAAAAAGGCAGGCTCGTCTGAAAAAATGGAATGGAATGGAAAGGAAAGGGAAAAAGAGGCAGAAAAGCATCTCCACATCCACGATCCATCATCATCCATCCTCATGTGCCCCGCCCGAGAGAGCATGCATGCACAGTGAGTCATTTCTTTACACACTCACTTGTTCAGGTTTGTTGGGAGGGCTAGCTGCAGTGCAGAAGGCAGTGCAAGAGCAGCAGCAGCAGAAGGCCAGGCCAGATGGCTGGCTGGCTCGCACCAAACCTGCCGTGGCAGGCAGCGACGCACGGATTTGCTTGGATCTTTCTTTGTCATCTGCTGCTGCTGCTGCTGCATCTCTTGCTTGAGATACAGTAGGAAATCTTGAGAGTTGAGATACAGCACCGAACAACCAGTGGCAGCAGCCACTACGTACACACACGTGGGTGAGTGAGTGAGCGAGCGAGTAGGCTTTGTGAAAAGAGGGCCTGCGCTTTGCTTTAAGGTCGTACTCAATCTTTCTGCTTGTTGGTGCATCAATTCTTTTTGTCGCGCCTTCCACGAATGCGATCTCATGATGAAAAATTGCTAGCACTTAGAACATTTGTCAAAGTTTATGAAAAAACGAAATCAGACTTTTTGAATTTTGTTGATTATTTTTGCTATTCATCCGAGCTCATTTGAGCTCGAGCTCAGATACACCGCGCCCGTCGAAACGCCACAAAAAAGAGACCGTAAGACCTTATGAACCAGTCATGTGTAAAAAAGTGTATGTCAACAAAAGCCCTCCCGCCGTTGACACCAAGGAGCCCCGAGTGATTATTCGAGGGGGCGATGCCCAGCGTGTAGTTCTGAGGGGGCGATGCCCAGCGTGTCCGAAAGGGGTTTCAGAGGCCCCGGCAAGTGTTGGGCGAGCTTATGGGCCAAGGGGAGGGGGCACATCAGCCCACTAAGGGGCTGAGCGCCCCTTCCACCCCATCTCACGTAACCTGGAGAGGTTGGGGCGCCACCCATAGGGCAGCCTCCCCTCCCGGCTTGGGGGGCAAGTTTCCTAGGGGGTGGGGGCGCCCAAACCCATGTAGAGTTTCCCCTGGCCGCCGCCCCCTCCTCTAGATCCATCTAGAGGGGCCGGTCCCCTCTCCCCTTCCCCTTATATATAGTGAGGGGGTGGGAGGGGCAGCCACACCCTTCCCCTGGTGCAGCCCTCTCCCTCCTCCAACACCTCCTCCTCCTCCGTAGTGCTTAGCGAAGCCCTGCTGGAGAACCACGAGCTCCGTCACCACCATGCCGTCGTGCTATCGGAGTTCTCCCTCAACTTCTCCTCTCCCTTTGCTGGATCAAGAAGGAGGAGACGTCCCCGGAGGCGTCGTTGTTCGGTGCTTAGATCGGAATCAACCGCGATCTGAATCGCTACGAGTACGACTCCTTCATCCGCGTTCTTGCAACGCTTCCGCTTAGCGATCTTCAAGGGTATGAAGATGCACTCCATCTCTCTCTCTTGTTGCTAGAATCTCCATAGATTGATCTTGGTGATGCGTAGAAAATTTTGAATTTCTGCTACGTCCCCCAACAGAACGAAACCGCGCGGTTAAGTCAGAAGTAGCAGTAGCGCGTTCCAGGAAGTGCGCTACTGCTAAGTTAGGTACAACGCGTTCCCCGATACGCGCTACTGCTATTCCTTTCTCTTTTTTCCCTTTTCCATTTATTTTTCTTTACACTTTTTTCCTTTCACCTTTTTCTATTTCTTTCATTTTCATTTACTTTTCTACTTGCTTTCCATTTAATTTTATTTCCTATGTCAGTAGCGCGTTTTCGCATAAACGCGCTGCTACAAAGCATGTAGCATTAGCGCGGCTCCCCACAGCTCGCTACTACTATGTGTAGCCCATCGGCAAAGCCGTGGGAATTTTTGTAGTAGCGCGGTTATCCACAGGCGCGCTACTGCTATTGTTTTATCTGTAGCGCGCTTTTCTTCAACGCGCTACTGCTACTTAGCACTATCGTACGTTTTTAAGACGTGCTACTGCTAAAGTTCTGTGTATAAGGTTTTCTTAGTAGTGTTCGGTGGTCGCGAAGCTACCGGGCTTCCTGTGTGTGCTCCCACACGGCAAGGATGAGCTTGACACCACTCCCACATTGTTGTTCCTCCGGCTCGACAGTGAAGGTACATGTAGTTCTGAGGGGGCGATGCCCCCCCCTCCTCATCGTAGCACTCACAACCTCAACAATTGAGGTTGGGCAGATAGAACCTACCACTGCAACAGTAGCAAGTTTGTAGCTACCATTAGTATAATAGGAAATCTATATCTAGCTCAAATAAATTTGAATTCAAAATTCATTAAAAAATTCAAACGGCATTATTTTAGTATTCGTGATTTCCTATTTTTTGTTTTTTATTCTGTTTTTTCGTCTATTTTTTTGTTTTCTGTTTCTTTTCCTTTCTTCATATTCAAGTTTATTTTCCCTTTTCAAATTAAATTCAAAAACCATGTTTTTGAATTGTTCAAGATGTAAAAACATGTTCCCGTTATCAATATTTTCTCACAGGCTAATAATCTGTTTGCGTTTTTTGAAAATGTTCAGAAACTTAAAAAAAAGTCAGTTATTTAAAATTTTGTTTAGGATTAAAAGAACACATTATCAGATTTTGTTCACAAATTAAGAATTGCGTTTTTTAGAAAAATGTCTGAGATTTCCAACAAATCTTGATGTGAAATTTGCCTCATATATTAATCAAGAAGATAATAGAGTTTCTGTTACAAGTCGCAAACTACTGTGGCAGATTTGTTGAGCAGGTTGATGAGTTTTGCTTGCCACACGCACACGCACACACAGACAGTGTGCTGTTGCTGGTAAAGAGCAAAAGGGGTATGGCAGAAGCAAAGCACCGCGGTAGAGCTGCCATGCGTGTGAGCGCGCGTGAAATTAACAAAGGCTTCTTCTCTTCTTCTTTTCTTACAGGCAGGCTATTTGTACGAGCTACCTTTGCTAGCTCTCTGCAGAACGCAGACTTAAGCTTTCCAATCGCTACTTAAGCCTGAACTGCACTGCACTTGACAAGCTTTCCAATTACTACTACACCCAGTAGTGCAACTGTTGCTCAATAGTGCAGTATCTCAGCCCTCAGAGATAATTAACTACTACTGGCAACTTAACTATATCGAACCATCATGTGGCTCCAACTCAGACTCCTTTTCTCAGAGAGACCCCATTCATCGTTAAGGCACTGTTGCCGGCTGCTAGTGGTACATGGATGCTGATGGTAACAATCACTTATTACTCCCAGTGAGTGAGTCAGTGAACAGCAGCGTTCGTGCGTGCAGCGGCAGCAGCAGCAAAAGTAAGAGTGCAATCCTGGCCGAGACCGATGGAACCGGCCATTGATCCCTTGCTGTTTACTCTCTCTCATGGCACTGTGCATACGCCCTGTTTCTCCATAGCATTTGCCTACTGTTTCTTTCAGATGATGATGTTATTACGGTGTTGTTCATGTCCCATTTCGATCAAACGCATCGTCCTCTTTTTACTACACTTCGCCTCAATCATTTCACACGCCTCCGCTTTGCTTTTCTCCGGCTCTGCTTTATGTCAGTTTCCAGTAAAATTTTCGTCCATTGGGCGCATGCCTCTGCTTCATTACCGCGCCTTTTCATCGGGCCATCAGTCCTAGTATACTATGCCGAGCTGTTCTTGAACTGCTCAATTATATGTCTAATCTAGTTCTGATACTGCTAGTAATTAACTCGCGTCGTGTCATGTCATGCCTGATGTGATTTGTGAGACAGACAGTAATTAACATTTGGCAAAACCAAAAGTTGCCAACATTTGGCAACATTTTGTGAGATTGGCAACGAAAATTGATAAGCAACCAATCTCTAGCCAACATATGGCAGATACCACAATTTGGCATGCCAACTTTGGCATCAAACCAATTATGCTCTTCGTCTAAACAAGAAACAAAAAAGAGAGAAGAAAAAAACTGCAAGGGCTCATTGGACGATGGGTGGGCAAGAGTATGTTTTTTTTAGAAAAAAGATGGGCTGCTTTTTATTGGTACTCCCATCCCGGTGTGTCACAGTGTGAGGGAACAATCTCTCAAACTACTGTATCCCTCTTGCTTTATGCATGGAAGCAAAGCAAAAGCAAACCATTGGCTAAAGAAGAAGGAGGGCTGCTTTGTGTTTAAACAAGTTTTGTTTGCCACACGCACACACAGACGCACGCATAGGTTCGTTGCTGATAAAGAAAGAGCAAAATGATATGGATATGGCTCCATTGTTCTTCTTCTTGGAGGCAGCAGCTCGTATATACTTCTCTGATCCCATATTAGTTATGCCTGATTTAGTTGGATCATAGAGAATACCACCTCCGTCCGAAAATACATATTTGAAGAAATGAATAAAATAAATGCTAAAATTAAAATGCGTCTAGATACATTTATTTCTCTGGAAAGTGTTTTGAAACAGAGTGAGTACTTGATCTCAAATATTAAGGCCGCTTGGTTAAGCATTTTGTCAGACTCCCTCCTCAACTGCACTGCACTTTACAAGCCTTTTATTTGTTCACAGCGCCCTGCTGCTAGTAAACATCTGTCAGTACCAACAGTTTCAGTCTTGCAGTTGCAGGGATAAGAGATTCGTGCTTGGTACATTCAGACTGGAGCAGTGCAGGGCTGGTTTTGTCTCTGTCGCGCTTAAATCAAGCTTAGTATTCCCTCCGTCCGAAAAAGCTTGTCCCAAACTTGTTAATCCAATAGATGTATCTAGCACTAACTTTATGCTAGACACATCCATTTAAAGGACAAGTTTTTTCGGACGGAGGGAGTAATTTGCTAATTCACCTAAAAAAGTAATTTGAATCCTGTATGCGAATTGAAGCAAGCAGCCGTGCACAAAAGTGGGTCAGATTACTTATGACTCCATCAGGTACCACTGCTAATCAATAGTGGAGTATCTCACTCGTCAGAGAGAATTAACTACCACGGTAAGTATATCGATCCTCTGTCTGTTTCTCTGTAACTAATTGATGGACGGATGGATAGTGTACTACTCTACTTTATTACAGTTGCTTGGTGCTCAGCTTTTTTTTTTTTGGCCCACTGTTAGCGCATCTCCAATATGGACCCGTATTCGGTCCTTGTATGTTCGACACTGTGGGAGATGATAATATGTTGTGTGATCATACACAACATAATTTGGAGGATAAAGGTGAGACAGTTCACCATGTTTTGGATTTTGAATTGATGGATGAAATTGTCCAACTTCCATGCCAGGAGGCGGAAATGTTTGAGCAATTTTTCTAGATGCTTCATCAGACTCACAACAATGCCTTAAATTAACCGTTAACAATATAACTTTTGTAGCATATAATTTATGTTTTACTAGTTAAATCTATAGTAAAACTTTAACAAAAAAAAATACAAGGAGGCCCAATAAGCCCGGAAAAGCATTTCTATACTCGCTGCATTTCTAATTTCTGTTACTTACCCTCGGGAAGCTAGCTAGTACTGTAACTGATAAACCTTCCTTGAGATGCTAAATATTGAATAATACTTCAACGTGGGGTAGATGATTTTGAGTTGGGGTGGGAGTGGAACGTGGTGCTGATTATGATGGATGGTGCAAGAGTACATGGTAGGATGGGACGGGAGAACCAAAAACTTTGGTCGCCTTGCCTCCAAATCATCTCCTCCACTGCAAATGCTTGTGTGTTACCGATGACTCAAGTTACTCAAGTACCACTACTTACCATGCTTGTTGCATTTCGATTAAGTGCACCCTCTTCTTTTGACTCAATCATTTCACACACCTCGGCTTTGCTTTGCGTCTGTGCCCGGTAAATTTGCAGCAGTAAAACCCCAACTTTTCATTGAGAGCATGCATCCGCTTTATTACTACAGTTTTTTAACCAGAAAAGACTAATATTATCTCGCTCAAATTTGTCCGCTTTGCATCTATTTTTCGGGTTGGCTCGAGTCGTCACTCGGACCTCCTTGGTGTCAGCAGCGGGGCGCTTTTGTTGACATCCTCTATTTTACGCGTGACCGGGTCATTGCGTATTGCTGTCTTTTATTTTTGTGGCGTTTCGACGGACGTCGAGTATCTAAGCTTGAGCTCAAATGAGCTCGGATGAATATAAAAAAAATCAAAAAAATCAAAAACTCTGATTTTTTTGGGTAAAATTTGACAAATGTTCCAAGTGCTAGCAATTTTTTATCATGAGATCACATTCGTGAAAGGCGCGACAAATTCGCATTTTTGAGCACTGATTTTGTTATTTTTGCCATACCTTCCACGAATGTGATCTCATGATGAAAAACTGCAAACACTTGTCAAAGTTTACCATAAAAAAAGTCAGAATTTTTTTGATATTTTGTTTATTTTACTGTTCATCTAAGCTCATTTAAGCTCTATCTCAGAAGGGTACTTTCGCGTTTCTACCACTTATGTTCTTCTCTTTTTTTGCTTTGTTTGTCATGTTGTCTTTGATCAATTTGCACAAGGATTTCTGACAGCACGTTGTACCGTTCGACCGTGCGGATTTTATATGAATACTATAAAGTGGAGCGAATGACAGTTATGGAGAGAGTTGTAAAAGAAACTCACGAGTGAGCAATCATCCATCCGGCCACGGCCATCAATCAATCTGATGACAAGCTAGCCCTTAACTAATCAGCACATCGACATACTAGTGCGTACGATTAATGGCACGTATATGTATGTCCAATCTAATCTATGATGATTGGTGCTCGTACTGCTAATTAACTTGCGTCGATCGTGTCAAGTCATGGTTGATGTGATTTGCGAGAGGAAAGAATGTTCTCGCTCAGGGACTATTTGTTTGTTCCTTTTGGTGCTTTGACAACCAGCGTCAGCTTTCTTTGGACGGGAATCTATCCAATCCTCAAAGGGGCCTGATGTACGTACGTGTTTAACCAAGTTTTGTTTTGTTTAAGCCGATAGATACAGACTCGTTGCTGCTAAAGAAAGAACAAAAGGATGTCTGCATCAATCCATCCATCCATCCCCTGAAAGCAGCAGCAGATGGAGCAAAAAGGTGGAGCGCCCATGCGTGCGTCCCTGATCCGTGCGCGCGTGCATGCCTGCCTGGGCATCTCCTCAAACCGTATTATTCAACTTGCCGACACCCCCAGCCCACTAAATCACCCCTCCCGGTATTGTTTTCTTTCATTCTGATCCTCCCCGCCCCCCCACCCCATGCTTTGCATCCGCATTCTCCTCCTCCGACACCATCGTTGTACCTCTCCAGCCGGCACACATGCATTGCCGAACCTTCACAACCAGCACCGACGCGCCCTCTCACCTTTTATGTCAGTGTCGTCCACCCAGGACAGGCCAGTAGGAGGGTACACTACACCCCCCCTGTCGATGTCGTCCATGGTTGTCGCCACGACCGGTAGGTGTTCGGTCAAATGCCATTGAGCCTATTTTCGAACGTCACGTCGTTTTCTTATAGTACGAAGGATGGTGGGGTCCTCGACCATGGAGGATGAGTTGTTTTGTGATGCGTGGTTAAGATGTACTCGCGGGTTTCGTAGGCATGAGCAGAGGGGGGACCTTCTGGTAGCAGGGGCATGAATCGTTTCACGCGCAAAAGCACATTGCGCCCTACGACATACACGTCACCTATGATTTCAATTGAAGTCGTTATCGTATCGATGGTACGTCATCCAGACCTCCATCACGAAGTTTCGTGGCGTGGTTGATATGTTGGAGGCAAGGTGGCCATTGCGCGCAGCAGAGGACGAGATCGTAAGTTTTGCTTCTTCTTGCTTTACATGTTGATTGATTCATTCATTGTTTCAATGTTACTCTACAAATTGTGTAGCTTGCACGCCGTGATGTACCACAGGATGGATGAGCATTTATGCACACGCACTATTGGATGAAGCTGAAGGGGCAGTATATGTGAGACAACAAGATCCCTTAATCTCGTTGAATTTGAACTATTGTTGTACTAGACTTGTTTGCAAGCTATGTATGGATGATTTGTGCTATTTTTTATATGAACTTTGATGAAATCAGCTGTATTAGCATGAATTTCGTCTGGTTAATTGAAACTTGGCTTGGAATGTATGTAGACAGTGTTGGATGGCCGCCTCCTGTCTGCCAAATATGTAGCCAACTCCGAATTTCAGAACCTTCCCATCATTGTCTCTAAATGGGAGAAAAGCATGCACGAATGCGAGTATGAAGCCATACAAATCCTCCAATTTCTTGTTACTGAATGTTGATATTTTCATCCACGAAGCTAGTCAAATTTTATATAGTTTGACTTTAAACAAATCTTATATATAAACTAAAAAGAAACGAACGGAGTACCTTTGCTCTCTGCAGAACGAGTATCAATCGCTACTTAAGCCTGAAGTGAACTGCACTGCAACTGTTAATACATAGTGCAGTATCTCAGCCCTCAGAGATAATTACTACTGGTAACTTAACTCCAACTCAGACTCCTTTTTTCAAGGAGACCCCATTCATCGTTAAGGCACTGTTGCCGGCTACCAGTGGTACAGACCTAGAGCTCCGTGGCACATGCATGGTGATGATAACAATCAGTAATTACTCCCAGTGAGTGAGTCAGCGAGTGAACAGTAGTGTTCGTGCGTGCAGCAGCAAAAGTGAGAAGGCAATCCTGGCCGACACCGATGGAGCCGGCCATTGATCCGTTGGTGTTTATCAGAGCATCGCCAGTCGCGTCCCGGACGTGCCCTATAAGGCCCTTTTTTGTCGTTGGTGCAGAAAGTTTGGTCCAGTCATGTCTTCTGCTCAGTTTTCGCCGGTTAGGATCGATGTTGGTGTCAGTGGACCCAGGCCGAACCCGACACACTGGGACGCCCGGGGACGCCGGGGAAACGTTTTTGGCGCGAAAAGGAATGGGTCCGCCGAGTCAGCGAGTCGTCGTCTTCATCGCCTCGGTTCCCGCAGAAATCAATGCCAAGGCTGCCGCGCCAGTCATACTTCCATTGATGCCTCATGGGCGGCGCAATGAAGGCGCGACGACGACGGTGGCGACTACACCCGGTTCTACAGGCTCCTCGACATTTGGAAGGCTGGGCGTAGTCATTTTTTGTCGTTTTTAATTTGTGTTTTTAATTTTTTTGTAAAATATCAATGAAATCGCTTAGCTTTGACGAAATTGTGTCGTGTTTTGGCCAATTTCGTGCTTCAAAAAACGGCATCTGGGAGCGACCTGAGGGCGGTGATTGGGAACCCGATCGGCCCCACGCTGAAATTATCGCCGGTTCGCTCCCAGACGGCGATATTTCAAGCGCCTAGGGGGCCGAACGGCTGAAGATCATTAGTAGAAAAAGGGCCTATTGTCCCGGTTCGTAAGGCCCATTTTGTCCCGGTTTTTGAACCGGGATTAAAGGGTCGTTACTAATGCCCTAGGCCTCTAGTCCCGGTTCTTACACAAACCGGGACAGATGGGCCTCCACGTGGTCGGTGCAGCGAGCCAAGGCAGGAGGGCCTTTAGTCCCGGTTGGTGGCACCAACCGGGACCAATAGGCATCCATGCATCAGCAGCTGGCAGGAGATGAGGTTTTTGTTTTTTTCTGAAAGGGGGTGGTTTGGGGGGGTAATTTAGCGTGTGTTAGCTAGCTAATAGAGAGAAGTGTCCCCTCTTATTTCCGTGCTTGGTTTACCAACGCTACTGTTATGCCTAAACATGGCTCAGATTAAAGTGAAGGCAACATGTGGTGCATGTCGAAAGTAATACTAATCCTAACTTGATCAAGTTTGGATTACTACTACTTTCGACATGCACCACATGCTTGTTGCCTTCACTTCAATCCAATCCATGTTCATTTCACCCACTGATATATAATAACTCTTCATGCCCGCATCATGCATCATTATAATAATAAGTCCTACTAATCATCATCATACAACTTCTATTCGTTATTAATAACAAGTCATACGATCGTCATCCTCATAGTCATCGAACCAACCCTACTTAATTGTTCTAGGCACATGATCATCAGTATTAGGTAGGACCTATATACCCTCTTTAAGGTAAAATAGCATAAAACAATATAGACCCTGACTCTCCATTATGGAGAATGGAGATCATCCTGTCTCCAATTCTTGCGCTTCGCTTCCTTTTGCTTCCAAGAACCTCCTTATGACTGTCCATACTTTTTTTCCATTCCTTGATTTTCATGTCTCCACTTCTTTTAGAAATCCGGTATGGACGAGATTCGTAGGATGACCTGGACATATGTTCAAAACATCAAGGCGACCACTCTGATACATCAGATGAGGCACACAATCATTCAGGATTTCCTGTTGAAAAACATATAGTAATAACTTCGTAGTTAGCGATGTAGTTAAGTTTTAAAAGAATTTATGCAAAAGATGCACGAATGTCGTAATACTAAAAAATCTTTCCATGGCATCTCCATGGATGTTACCGTAGTTCAACACGTGCACTAGTGGCACGTATTGACCATAATGTGGAGGAGTTTTACAATAGATATTGTAATTCTCAAGATCAGTACAAAATCCGACCAGATGATTTTTCTCCTTATAAGTTAACTCAGATCAATCGGTGTAGTAGGTTCTGTCTACCATGTTCCGCACATTGTTTGAACAATCAAAATAAGTTGTCAATGGAAATAAGCTGTCAACTATTTTAAAATGAACAATATAAATTAGTTAATAACTATGTTTGAGAAACTCACATAGCGGTAGAATTGGAGGCGTATCAACAAGGACCCAAATGTCCATATTGTCTTGGTCGATGTCAGGATCACCAAGATCCATGGTGACAAGCATACCCTCATCAAAATCATACATCTTGCAAAATACTTACCAATTTTTGCAACCAAAATGGGTTACGCTCTCAGAATTATATAGATTTATTTCAAAATCCATATCATGATAGGTCCTTAGGTGAATTTTCTTTGTTTCCATACTTTCATGGTCTTCAAAACACATCCTCTCCAAGAGATAGCGTCTTGCATGACATGGGATAAGCTAGTCGAATTGTAAAAGATGAAAATTACACGTTGAAATAGTTGAAGTCGTGCTTAATTACGAAAAAATAGCACTTGTCGTCGTTGCGTACTGTTTCAACATCGAAGGTCTCCTCGACACTTAATCTTTGAAGCGCCGACCGTCGTGTGAGGCTGTCGCACGGACCTCGGTCGTCATGGCACCAGTCGCACTTCCCCGGGAGACTTTCGTCGTCCGAGTACGACATTTCCTATGTTCATAATTCAAATATTAAACTTGTACAATTGAATATATGTACTAAAAACCCTAAATTTTAGCATTCAAAGTAGGAGTACTTTTCCAATTTGAGCATTCAATAAGCAAAACCAAATCGTGAAATAAAGTAGTATTCAAATTAGCATGCATTCAATTATAAGCAAAACTACATCATCTCTTGCGTGCATACATCGTCGAATATTATCACTAATACACCTCAAATACTATCATAGATATAGCATCGCTAATATAGCTAGAACTGTAGCGCCCGACGGGTATCGGCGCAGGCGGTGGACACCCAAAGAGAAGGAACCATCACAGGATCACTCCAGTGAGATCCCTGAAGAACCTGCCAGGTATTGTCGAACCTGCCCTCCAACGCAACCATGTAGCGATGGACGTGCTCTTCCTCCTCGCTGACACGGTGACGTACCACCTCCGCGGTGTCCGGAAGCCTCGGCACCGTTACTGGCCCATGCGACCGCCACCAAACAAGGATCGGGTCAACGACGGGCTGGCTCGTCACCAACCTACGCCCCCCGGAAAGTAGCACCTCTCAATACCAGCCCGGCGGAGCCCAGTCCTGGACATGGCCCCTCTGATCAAGCCGGCCTCCTCCGCCGAGTCGACGACGAGGATGCGGGATAGGCATCGTCGACGTCGATGCGGGAATAATTGCTTGAACTAAAAAAATAAACTAGTTCTATTAATTTTCTTGCTAAAAATAAACTACTTCTATATATAGTAAAATAAAGTAGTTTCTTAAATCAACTAGTTCAACTACTAATTAAGCACTTACTATAAATAAAATAAAATAGTACTTACTAAAAATAAACTACTTATATATATAGTGAAATAAAGTAATATTATTAAATCAACTAGTTCAACTACTAAGCACTTACTATAAATAAAATAAAGTAGTACTTACTAAAAATAAACTACTTCTATATATAGTAAAATAAAGTAGTTTTATTAAATCAACTAGTTCAACTACTAATTAAGCACTTACTATAAATAAAATAAAGTAGTACTTACTTAAAATAAACTACTTCTATAGCAAAACAAAGTAGTTTTATTAAATCAACTAGTTCAACTACTAAGCACTTACTATAAATAAAATAAAGTAGTACTTACTAAAAATAAACTAGTTTAACTAGTTATATTATTTATCGACCCCCGCACCTCATGTCGAAGTTATCAGGGAGGGGGTATATCTAGAACGACATACCCGATAAAAAATAAGAAGAGGAAGAAGAAAAAAAAGAGGAGAAGAAGAAAGGAATAGAGGAGAAGATCGAATAAAAAAAAGAAGAAGAAAAAAGAGGAGAAGAAGAAAGTAATAGAGGAGAAGAAGAAAAAATAGAATCCTCTATTCCTTTCTTTTTCTCCTCTTTTTTCTTCTTCTTTTTTCCTTTTCTTATTTATTTCTCCTTTTTTTCCTCTTCTTCCTCTCCTCTTCTTCTCCTTCTTCTTCTCCTTCTTCCTCTCCTTCTTTTTCTTCTTCTTCTTCCTTCTTTCCTTCTTCCTCTTTTCTTCCTTTTCCTTATTTTACTTTTTCCTCTACACTAACCTAAAATCAATATCTACTAACAACCTAAATAAAAAATCTAAAAAAACATGACATATAATCATATATACACACATACTTATAATCGCACATATATACATATAATCTGGAAAAAAACATAGGGGGCGCGATGGCGCGGCGGCGGCCAATACAGGGAGGAGGAGGAGGGGATCGGGGCAACGCTCACAGTGGCGTGGGCGACGCATCAGTGTGCATGGTGGCAAGGCGAGGAGGCAGGGGCGGCGTCGGGGCAGGTGGAGCGGGCAGGCGGGCGTCGAGCCTTGAGGCGGTGCGGGGACGGCGACAGACGGCAGGAGACGGCGTCGGAGGCGAAGCGGCAGCGGCGGCAGCAGGCAGATGGGCAACTGGCGGCGTCGCGTCAAGCGGGAAGAAGAAATGAATGAAAATTTTGACAAGTGATGTATATATAGCCAGAGCTTTGGTCCCGATTCGTGGTACCAACCGGGACCAATGCACCCCATTAGTCCCGATTTGTGGCATCAACCGGGACCAAAGGTCTCTTTTCAGCAGCCCAAAGGGCGGGAAGCAGAGGCCTTTGGTCCCGGTTGGTGGCACGAACCGGTACCAATGCATACATTTAGTCCCGGTTGGTGGCATCAACCGGGACTAAAGGCCTTGTGCTGCCCGCGTCGCGGCATGAAAGTTTAGTCCCACCTTGCTAGTTGAGGGAGCTCGAGTGGTTTATAAGCCCCACTCCGCTGCCCTTCGAGCTCCTCTCAAATGCAGGCTTTCGGGCCTAAACACACTTTGTATCTACCTGTGGGCCTCTTGGGCCTTCTACAGCCTGAATCACAGCCCAACTAATTTGGGTTTCTAGTCGTATTCACGCCGTGGTGGCCTAGTAGGTGGCATTTTTTTATTTTTTTTCCATTTTTTTCTTTGTTGCTTTATTTTTTATTTTTTTATAGTTTATTTTATTTTGTTTTATTTTGTTTCTACTTATTTATTTTATAAAAAACTATTTTATTTTATTTTATTTTGTTTCTACTTATTTATTTTATTTTTTTTTTGTTTATACTTATTTATAAAAGTTTATTTTGTTCATACTAATTTATATTATTTTCTTTTTTGCTTTTTGTATTTATTTTATGAAAATTCTTTTTTATTTTAATGTTTTCACAGAAAATACTTTGATAATTCTTTCTACTTATTTATAAAAGTTTATTTTGTTTCTACTTATATATTTTATTAAATTTTATTTTATTTTATTTGGTTTCTACTTACATCATCAGTTTTCAACCCTTTATGACTTCGTTTGTCATTTTTCATGCATTTACTGATTATTTTGAGCTATAAGACCATGAAATTGAAAAGCATTTTAAATGAACTCTGAAAAGATTGAAAGTTGGCATGGTATCATCATTTCACCCACATAGCATGTGCA
Source organism: Aegilops bicornis (assembly GCA_021605145.1). Taxonomy (NCBI): domain Eukaryota; kingdom Viridiplantae; phylum Streptophyta; class Magnoliopsida; order Poales; family Poaceae; genus Aegilops; species Aegilops bicornis. Next base: position 882,316,359 of record CM038670.1, read on the forward strand.
AGAAAGTTGAGAGGGTTAGGGCAAAAACTGAATGCACTTCGTGTACAAAACGGACAATCTCTTTCGAAGTATCAGGATTTCATATGGAAACTCGTTTGTTACAAAGGGATTTCAATTTTTAAAACTTATTTGAACTCCTGACTTTTTGTGTGTTCAAAATGCACCACTCAAAACACAATCATCAATTTTCAACCCTTTCTGACTTCATTTGTTATTTTTCATGCATTTACTGATTATTTTGAGCTATAAGACCCTGAAATTAAAAAGCATTTCAAATGAACTCTGAAAAGGTTGAAAGTTGGCATGGTATCATCATTTCACCCACATAGCATCTGCAAAAAAGTTGAGATGGTTACGGCAAAAATTGGATGCACTTCGTGTACAAAACGGAAAATCTGTTTCGAGATATCGGGGTATCATACGAAAACTCGTCTGTTACAACAGGTATTTCAAATGAACTACGAAAAGGTTGAAAGGTGGCATGATATCATCATAATAGTTGTGGAGAGAAAGTCTTTACTTTTTCTTCGCTTGTGTCCTTTGCTTATTGCGCCGTAACCATGGATAATCTTCATTGTTTATCAGGATGCTTGGGTCAGCCTTGACTTTAAAGGGAGGAATTTCATGAAACTTTTCATAATCTTCAGAAATGTCTGTCTTGCCCTCCACTCCCACTATGTCTCTTTTTCTTGAAAGAACTATGTGGCGCTTTGGTTTATCGTATGATGTATTTGCTTCCTTATCTTTTCTTTTTCTCGGTTTGGTGGACATGTCCATCACATAGATAACCTGTGCCACATCATTGGCTAGGACGAACGGTTCATCAGTGTACCCAAGATTGTTCATATCAACTGTTGTCATTCCGTACTGTGGGTCTACCAGTACCCCGCCTCCTAACTGGTTGACCCATTTGCACTTAAACAAAGGGACCTTAAAATCATGTTCATAGTCAAGTTCCGATATGTCCACTATGTAACCATAATATGTGTCCTTTCCCCTCTCATTTGCTGCATCAAAGCGAACACGTTGTTTTGGTTGGTTCTCTTTTGATCTTGAGCGATCGTGTAAAATGTATTCTCATTTATCTCGTATTCTTTGTAAGGCAATACAGTCGAAGATGGTCCCCTAGACAACGAGTACAACTCATCACAAATAGTGTTTTCACCTTTGAGACGTGTTTCCAGCCAACTGTTGAAAGTCTTGATGTGTTCACATGTAATCCAGTCATCGCACTGCTCCGGGCGTTTGGAGCACAGATTGTTCTTGTGTTCATCGACATACGAAGTCACCAACGTAGAGTTCTGTAGAATTGTGTAGTGTGCTTGAGACCAAGAATACCCGTCCCTGCATATTATTGAGTCCCCTCCAAGCGTGCCTTTTCCTGTCAGTCTCCCCTCATACCGCGATTTAGGGAGACCTATCTTCTTAAGGCCATGAATGAAGTCAACACAAAACCCAATGACATCCTTTATTTGATGGCCCATGGAGATGCTTCCTTCTAGCCATGGCCCATGAAGATGCTTCCTTCTAGCCTAGCGCAGTTACAGACATATTTCTTTAAGACTCCCATGAACATCTCAAAGGGGTACATGTTGTGTAGAAATACGGGGCCCAGGATGACAATCTCGTCAACTAGATGAACTGGGACGTGTGTCATGATATTGAAGAAGGATGGCGGGAACACCAGCTCGAAACTGACAGGACATTGTGCCACATCACTCCTTAGCCTTGGTACGATTTCTGGATCGATCACTTTCTGAGAGATTGCATTGAGGAATGCACATAGCTTCACAATGGCTAATCGGACGTTTTCCGGTAGAAGCCCCCTCAATGCAACTGGAAGAAGTTGCGTCATAATCATGTGGCGGTCATGAGACTTTAGGTTCTGGAACTTTTTCTCTGGCATATTTATTATTCCCTTTATATTCGACGAGAAGCCAGATGGGACCTTCATACTGAGCAGGCATTCAAAGAAGATTTCCTTCTCTTCTTTGGTAAGAGCGTAGCTGGCAGGACCTTCATATTGCTTTGGAGGCATGCCGTCTTTTTCGTGCAAACGTTACAGGTCCTCCCGTGCCTCAGCTGTATCTTTTCTATTCCCATACACGCCCAAGAAGCCTAGCAGGTTCACGCAAAGGTTCTTCATCACGTGCATCACGTCGATCGAAGAGCGGACCTCTAGGTCTTTCCAGTAGGGTAGGTCCAAAAATATAGATTTCTTCTTTCACATGGGTGCGCGTCCCTCTGCGTCATTCAGAACAGCTAATCCGCGGGGACCCTTTCCAAAGATTACGTGTAAATCATTAACCATGGCAAGTACGTGATCACCGGTACGCATGGAGGGCTTCTTCCGGTGATCTGCCTCGCCTTTGAAATGCTTGACTTTCTTTCGACATTGATGGTTGGTCGGAAGAAATCGGCGATTGGCCCAGGTACACATTCTTCCTGCATTTGTCCAGGTACATACTTTCGGTGTTAGCTAAACAGTGCGTGCATGCGTGGTATCCCTTGTTTGTCTGTCCTGAAAGATTATCGAGAGCGGGCCAATCATTGATGGTTACAAACAGCAACGCGTGCAGGTTAAATTCCTCCTATTTGTGCTCATCCCACGTACGTACACCATTTCCATTCCGCAGCTGTAAAAAGTTCTTCAACTAATGGCCTTAGGTACACATCAATGTCGTTGCCGGGTTGCTTAGGGCCTTGGATGAGAACTGGCATCATAATGAACTTCCGCTTCATGCACATCCAAGGAGGAAGGTTATACATACATAGAGTCACGAGCCAGGTGTTGTCTTTGCTGCTCTGCTCCCCGAAAGGATTAATGCCATCCGCGCTTAAACCAAACCATATGTTCTTTGGGTCACATGCAAACTCAGCCCAGTACTGTCTCTTGATTTTTCTCCACTGCAACCCGTCAGCGGGTGCTCTCAACTTCCCATCTTTCTTACGGTCCTCAATGTGCCATCGCATCAACTTGGCATGCTCTTTGTTTCTGAACAGTCGTTTCAACCGTGGTATTATAGGAGCATACCACATCACCTTCGCAGGAACCCTCTTTCTGCGGGGCTCGCCGTCAAAATCACCAGGGTCATCTCGTCTGATCTTATACCGCAATGCACCGCATACCGGGCATGTGTTCAAATCCTTGTACGCACCGCGGTAGAGGATGCAGTCATTAGGGCATGCATGTATCTTCTGCACCTCCAATCCTAAATAGCATACGACCTTCTTTGCTGCGTACGTACTGTCGGGCAATTCGTTATCCTTTAGAAGCTTCTTCTTCAATATTTTTAGTAGCTTCTCAAATCCTTTGTCATGCACAGCATTCTCTGCCTTCCACTGCAACAATTCTAGTACGGTACCGAGCTTTGTGTTGCCATTTTCGCAATTGGGGTACAACCTTTTTTTGTGATCCTCTAACATGCAATCGAACTTCAGCTTCTCCTTTTGACTTTCGCATTGCGTCCTTGCATCGACAATGACCCGGCGGAGTTCATCATCATCGGGCACATCGTCTGGTTCCTCTTGATCTTCAGCAGCTTCCCCCGTTGCAGCATCGTCGGGCACATCGTCTGGTTCCTCTTGATCTTCAGCAGCTTTCCCTCGTTGCAGCATCACCGTATTCAGTGGGCACATAGTTGTCATCGTCCTCTTCTTCTTCGCCGTCTTTCATCATAACCCCTATTTCTCCGTGCCTCGTCCAAACAATATAGTGTGGCATGAAACCCTTGTAAAGCAGGTGGGTGTGAAGGATTTTCGGTCAGAGTAAGACTTCAGATTCCCACATTTAGGGCATGGACAACACATAAAACCATTCTGCTTGTTTGCCTCAGCCGCCGAGAAAATCATGCACGCCCTTAATGTACTCGAAGGTGTATGCATCACCGTACATCCATTGCCGGTTCATCTGCGTGCATTATATATAATTATGTGTGTCAAAAGTAAGAAAATTAGACAAGTATCTATGTAAAGTAAGATTTTTTTTTCTTTCAGAAAGAAGATAAGAACAGGAGGCTCACCGCGGTGGTGCCGGCGACGAGATCGGCGCGGACGATCGACGGCGGTGAAGACGGGGACGGGGCGTGACGGCGCTAATATAAACCTAGACAAATCTCGGGAAAAATGTAGCTCGGAGGTCGAGCTTCGAGAGGAGAAAGCTTAACTAGTGTGGCTCAGGCATTTCATCGAACACCTCATATGCATAGGAGGTGAGCTAGAGCACCCAATGCCCCCGGCCAGCAAAAAAGCGAGCACGTGGAGTGCTGCTGCGTGATGGGGTATATATAGGCAACTCATTTGTCCCGGTTCACGGCTGGAACCGGAACTAAAGCTCCCCCTTATGTCCCGGTTCGGGCCACGAACCGGGACCAATGGCTGTGGGCCAGGAGCGAGGCCCATTGGTCCCGGCTCATGCCTAGAACCGGGACAAATGGATCGAAACGAATCGGGACCAGTGCCCACGAGGCCCCGGCCGCCCCCCTGGGCTCACGAATCGGGACTAATGCACCCCATGAGTCCCGATTCTGTCAAACTTTGTTAATTTTGACTAAGTTTATATAAAGAAATATCAAGATTCACAATATGAAATCAATATTGTTAAATGCATCATGAAATTAATTTTTATACCATATAGTTTTAAAATTGTAAATGTTTATTTTTTTACAAAGTTGATCGAACTTTACAAAGTTTGACTTTGACCAAATCTTATATACAGACTAAAAAGAAATGAAAGGATTACTGCTACTGCTTGACTATTTGTCCCATTTCGATCAAATGCATCGTCTTCTTTTTACTCTTTACTACACGTCTGCACCTCAATCGTTTGACGCACACCTCCGCTTTGCTTTTCTCCGCCTCTGCTTTGCGTCCGTCCGTTTCCAGTAAATGTTTTACCTGTAATAAAAACCCGCCTTTTTCATTGGGTGCATGCCTCTGCTTCATTACCGCGCTTTTTTCATCCATCCATCTGCCCACGGCCGTCAATCGTACTCGTACAACGTCGAGCTGTTATTCAACAGATCAATTAGAGCAACTTCAACACGTCGACCCAAATGAACGGTGATTTTATCCGCTTTTTGTCCGTTTGGGTCGGCTCGGCGGATGCCCACGTCCGCTTCCGCATATGGGTCGAGACATGCGCAACATTGGCCCGACTCAATTTAACAGCACACGAACAAAAAAAAATAAAAATATTTTGAAAATAAAAACAAGCATTAAATAAACATTAAAGCCGGCCACAAAGGCCGGCGAGAGTCCACACGTCCACATTACATTAACTTAAACATTAAAAAAACTAAACTACGAGGCGGCGCGTTGTCCTAGGCGTCCTTGTCGTCAACGTCGGGGCCGGTGAGGTCAATCGGTGTCGGCGCAGGGCCGGCCCAGGGGAACGTCGTGTTCCAGACAACGGCGATGCCGGCCGTAGGTTGTGCCGTCGTGGCCGGTGCCTGGCGCACCTTTGATACGTCTCCGTCGTATCTATAATTTTTGATTGTTCCATGCCAATATTATACAACTTTCATATACTTTTGGCAAGTTTTTATACTATTTTTGGGACTAACATATTGATCCAGTGCCCAATGCCAGTTCCTGTTTGTTGCATATTTTTTGTTTCGCAGAAAATCCATATTAAACAGAGTCCAAACAGGATAAAAACTGACGGAGAATTTTTTTTGGAATATATGTGATTTTGGGAAAGAAGAATCAACGCGAGACGATGCCCGAGGGGGCCACGAGGCAGGGGGGCGCACCCCAGGGGTCAAGCGCGCCCTGGGCCCTCGTGGCCACCCCGTAAGGCGGTTGGTGCCCTTCTTTCGCCGCAAGAAAGCCAATATCCGGATAAAAATCATGTCCAAATTTCAGCCCAATTGGAGTTACCGATCTCCGAGAATATAAGAAATGGTGAAAGGCCAGAATTAGAGAGCGCAGAAACAGAGAGAGACAGAGAGACAGATCCACTCTCGGAGGGGCTCTCGCCCCTCCGCAGCCATGGAGGCCATGGACCAGAGGGGAAACCCTTCTCCCATCTAGGGAGAAGGTCAAGGAAGAAGAAGAAGAAGAAGAAGAATGGGGGCTCTCTCCCCCTCTCTTCCTGTGGCGCCGGAACATCGCCGGGGCCATCATCATCACCGCAATCTACACCAACACCTCCGTCATCTTCACCAACATCTCCATCACCTTCCCCATCTATCTACAGCGGCCCACTCTCCCGCAACCTGATGTACCCTCTACTTGAACATGGTGCTTTATGCTTCATATTATTATCAAATGATGTGTTGCCATCCTATGATGTCTGAGTAAATTTTCGTTGTCCTATCGGTAATTGGTGAACTGCTATGATTGGTTTAATTTTCTTGTGGTTATATTGCTGTCCTTTGGTGCCCATCATATGAGCGCGCGCGTGGATCACACCATAGGGTTAGTTGTATGTTGATAGGACTATGTATTTGAGGGCAAAAGTGACAGAAGCTTCAACCTAGCATAAAAATTGATGCATACGGGATTGAAGGGAGACCAATATATCTTAATGTTGTGATAGGGTTTTACCTTAATGAACGTTAGTAGTTGCGGATGCTTGCTAATACTCCCTCCTTCCATCTATATAGGGTCTAATGCGTTTTTTAAGATCGCCTTTGACTCTTGACAAGTTTACTGGTACATGACATGCACAATGTGGAAATTATATCATATCATTGAAAGCTCCTTTCACACACGAATTTAATGGTGTTCTTTGTGTAAGTTGCATGTCATATATTATTGCTCTAATATTTGGTCAAAGTTAGCATCAAAAAACGCATTAGGCCATATATAGATGGAAGGAGGGACCAATCATAAGTGCATAGAATTCCAAGTCAGGGATGACATGCTAGCAGTGGCCTCTCCCACATAAAACTTGCTATCAGTCTAGTAAAGTAGTCAATTGCTTAGGGACAATTTCGCAACTCCTACCACCACTTTTCCACACTCGCTATACTAACTTTATTGTGTATTTATCTAAACAGCCCCTACTTTTTATTTGCGTGCTCTTTATATTCTTGCAAACCTATCCAACAACACCTACAAAGTACTACTAGTTTCATACTTGTTCTAGGTAAAGCGAACGTTAAGCGTGCGTAGAGTTGTATCGGTGGTCGATAGAACTTGAGGGAATATTTGTTCTTTGTTTAGCTCCTCGTTGGGTTCGACACTCTTACTTATCGAAAGAGGCTATAATTGATCCCCTATACTTGTGGGTTATCAACCTCCTCCTTCTCCTTGCGCTACTCCTCCTCGACGTCGCGCTCCGGCTGTTCGAGGTACGCGACGTCACTGCGCTCCTCGGCCAGCCGTCGCTGGCGCCATTGCTCGAGGTACGCCACTCCTGCCTCGGCATCGCCCCCATCCAGATCCGCGGGGTGCTCACCCACTCGCGCACTACTCCCGTCCACGAGTAGCGCTAGACGGGGGTCGGCTCCGGCTCGGTCTTGACTAGGGACGGCGGGGCCAGCGGCGGCACGACGCAGTCGCCGGCCACGGACAGCGCCATGGCCTCCGCCATGTGTGCCTGGTACGGGAGACTTCGTGGACGCCGCGCCGCCTGGCCTCCTCGTGCTCGAAGGCGAACCAACGCGCCCAATAGGGCGAGTCGGCGTCGTAGGCGGAGTCGCGGCGCTGCTCCGCCGTTAGCATCGCCCGTCAGCGTCGCACCTCCTCCGCGTGGGCCCTTTTCGACTGCGGCCGCCAGCACTAGGATCATCTCCGGATCCAAGTGCCACTCATGCGGTAGGGTGACATCAGGGTAGGGGACAGGGACGCGGTGCTGCCAGTTCCACTCCGCCCGTTGCACTGGCATGCCCACGCGCTGCCTCAGCCGGCGGGAAGACGCTGACGGAGGCCGGGGAGAGGGGTGGCGGGGGCCTTGCCCTTGGCTTTGCCATTGCCGTAGAAGAAGCCCATCGTGTCGATGGCTAGGTGGCTAGGGTTGCCGCTGACGGGGGAGCAGAGGGTGGCAAGATGGGGACGGGGGGCTTCTGGAAGCGGATGAGGACACCCCCCCCTCCCCACGCTCGGCTTAGAAAAATCCGACCGTCGTTGGCCAGCGTGGGTCCGAGGTCATAAATTAAGCTGACCAAACTGACCACGGTAGTTGGACGGCCAACAGGTGGAGACGCGCCAGACACCAAGAAGGTGCACGACGCATCCGCTTTGCGTCCGCGCCGATGCATTTCTGCCGGAAATTTGGGCCACAAATGCATCGGCGCGGAGGCAAAGCGGACGTGTTTTGGGTTTGGGTCGGTACGTTGGGCATCCACTTTTGTCCACGCCAACTTGAACGAAAGCAGACGGGCGATTTAGGTCATTACGTTGGAGTTGCTCTTATATATGTCTAATCTAGTATGATTAGTTCTCATACTGCTACTAATTAACTTGTGTCGTGTCATGTCATGCCTAATTGTGATTTGTGACTTGTGAGAGAGGAGAATGTTCTCATGCAGGGACTTTTTTTGTTTGTTCTTTCATTTTTCGTTCACATGACCTCGACAGAGGAAAAGGGCTGCCCTGACTAACTGGAGTAGGACATCTCCAACGTGGACAATCAAATCGCACTTATCCATCCGAACCATACATCCCAGATGTGTTTTGCCTGTCCGCAGACAAATTTAGATGTCTGTTTTCCTTGCAAACCGTGAGGCTTTGCGGGCATTCGGACTACTTCCACGCACGCGTCCGACACCCCCATCGCACCATATGCACACTACTCCCTTCACTTGAGCTCGACAGAAAGAAAGAATGGCAGCCATTCAGAGTGCAATGACAATGAAAAGGGTGAAAGGAGTAGCTTTTTTTCTTTTCACATGAGCTCGACAGAAGGAAAGAACTGCACTGACTGACTGGAGCATTAGCACACTACTCCCTTCAATTGGATTTATAAGTCAGGTATGGATTTTTAGGTCCTTAATTTAACTAGTGAAACATGTATTACAATTTATAAAAAACACATCTTTAGATGTATTGTTAAATGTAGTTTCTAACCATATAATTTTTGCTGAACATTATACATGTTCTATTAGTCAAATCCAAGACCTAAAAACGTGTGCCCGGCTTATAAATCTCGTAGTAACATCACGAGGAATTTGGAAATAAATAAGTGATACCAGCACCATATGCCCAATATGGGACTTGAACCCGGCTGAACAGGTTCCAGGACAAGCTTGGGCTCCAGATTAATGCCTGAAGGCCCGGACTAAAAGCCCGAAAAGCACGAAATGCTTCAAAAATTAAGGTTCTAATACAAACATTGGTATAATTTCTTTATTTTTGGGAATAAAAAATATAATAATCATTTGGTGAGAGAGGCAAGCTGGAGCCGGCGAGTGCAGAGTTAGGAGCTAGGTAGGAAGGGGAATGATTCACTGAGGTTGAGGTATGAGGTTTCGAGAGAAGAAGAGGTGGGCGAGCATCTATTTTTGTTTCATATCTGGCTCACCAGATCTGGGACATAAAAAGTAAGAGAGGTTTGAGTGAGAGGGGACATCCATCCGAGGGTGAGGGAAAAAGGAGCCGAACGGCTCGCCAACTTTAAAGTCGTACCATATTGATACCCATTTCGCTTTCCACACAAGGTTTTGATCTTTCCACTAGCCTTGAGCATGGCCAGCCCAACCCCGAAACTCGATGGTTGGGCCAAGATTGGGCTCCAAATTACTGCCTAAAGGCCCCCAAAGACTGAAATGCCTAAAACCTAGAGTTTCAATGGAAATGCTGGTATAATATTTTACTTTATTTTTTCCCTGAAATGATGAAAATAATGCTTGTAAATAGAAAAATAAATAAATAGCATAAAACTACTAGTTTACAGGCTAGGGTTCCAAAAAACTACCACTTTTTAAATTTTCTCAGAAACCTACCAGTCGTGCGGTCCGCTGTTTCAAAAAACCCAAACCCGTGGTGACTAGCGATTTAACCGTTTTCCTGACCGCCTGGACCCACCTGTCAGCCCACGTGGCCACGCGCGCTCACGGCGCGGCTGTTGACGGCCGTTAGCCAGGCCGGTTCAGTCGGAACTGGGGTAAATACCCCCTCGGTCGGTCGGGCACACCTTGCTCGCTCACTCTCTCCTGCTCGCTCTCACTCCCCTGCTCTAGTATGAGCTCGCCGCCGCTCGCCGTCTTCGAGGTCGGTCGCCGTCGACCTCCTTGCCGCAATGCCTTCCTAGAACGACGAGGAAACGAGCTCCGAGGAGGAGTGCGAGGTCGTCAGCATGGACATGGGACTTATGGTAAGTTTTTCTTTGCCACCTAGGGTTAGGGTTAGGGTTAGGTGCTAGTAGAGCAGCCATGGATGTTACTGAGTGTAGTATTGTTGTTGTCTCTGTGATATTGATCTTGCTGAGGGTGGGGTTTGATTGTAGGATTGAGGTAACACCTAGGGTTCATCACTGTACAGTGTTAGGGTTCATGCTGATTTGGGGATTTTTCAGTGTTCAGGGTTAATGAACAGTGCAAGCTGATTGTAGCATTGAGTGCAGTGTTTTGTTGGTCATTTTGGTTGCAGGAGCAACCAGACACCATTGTGGAGCCCCTTTTCTGTGACCAACTTGAGCTTGCTCAACCCAAGTGCATTCTGCACCAAATGAGGCCTATTAAGTGTGTTGCTGAAAGATGGGTATGGCAGCAAGGAGAAGTTAGAGCAAATCAAGGCCATCCTTGAGTCATGAAGTTGCTGTGATGTGTTGGTGAAGTAAGTACATCCAAGGCCTATATATAAGGATGTGGCCTAACAGTCTAAAGTGATTATGGGTGTACATTTTGGGGGAATGTGAAGTTAACCTAGTGTTTGGTCATGCATTTGAACTTAAGTTTCTTATGTAAGAACCTTATTTCCTATGTTCTTAAGTAAGTTGTAATGGATCACCTATGCTATTAAGTGTTGTAATGGATCTCCTATGCCATTAAGTAGAGGAAATGGATCTCTTATGCTACTAAGTAGTGGAAATGGATCTTCTATGGTATTAAGTGTTCAACTTCATCTTCTATCATTTATATGTTATTTGTTAGCCTACATATATTATTTGTGTGGGTAATTGGGCTTAGTGGCCCACTAGTCTCTGACCAAATGCAACCCTAGGCCTACTCAAACCCAACCCCATCCACCTGTCAATATAAACCCCTCCCCACCCCCCGCCCCCACCCTTTCTCAGTGACTCCACCAGCCGCCACCCAAAAGAAACCCTAGAGATGGATCCTGACATGGGAGATGTCACAGAGGAGGAGGGGGCGCTGTGGAGGTTAGGGCAGCAGCAGCACGGAGGAGGGGGAGGAGGAGGCGCAGGCAGAGGGCACTGGAGGCGGCCCAGGATGAGCAGCAACAGGAGTTCAACCGTCGACTCTCCAACAAGGTTCTGGAGAAATGCAATGATGAAGAACTGGAGCTGGTTTTCATTGGTGGCAGGGGAAGGACATTCATGCAGATCATTAGCTGGGCAAGGATGAGGGTAGTCATGGCTCCCCATCCAGCTACTAGGGCCAAGTGGGTTCGTTTCTTTGAGCGTTATGACTGATGAATCTATGTATCTACCTTGCTATCTATCTTTCTATCTGTAAGTCTATTTGAGAGAGAGTTTTGGTAGTATTTGTGAGATTTTGATGACTATCTTTCTATCTATGTAACATTTGGATGTTTCTGAATAAATGTATGCATTTGGTCAGTGATGTATATCTCAATTTCTCTCAATCAGCACCATCAATTTGTCTGAATCAGCAACACTTGGTCAGTGATGTATATAATGTACAGTACCATATAATGCACTTGGTCAGCAACACCATCAATGTATCAAGTGCTGAATCCACATACAGATAAACTGAAGTTGCAGACAAATTGAAGTTGCAGATAAATTGAAGTTGTAGACAAGTGGAGAATCCACATACAGTACCATATTACAAACCAAATCAAATCCAACAGTATCAAGTACTTACTGAGGCAGTGTTATTACAAACCAAATCCAACAGTGCACTTGCATACATAACCTAGGATAATAGAGGAGTTCAACCACTTCAGCTAGTTACCACTTGCATAAAAGTAATCTCTCAGCCTCCCAGATGGCTTCCTGGCCCTCTTTGACCCATCCTGCACAACACTTGTAGCAGATTGTCTAGGAGCAATGAAAGATCCATTGCCATCTCTATTGGCAGCTGCTGACCTGGTGTTCTTTGCTGGAGAAGACCTTGATGACCTGGTGTTCTTTGCTGGAGAAGACCTTGATCCATTGCCAGAAATAGTTGTGCTCTTCTTCTTGGGAGGTGGTACTGGTGTTGCAGAAGAGGTGTTGGTCCTGCTCTTCTCGAGAGGTGGTGGTGCTGCTGGGAAGATGTTATTGTTGCCATCCCTCCCTGTAGCTGCCAATATCTGCTGACCAGTGATTAGCTTGATGAAGCAACCATCCAGACCTGCTAACATGATAACATGAGTGCCTAGTTACATCAATGTTAAAAAAGCATATACATTTCTGAATACTTACCTATAAATGGCCTACATCCATTCAGAAAACCCTCCTTGCATGCAAACAAGCAGTAAAACATATAGTGAAACCTTGGGGTAGGAGCTGGGTTAAGTGGGTCCTCATGTGTTGTTACTATGCACCTACTGCCAGGGTTAGTATCTAGCACACACTGCAGGTAGTCCCTTATTCTGTGATACTGGAGTTTGTGATCTCCTTGCACAACCTCAACTGCTTGCTTCCTTGCCCTATATGCCAAGCTTTTAGGCACATGCACACCAAACTTCTTCTTTGTGTATGACATAATTGTGTCAACACCAGCTCCAGGGTTGGATCTGACTGTCACCTTTGTGTTCTCTCCACTTGCTCCACAAGTGTGATCTAGGTTCATCTTCTTGATACTGCCTCATGAGCTATCTTAGAGGCAACTATGTAAAACTCACAACCATGTTTTCTCTCAGAACACCAAGCAATAACCCTAGTTGGTTCATTTTTGTGATACTCAAAATTCCTAAGAGTCCTCACATGAAAATTTCTAAGTGCTTCTCTGAACTCAACTACATTTTCAAAGCACAAATGCATTGAAAACTGCTCATGTGCATCAGGCCTTTTTGGATCATACCATCTCCTCTCCTTCTTCTGCTTCTTCCTACTCTTCCTTCCAGATGGCAGCTTTGGAGCATCCTCTTCATCACTTATGCCAAAATCACCTGGAAAACAGTACTCATCAGCTTTAGGGACATAATCTTCAAACTTGATGTGCTCAGGCTCACTGTGAGACTTGCTAGTTGGGCCAGGTTTTCTAACTGGCTTAAGCTTTTTGGCTGCTTTTTTAGTTACAGCAGCAGGATTCTCTACTTGTTCATCTTCATAAACAATTGGTTCTTCCTGCCAAAACTCAGAAGGTTCTGAGTTAGTTGCACAAAAGTGCTCTGCAGTATCAGTGCCAGCCTCATCTTCACCCCTACACCAAGCTTTGTAAGAAATTTTCTCCCCTCTGTAATCACCCCTAAAGAACTCAAGATCTAAAGATGATTTGTCATCTTCAACTTCATCTTCTTCCTTTGGTACATCTTCATCTTCTTCTTCTTCAGCTGCTTCTTCTTCTTCATCTGCTTCTTCCACAACTGTTTTCCCCTTGTTCAAATTGCTGCTTTGTTGTGTGTTCATGTAGGGCTCATCAGGGGTTACAGCTGGCAAACTAGCATTAGAGGCAGGGTACAGAACACCTTCTTGTGAAACTCTGTAAACAACAGGTTCACCAACATGATCAATGGGGCTCTGTTCCTCAAGCATGATGTGATCCATATTAACATCTGTTGGGCTTGGATCAGTAGCTTTTCTGATAGTGATGTTCAATACCTTCTTATCAACAAATAAGTCAAGCATTTCCTCTAATGCCTCCTCACTATCCAGGGCCTCCACCCCCTCCAGCCCCTTTCCCTCTTCCTTTACATAAGTCAGAAAAGCATCTGTTCCATAGCCCTCCAACTCAAACAATGCTAATATGGCCAGATAACTGATATCTGAGGAAACTGAATACTTTTTCTCCATATTATATGTTCCTTGAAAATGTAGCCTCAAGTCCCAAATCTCATCATCTAAGCTGTATGATTAAATTGACAAACAATTATTTTTGAAGTCACTGAGACTTAAAACAATGACCAAATGCACTGAACATTACTGAACTTTCTTCTAATTACAGTGAATGCACTGACCAAATGAACTAATCAAATGCACTTTCTTCTGCAGTGACATAACCAATAAAATACAGTAGCATGCCAAGAACAAGCAATTACTAACCCTAGTTCTAATTTGAACTAAAGGACCCAGAAATTTTAACTAAAGGACCCAGAAACATTGACCAGTGCTTACCTCACTCCACCAAAGGACGACGCCCAACTGTGGCCGCCTGCTGGATCAGCGTGGATGCACTTCGTCGCTGCCCTAGCCGCGCGGACTGCCGGATCTGAGCTCGGCGGATCCACCTGAGCCGCGGGGTGGTGATGGCTGCTGCGACCGCTGCGCCGGGAAGCTCGAGTTGCCTAGCCATTTGTCCACCTCTGAGTGTCCACCGCCCTCCTGGCCGGTGCCGCCTTGGCTCAATAGCTCGCCGCCGACGGCATTTGGCTGCGCCGCCGCCATCGCCCACCTAGGTCATCTGGGAGAGGAGGGACCGAGAGAGTGTGGCCTGACCGCCTACTTTGGTTCCGACCAAACTGCCTGGCTAACGGCCGCTGTGGCCAGCTGCTGTACACGTGGGCTGACAGATGGGCCCAATCCATCAGGAAAACGGTTAAATCGCTAGTCACCGCGGGTTTGGGTTTTTTGAAACAGCGGACCGCTCGTTTGGTAGCTTTCTGAGAAAATTTAAAAAGTGGTAATTTTTTGGACCCCTAGCCTGTAAACTAATAGTTTTATGCTATTTACTCTAGAAAAATGATTGGCTACACCTAAGTTGGAAAGTACAATTAGCCTGTTTGCCTAAAAAAGAAAGGGAAAAGAAAGGAGAAATAAAATGTGAGGGCTCACTGGACGATGGATGTTAGGAGGAGGGCTTTTTGGAAGAAGAAGAAAAGATTGCTGGCTTTTTTGTTCATACTCCCATTCCGGTGTGTCACAGTGTGAGGGAACAATCTCTCAAACTATTGTATCCCTCTTGCTTTATGCATGGATGCAAAGCAAAAGCAAGCATTGGCTAAAGAAGAAAGGGGTTTGCTTTGTGTTTACGAAATTGCTTGACAGACGATACTTTAACGCACGATCTATGAACAACACTCCCTTCGCGTTCAAATCCAATGCATGCACGCTCGCGCTAGCGCTGCCATGTAGGATCGGGCAGGAATCGGGCGCATTTTTATCGTGAGTATAGCAGCGCTGGTGTGTTTAAACAAGGGAAGTTTTTGTTTGCCGCACGAACACACATACGTATGTATTAGGTTCGTTGGCCCATCGTTATTCTTCTTCTTCTTCCTCTTGGAGGCAGCAGCTTGCAGTCTTGCACGCACGTACGTAGTACACTTGACTTGCAAAATATTAATTAAGGCGGCTTAGTTAAGCATTGGGTCACACTCCTTCCTTCCTCAACTGCACTGCACTTGACAAGCCATTTTACTTATTTACAGCGCCCTGCTGCTAGTAAACATCTGTCAGTAACAACAGTTGCAGTCTTGCTTGCAGGGATAAGAGATCCCTGATTCGTGCTTGGTACTAGTACTTTCAGACTGGAGCAGTGCAGGGCTGGTTTTGTCTCTACCGCGCTTAAATCAAGCTTAGTAATTTGCTAGTAGCAATTGAATCCTTCATCCTCATGTAAATGCGAATTGAAGCAAGCAGCGGTGCACAAAAGTGGGTCAGATTACTTATGACTGCGTCCAGTATACCACTACTAATCAATACTAGTGGAGTATCTCCCTTGTCAGACAGAATTAACTACTACAGTAAGTAGTTCGATCCACTAACTGTCTCTCTGCAACTAATTGATGGATGGATGGTGTACTACTTTATTCCAACGAAGCCACTGCGCCCTCGCGGATGCCGCCTAGGCCTTGCCAGACCTTTGCCGCTGCCGAATTTGGTGTTTTGACCTTTTTCAAAAAGTTTAGCTCGATTTATCCCTCATTCGAAAGTATTTCAGGATCTGATCATTTTTTACCATCGGGGTGGATGACGATAGGGTATAGCTGCCTACCGTCGGGGTCTCTGACGGTAGAACTTAATTGCACCGTCACGCCTGTTTAATATAAAAAATATCCTACCTCCAAGCTCCTTGGCGGTAGGATGTGCACCCTACCATCACAGGGCATGGCGGCAGGTTGTGCAACATGCATGCACCCTTTGCGTTGTGTGATTAGCCTACCTCCAAGCTCTTTGGCGGTAGAGTTGCACAACCTACCTCCAAGGACCTTGGAGGTAGGGTATTTTTCACATAAAACAGACATGACGGTTCAGTTAAGTCCTACCACCAGGGACCCCGGTGGTAGGCAGTTATACCCTATCGCCAAGCACTATGACGGTAGAAAAAAAGGGTCAGATCCCGAAATACTTTCTAATGGAGGTCAAATCCGGCTAAACTTTGTCAAAAGGGTCAAAACATCAAATTTGGCCCTTTGCAGCTCCACCCAGCCGCCTCTCCACCAAGCCCGATGATGCCCGCACCTCCCATATTCATCCGCCGCCCCGGTACCCTCCACCGCTCCAGCCATGGGATCTAGAGACATCGTGTGAGATGATAATATGTTGTGTGATCATACACAATATAATTTGAAGCATAAGATTGAGACAGTTCATCATGTTTTGGAATTTGAACTGATGGATGAAATTGTCCAGCTTCCATGCCAAGAGGCGGAGTGAGCAATATTTCTAGATGATTCATCTGATTCACAACAATGCCTTAAATTAACAGTGAACAATATAACTTTTGTGGCATACAATTTATGTTCTAGGCCTTCCGTCCACCTCCGCCTCCCCTCCCAATCCAGATCTCTCTCTTTCTCTCCGTCTCCGCCTCCCCTCCCCTCTGCATCCCCTCTTGCCGCCGCCGAATCCCGGTTGGGCAAAGCCCGTACGGGGGGGGGGGGGGGATGATAGTGGCGGCGAGGCGTCCCTCCGTCGCGGCTTGGAGGCGTGGCTGTGACGGTGGATCTTGAGCGGGCGCCTCGGAATGACGTGTGTGTGGCCATGGCGCCGGTCACGCAGCGATGTGACGTCATCTATCTTTGGATGTCGTCATCGTCGGTCCAAAGGGATCTGGTCGGTGGGTGTTCCCTCGCGGTGGCTTCCCGACGGCGGATCAAGTGGAGGAAGAGATGGTGGCCTAGCTGCTGAAGTGGGTGAGGATGCCATCATCGTTGGCGGCGCCCGTGGGTGTTGTTTTTCTCGTTGGAGGCGATGGTGGGGGCATCCCTTGCTCCATTGTTTCCGGGGAAAATCTAAGATCTGGAGGAGGCTACGATTTGACAACGGTGCCCGTTGGCGTCGTAGCCCTCATTGGAGGCATTGAGGGGCCTCCTGGATCGGATGATGGCGAGGTCTTCGTCGTCACCCCCGTGCGGGCATCAGCTTTGGAGACATTCATCGGCTGGACGGACATGTGGACGGCTTGGTGGTTGGGCGTTGGCAGGTGGTGGAGCGGTGCTTCATCCTACACATCGATGGCGGCGGATCTCGGCAGCGTGGCATAGTGGAGACTCGGCGTCTGATGGATGGTGACGGACTCGTGCAAGAGGACGACATTGTCTGGTGTCGTTGTGGCATCGATGGCAGAGAGGCCTGGCAAGATCGATGTGTCAATATCTGATGTGAGGATGGATCGATGGATGAAGGAGGTGACGGCCCTTGCAGCGCGCGCATGTGGTGCGCACTAAAAGTGCGCCGGACCGGTGTGTAACCCAGTGCAGGTATTGTGGCTTGTGAAAGAACATGTGGTGCCCCCATGTTTAGTTTTGGTAATTGATGACATTCTCTATGGACTAATGGTTGCCTTGGGTTATATTTGAAGGATTTTTCCATATGCTTTTCTTGAAGTCCATGTGTTAGTTTCAAGGAGTTTATGTGATGACCAAGGTGCTATTCAAGGAATTATCCAAAGAGTGGTCATGTAGAAGACATGATACTAGGTTGATCAAGACTAAGTCAATCAAGTTAATAAACACACAAAGCGTACAAGATGTACCGAGAGGGATCAAGTGATCCCATGGTATCGAAAGCATTGTCCATTAGGCCAACTCCACCGCGCGACCCCAAACGGACAATGCGGTCTTGTCCGCGCATGTTCTAGGATGCGGTGGTCGTGCGCCCAGCGCGCGGCCGCATCCGTTTGCCCCATTTTGTCCGTCTCCATTTTAAAAAAGAGCAAAGTTTCAAATGCCAAGCCTATTTCATGGCCAGCGGCCCTAGTTCACGCCGGCAACAGAGCCAGCGGCCTACTCGTCCATCGCCGGCAACACAGCCAGCGGCCGGCAACACAGCCAGTCTCCAAAATGAATAGTTGTCCTCGCCGGCAACACAGCCAGCGACCGGCAACACAGTCGGCCTCCAAAATGAATGTTTTTCTCGCCGTCACACAGCCAGCGGCCCAGCGGGCGAGCGGCACCCATGCTAGCCTCCAAAAGAACGGCCACGGCTGATCGGATGACCTAGTTTAGGCCGTCGGCGTCAAGCATCTCCTTCTGCCTGGCCTCGAACCAGGCCCTCATCTTGTCGCTCATCTTGGACAAGTCCACGCTCATGATCGCAAGGGCCACCTACTTTGCTTTGGTTGCGGCATTGGTGGCCTCGATGTCGAGCTGCCTCTGCCTGGCCTTGACATTGGCAGCCTCGATGTCGAGTTGCCTTTGCCGGGACGCCTCCTCCAGTTCGATCTTCCTCCTCTTGGCCGCCTCCTCCATCTCAAGCTTCTTCCTTTGAAGCTCTAGGTATTGCTTCATTTGCTCGTCCTTGCTTTGCCGCTTCTTCTCGTCCCTCATATCCTTTTGAGACATCATGCCATGCAAAGTGTCATGCAAGGCCATGGATGAGGCATCACGTATGTTGTCCACCTTGGAGTTGGTCTTGCCCATCGGCCTCTTCAACGCCTCGCCATCTCCACCTCCGGTGTACTTGGCCGTCTTCTTGCCTCTCTTTCTTTGAAGTTCACGGTATTGATCCTTGAACTCGGGGCAATTGTTGATGATCGTCCAACAATGCGTAAGAGTGAATGGCTTGTCATTGTGTCGGGCCTTGAATGCTTCCAAAGATTGAAATGCCTACACCACATGATCAACAACAATTGAACATGCAAACGTATACAAGGCTGAAGTCTCACATGGCCATAGCAAGGAAAAGGGCTAGGATAAGGTGAGCATACCATGTCCCCAACGCCGAGACCACTCACGGGCCGTGCTTCAACGCTCTCAAATGCGGTGCAATACTTGTTACACTCTTGTTGGATGAACAACCACCTCTTTTGAATCGAGGTGATGCCACGGTTGCTTCTAATTTGGTAGGGCTCAAACATCTTCCTTTCATGAAAAGTTTTGTGGACTCTCGTCCAAAAAACAAGGCCCTTTTGTTGTGCGCCAGTCTTTGGATCTTGGCTAATCTCCATCCAACATTGGCAAATCAACTTGTCCTCGTCTTGTGTATATGAACCCGTGCGAATGCTCTTCCTCCTCTTTTGTGCTTCCGCTCTTTGGGTGAGCTCGTCGATGAACAATGGCTCGCCACCAATATCAATGTCATTGCCTTCTTCTTCATCACCATCACCTTCGCAATAGATGTCATGGTATTCATGCCACGAGTCACCATGGTCGTAGTCAGCACGGTCGTCGGCCTCTTCATTGGGAACGTACTGGGTGCGGCCATCCTGACTTTGGGTCTTGTCGGGGTCGTAGGCACGGCCCTGCCCACCCTGGTAGATCACATCCTCCATGAACTGGTTGTAGAAGGGGTCGTCGACCGGTGGCATTGGTGTTGGCATTCTGTTGAACAAGACGCGGGGGGACGGCATGGTGCCCGTGAACGGTGCCCGTGCTTGCTTTCTTTGCATCTCGACGGATGGCCGCCCGCCGCTGCTGGACCCAGGCGTGACGTTGAGGTCGATGACGGTCGAGGGGCGCAGTGTGGACAGCGTGATCACGCCAACGTCCCCGAGAAACGAGTCTGGCATTCGTGCCTTGGCGGGGGAAAGCCGGGCGACATGGGCGTGGTCCGAGACGTCGGCTATTGGCAGTGCGGAGACCGGGCGACCGACGAGCCTGTGCTCGCCGGGCCGACGGCCGCTGCAGGGAAACCGGCCCGACGGCACATGCCAAGCATGAGGAGGGTGTGCGCTTTCTTGACAATGTCCTCCTTCTCGTCGACTGCGGCCTTGCGCTGCGTGGCCTCCATCTCATCGCGCTCGGCGGTGAACTTGGCCGTGGCGGCATTGACCTTGACGACCGCTCTCCGGCCCCTCCTCTTCGCCGATTCCGCGTCCACCTTGGCGATCTCCTCCGGCGTGCACTCCGACCGCGGCTTCCTTGGCGCCTTGGCCGCCTTATTCTTCACCTTTGGGGGCGGGTCGAAGGCCGGGCCGCCGGAATACGGCTGGGCGTCGGCCATGGACGGGGGAGGAAGGGGCGGCGGGAGGGACGTGGGAGGGTTTGGGGGAAATGGCGCCAAATGGGGCGCGGGGGTTTTTTGCTTTGTGGCACCGACAGCAGGCGGGGGAGGACAAGCGGCGTGTGTCCCCCTCCCCGTCATGCGGCTGTCCGTTTCACCCCAAAATTGGCGCAAACTTGGGTCGGGGATGGGTCGAAAGCGGACAGAAAACGGACAAAAGTTTGTTTGCTCCTGCGCGCTGGGCCATCTAGTTTGTTCCTTTTACCCCAAACGGACGGGGCCGGACATGATGGAGTCGCGCGGTGGAGTTGGCCTTACGCTTTGTGTACTAACGCAGCATCTACGTGAGAGTTCTTTGTGGGGTTAGGTATGTTTCCATGGGCTTGCGTCAAGAGGGAGATCTCATACAACCCATGGAGGATGCCATCAAGTGGTGATCATCATCAAGTTTGCGGTGTGCAAGTTCAAGTGGAGCATCACGAAGAGATCATGATTGAAGTTTGCCGTCCATTGTGGTGACAATGTACTTGTCAAGATGTGTCGAAGAGTGGCTCACCCATAGTGGAGTATGGGGGAGCAATCAACTAGTCTTCATCGAGCCAACGCAATCAAAAAAGGTGGTCCAACTTGAGGAAGTCAAGATCGTCATCATCTAACTCAAGTGGACTATGTGCAAGGCAAAGGTTTGCCCTTATAGGTTTTCTATTTTACCGGTCTCATGGTGGTTTTTGGGAGACCAGTTATAGGATCGATTGGCGTACTATCAAGGGGGACTCTCAAGTTAGTAGCTTGAGCATATTGTTCATAGGGAGCTCAAACCATTGCATCCTTGCATCATCTTTCTTGGTTCTTGTTTGGTGTTTCTCTTTATGAGTTTTAAAGCTTATGGTCATCTTGATGATAAGCTTTGGTATCTTCTATGATGTTTTCGATGTTGTAGTTTCTGCCATTTCTTCATTCATAGAGGTTTCACATCTCTATACCATTGGCATTTTTCTACCGTCGTCTTCTATCCAACAAGCTTGAGTTTGCTTTGTTCGGAACCCGTATGGAGAAGTTATGGCAGTTTTAGTCTCAAGGTAGTTTTTTTGTGCTCAGGTGGTAGTACTGCTAGGTACCACGGTAGTACGCTTAGGCGGTACTTCTGCTATGGTCTACCGTTGCTAATACCGCATGGGAAATCATTTTTGTGCTACTTTCTGTTGCCTATTTTTTATTAGTGGTAGTTGCATGGTAGTAGCTCGGTAGTACCACTTAAGTGGTACTTCTGTGTTCTACTACCGCTCCTAGTACCGCTTAGGAAATACCTTCCATGCTCATTTTTGGTTGCCCTCTTTACCTAAGCAGTAGTAGAGCCGATGTA
Source organism: Aegilops bicornis (assembly GCA_021605145.1). NCBI lineage: Eukaryota > Viridiplantae > Streptophyta > Magnoliopsida > Poales > Poaceae > Aegilops > Aegilops bicornis. The sequence continues at coordinate 882,338,282 of CM038670.1, forward strand.
GGGCGGTAGTACCGCTCTGGGCGGCACTACCGGCCTCTGTTTTGTGTACCGTTGCGTACTCGCCCTAGTACTACCGCTTAAGTGGTAGTACTGCTCCCCCAAGCGGTAGTACCGCTTGAGCACGGGCAAAGTGCATAACTGTTGGATTTGGGGAGGCCTATAAAAGGGGGTCTTCTTCCCCATTGCATCTTATCATTCTAGCTCGTATTTGCCCCCAATTGTTGACCTTCTTCGAATCCCTTCATGGATTCTTGCTAGTTTTGGGGGAGGGGGAGAGAGGAGACCTAGATCCACATTTCCACCGATCACTTTCTCCTTTATGTGAGGGGAACCCCTTGGATCTAGATCGTGGAGTTCTTGGTGTTCATCTTCTTGTTCTTCCTCTCATTTTCCTCCATAGCTTTCGTTGCTTTGGTGGGATTTGGGAGTGAGGGACTTTGGCACTCCCTGTGCCCTTGCCATTGCATTAATTGCATCGGTTTGAGTTCTCCACGGTGATTCGTGGACGTGAAGTTGAGAAGCTTATTACTCTTGGGTGCTTGGTACCCTAGAGCTTGTTTCTCTTGGGTGCTTGGGCGCCCTAGATGGTTGGTGGTGCTTTAGAGCTCAATCATTGTGGTATAAAGCTCCGGGCAAGCGTCGGGGTCTCCAATTAGGTTGTGGAGATTGCCCTGAGCAATTTGTACGGGTTCCGGTGACTGCCCTCAAGGGTTGCCAAAGTGTACGGGTTCGATGACCGCCCCCAAGGGTCTCCATTTGTATGGGTTCGGTGACAGCCCTCAAGGCCCTTAGTGGAATCACGGCATCTTGCATTGTGTGAGGGCGTGAGGAGATTACGGTGGCCCTAGTGGCTACCTGGGGTGCATTGTGCCTCCACACCGCTTCAAACAGGGATTAGCATCCGCAAGGGTGTGGACTTCGGGATACATCGTCGTCTCCGCGTGCTTCGGTTATCTCTTGCCCGAACCCTTTGCTTATGCACTTTACTATGTGATAGCCATATTGTTTCTTGATATATCTTACTATCACTTAGTTGTTTATCTTGGTTAGCATAAGTTGTTGTTGCACATAGGTGAGCCTTGTTGTTTTAGGTTTTGTGCTTAAAAATTAAACGTTAATTTTATTTCGCATTTGTTCAAACTTAAACCGTGATTATTTTAAAGCGCTTATTCACCCCCCCCCCTCTAGGCGACATCTATGATCTTTTAGCTTGGATGGGGTATCCGACATTAGATGTTAGGTGTTAGTGCGATGTATGTTTGGTATTAGGCTCGGATGTTCGGCACCCCTTCATCACGTGGATAGGAATAGCGACGGGTGTTGCCAAGATGGTGGCTTCAGGCTTACTGATGTATTATCTTGTAAGGGCTTTGCGAATAATTAATAAAATGGCTGCATGCATCGCCCAGATGCAGAGGCTGGGGTACATCCTCCTTTAAAAGAATATAATTATGTTCTACAAGTTAAATCTATAGTAAAAGTTTAACAAAAAATAAAATGAGGCCCAATAACCCCGGAAAAGTATTTCTATACTCGCTGCATTTCTAATTTCTGTTACTTACCCTCGGGCTCGTATTTATTCTGGATTTATTTAAGAATTTCCGGTGATACGCTTTGGCTTCATAAAATCTCAGGATGATATGCCGGCTCAGTCTTTCGGAGGTGCTGATAGGAGTAGGGTGTGCGTGTGTGTGTTTATATGGGTGAGTATATGCGCGTATATATGAGCGACTGTGTCTGTACTGATGTTAAAAAAAACTAATAAACCTCCCTTGAAATGCTAAATGCTGAATAATACTAGAACGCGGGGCAGATGATTTTGAGCTGGGGTGGGAGTGGAACCGGGTGCTGATTATGATCGATGGGACGGGAGAACCAAAAACTTTGGTCGCCTTGCCTCCAAATCATCTCCCCCACTGCAAATGTTTGTGTGTTACCAATGACTCGAGCACCACTGCTTACCACGCATGTTGCATTTCAACTAAGTGCATACCCTTCTTTTCACTCAATCATTTCACACACCTCCATTTTGCTTTGCATCTGTTCTCGGTAAAAATTTGCAGCTGTAAAAGCCCCGCCTTTTCATTAAGAGCGTGCATCTGTTTTATTACTGCATTTTTTAAATCAGAAAAGGCTGTCATAGAAAATTCAAAAAAGAGGCTATTATCATCTCGCTCAAATTTGTCCGCTTTGCTTCTGTTATTTGGGTTGGCTCGAATCGGAGCTCATTGGGGCGCTTTTGTTGCCATCCTCTATTTTACGCGTGACTGGGCCGTTAGGTCTTACTATCTCTTCTTTTTTTTTTGGCGTTTCGACCACTTGTGTGCCTCCTCTCTGTTTTTTCTGCTTTGTTCGTCATGTACTATTCTTTGATCAATTTGTATGAGGATTTCTTCAGCACGTTGTATCATTCGACCGCGTGGATTTTAATAATATGTAACTATAAAGTTGAGCGGATGACAGTTTAGAGAGAGTTGGGAAAGAAACTCACGGGTGAGTAATCATCCGTCCATCTGGCCACGGCCATCAATCAATCTTATGATCGACAAGCTGGCCTTTAACTAATCAGCACAACAACATAGTACGTACGATTAATGGCACGTATATATCTGATCTAATCTAATCCATGATGATTAGTGCTCGTGCTGCTAATTAACTTGCGTCGTGCATGTCAAGCCATGCTTGATGTGATTTGCGAGAGGAAAGAATGTTCTCACCCACTCAGGGACTATTTGTTTGTTCCTTTTGGTGCTTTGACAGCCAGCGTCAGCTTTCGTTGGACGGGAATCTATCTATCCATTCAAAGTGCAGTGCATGCCCAGTGAAAAAGGGTAACAGGAATACGTATACACCAGCTAGCTAGTAACTTCGTAGTAACTTTTTCCGTCAAAAGGAAAAGAAAAAAAGCTAGTAGTACGTAGTAACTTTGTAATTTTCACATGAGCTCGGCGGAGAGAAAGCACAAGCATTGGACTGCACTACCAGCACACTATTCAAGTTGACACTTTTCACTTGCACGAGCGAGCGAGCGAGCGTGTTACCGTGCGACGTGGCCAGTATGAAAACACGTAGTATTTGTGCAGGATCAGCACCATGTTTAATTGCTTGCCCGTGCATCCATCATGCATGCGTGGTCAGGTAGGGTAAAAAGTCACAAAAGGCAGCAAGAAAAGAAAGCCGTCGTCCATCTCATCATGCATCTCCACATCCACGATCCATCATCATCCATCCTAGTTTAGGGCTGCCACGTGCCGCCTGGAGCATGCATGCATGCATGGATATGGATGTCTGGCTCGCACCAAAGACCAAACATGTCATCTGCTGCTGCATCTCTTGCTTCAGAATTCAGACACAGTAGCAAATCTTGTGCTCCAGCACCGAATAACCAGTGGCCGCAGCCAATCATGCATGTCACCACACACTCACAGTCACAACACATGGGTGAGTCATGGGTGAGTGAGTGAGTACTAGCCGTGCTCTGCACTAGATACTCACCCAAGAGGAGGAGGCTTTGGGAAAAGAGAGCCTGCTTTGCTTTAGGGTAGTACGTGGTGAATCTTTTTGCTTGTTGGTAGCAAGTAGTAGGAAGTATTGTACATGTGCAACCCATCCCATCCCACCTCCTGTGTTGTGTGGTGTGTGGTGTAGGTGTGTCGCAGTGGCAGGGAACAATCCCTCACCCCTTTACGCAACGCAACGCAAGCAAAAGCAAAAGCAAAGCATTTGGACCATCTTCCCCAATGAAAATGAAAGAAGGGAAAGGGGCCTCGTAGTACTAGTACGTGTTTAAGCAAGTTCTGTTTTGGTTTAGCAGATAGATACAGACCCGTTGCTGCTAAAGAAAGAACAAAAGGATGTCCTGCATCAATCCATCCATCCATCCCCTGAAAGCAGCAGCGGATGGAGGAAAAAGGCCGAGCGCCCATGCGTGCGTCCGTGCCCCGCCTGAGCGCGCGTGCCCGCCTGCTTTGTGCCCGTGCGTGCTGTTAGACTGTATAGTTCCTGTATATATGTATGTATGATGTAATGTTGGACCAATTTATTATATATACTAGAACAATGCCCGTGCGTTGCTACGGGTAAACATAATTTTACGACATAACTTATTGTGTGAATGTGTTTCTTTCTGTCAAGAGGTTGGCAACTGTGAAATAAAATTCTCTCTTATGCTCCATCATCATCCATGAGCTTTGTTCTAGTTCAGACGACTCCCTGAAAAAGTCCACGTTGCCTCATGTCGCATATTATCACATCTAGTACTGCCCAATTCGGCATTCTAATTCATAATTCGAGTTCAATATGATTCAACAGAAGCTAATTAAAAGAAAATGTCATGTTCAACCCATATGAACTACACAATACAATTTGGATACAAAATATAGAAACAAATTAATATCGATCTACAAATTGACATATCTTCCCTGCAGGAGGGAATCCCCAGCTGTGATAATGAAGTCGTAGAGGGAGCTGATGCGTTCCTATGTGCCAATTTTAGAGCCATAAACGCCCCTTCTAATAAATGTGAATGGAAGAGAAAATGGTTGATTATTTCTTACCTACGTTGCTACGGATGACAATTCTAGCAGATGAATCAAACAATGATCAAGTGAAATGGATAAAGTTAATGAAACCTTTAAGAGTGAAAACTATGATATAACCCTTGATATTTGCCTTTCCAGGTTGGTGTAGGTCGGACACACATTGTCCAGGAGCACCACGAGGATGGTTTGCTCGATCGGCAAGTGCGTCAAGAGCTCGCTGTTGTAAAGCTTGAGCATGGCTGTGGAAATCTGCAGTAGGAAATGATTTCAGCAACATGATCTATCTGCAACAGCTGTAACAGTACCTATGATTGTGGTTAGATCTTTAATTTCGTGCCATAGTACCTGATAGTGAGCCATACTTTGTAACCCGCAGAAGTACCTACTTGAAGCCGATCGCATAAAATCCAGGACTGGGCGTTGTCAAGTACAACTTTGTCGTTGGCTGAAGCAAAGCCACATGTCAGTATACTATCAATCTTTTGAGATTTGATCATGCAAATAGTATCCAGATGCGTACTAAAACTAAAAAAGATCCTGAAATCATCTGACCAAAATGATTTTTCATCAAAAGAGACCACCTGTCGGGTTGAAATGACAAAAAGGACCACCTCTAACTTAAAGTGACAAAAAAGACCCCTTCGCCGTGGCGGCAGGCGCCCCGGGCGACACGTGGCGCCTGCCGCCACGAGGTGAGGCGGCCGATCCCGCTGCCAGTCTGCCAGTCGCTGCCACAGGATTCTGGGCCGGGACCAAAACGGAAACGGGAATGGTGGGCCACGCCGCCAGCATATGAGGTGGTCTGCACTGTAGCTCGACAGCGATGTGTAGCGATGTGTTTCTGCCGCTGCAAAGGATGGGCCATGCCGTCACGGCCTGTGACGGCCGCACTGCGTGCTCGCTGACAAGGACGCGCTGGCCAGCCTACGTCCCTTCTCTTTCCGGCGCCTCCTCTTTCTTCTCAGTTTTTTATCAAGAAAAGTTTGGGCAGCACCTGCGTCGTACGCTTATGATTGTTTGATCGTGATAACATGATATACTAAAGTAAAATGAACTTGCTTGTTACACAGCCCCACACATGCATCAAATCGCATGCATAAACACCAATTAACTGCATATGAGGCTGTTGGCGAGAGTGCAGTGCGGCCGCCACAAGCCGTGGTGGCATGGCCCACCCTTTGCAGCTACAGTGCAGGCCGCCTCATATGCTGGCGGCCTGGCCCACCATTCCTGTTTCTGTTTCGATCCCGGCCCGGAATCCTGTGGCAGCGACCCGGCCGCCTCACCCTGTGGCGGCAGGGGCCACATGTCGCCCGGCGCGCCTGCCGCCACGGTGAAGGGGTCTCTTTTATCACTTTGATCCAGAGATGGTCTTTTTTGTCAAATCGATTCGGCGGGTAGTCTTTTTTGACGAAAAATCGACCAAAATCCCCAAGCTTTACATCTTTTCATCATCTGCAATTCAAGATCATCCACGAAACAAACTATTCTAAAGGATAAGAATTCATAAAACCAAAGCATCATATTTCTCATAGATCTGAAAGAAGGAAAAGAAAAGAAGCTCACCTGGACATGATGCCATTGAGCGTGTAGTTGCATCTCTGGCTCGACCACCTTTCTTATTATTGTGGTGTGGCGCTCCATCTTCACCAGACGGTCCTGCTGCAAGCCATCCGCGATCCAGCACCGCCCACGCCGCCACTGCGGCGCTCCATCAACACCTTGTTCTTCTCATGTAATCTCTTGGTCGCTTGTCATGCAAAATTAGCATCGTGTTCTCCTCGAGCAGCACGCTCAATGGTGGCTTTTCCTGATCATACCCATGATCTATGTCGCCGCCGCCATGTGATCTTCGGCGACATTGACGCAACTCTAGTGGTCCTCATGGTGCACCGAGGCAAGACGAGGCGACTTCCGCCAAAGACGTCCATGGCCTTATTTGTGCGGTAGTCCTGCAAGGTGTCGCGTGGATGTCGTGGGCAGAGGTGGCCATGTATGCGTAGAGTCCTGCGGGTCGGCGTTTGGAGAGATGTGGCTGAGGGCGACGTTGGCGGCTCTGGGGCCATGATCCCCGCACGCCGCACTTGGCGAGGTTGAGCTGCGCGTGAGGCTGAGTCATCGAGTGTTGTAAGGGCTGAGGCATTAAACTTTTAAGTAGATTAAAGGGGCGAGGGGATTCTGATCAGATCATGTGAAATGCAAAATGGGGAGGGTTGAGTGGATTGCGAGATTAAAGGGTTGAGAGGATCGCGAGAATAAAGGGGCGAGAGGATTGCGAGATCAATTTTTCGCCTTGGGAGGAAAGTGATCAGTATTTGCTTTTTTATCGTCATTGATTAGCTTGCCAAAATCATGTGAAATAGGAAATCAGGAAGGTGGAGCGTCACGTAAGGAGGGGTGGAAGAAAAGGTTGGACGAAAGATTTGGCGTAAGAGGGAGAGGAACCTTACTTTTCTTTTAGATAGTAGAGATAGAGATAGTCCCGCAAGGTGTCGCCTGGATGTCGTGGGCAGAGGTGGCCATGTATGTGTCGAGTCCTGGGTCGGCGTTTGGAGAGATGTGGCTGAGGGACGCCGGGCGGCTCTGGGGCCATGATCCTCAGCCCCGCTTGGCGAGGTTGAGCTGTGAGGCTGAGTCATCGAGTGTTGTAAGGGCTGAGGCATTAAACTTTTAAGAGATTAAAGGCGAGGGATTCCAATCAGATCATGTGAAATCAAAATCGGGAGGGTTGAGTGGATTGCGAGATTAAAGGGTTGAGAGGATGGCGAGAATAAAGGCGAGAGGATTGCGAGATCAATTTTTCGCCTTTGGGAGGAAAGTGATCAAGTATTTGCTGGGTTTTTTCATCGTCATTGATTAGCTTGCCAAAATCATGTGAAATAGGAAATCGGGAAGGTGGAGCGTACGTAAGGAGGGGTGGAAGAAAAGGTTGGACGAAAGATTTGACGTAAGAGGGGAGAGGGAACCTTACTTTTCTTTTAGATAATAGAGATGTGATAGACCATCACTAGAGGGTTGTGCCGGTTCTCCCAAAATCTATTGTCTCACATGGTATCAGCTTAGGTTAAACTCGCTTCCACCCTAAAACCCCAACACCGCCGCCGCCGCCGCCCCCACTTTCGATCGCCTCTCTGCCGCCATGACGAGCGCCGCCGCCTCCGGCTCCACCACCGTCGTGTTTCTGCCGGCCTCTCTCACGGCTCTTCTTTATCGGCCGCTCGATGCTGCCGCCGTCCAAACACTGATCGGGACCAGGAGCGTTGGTTCCATCTTCGCCACTCTGGCCGCCTCTTCGCCCGGGAACGCGCTGACGGTTCACACCGCCGCCGCCGCCTCATCGCCCGCATCAGTCGCCGTCGTCGTCCCGCCTCCTCCGGGGCTAGAGCCCGCGTCGGCCTTGATGGTCGGGCTCCCTGCCTTGGGCCCGGCGCCGGTGCTATCCGCCCCTGCGGCGTCTGCGCCCCTCGTCGCTTCCACGATGGTGCCTCCTGCCTCCATGGCGTATCCGCCTCAGGCAGCCCACTCCGCGGGTTCGCTTCCGCCGCCGCCGTTCCACTTCGGGAATCTCATCACCATCAAGTTGTCATCGGACAACTACATCTTCTGGCGTGCGCAGGTCCTTCCGCTCCATGGGAGCCACTACCTGCTTGGCTACGAAGACGGCTCCCTCCCCTGTCCCCCTGCGCTGGTAGATAGCATGCACGGCCCGGTCTACAATCCGGGGCACCGTGTTTGGACAGGGCAGGATCAGGCGAACCTCTCCTCCATCCAGGGGTCGCTCACTCCGGCTGTTGCCGGACTCGTTGTCTTCGCCAAGACGTCTCATGAGGCATGGACCATCCTCGAGCGCTCGTTCGTGGCGCAGCCGCAGGCCCGTGTCTCTGCGCTCCGTTGTCAACTTGGCGAGTGTGAAAAGCTTGACTCCACGGCCACCGAGTTCTACAACAAGGTCAAGGGCCTTGCCGACACGTTGTCCTCCATCGGACAGCCGCTCACCGACTCCGAGTTCAATTCCTGCATTGTCAATGGCCTTGACAAGGAGTATGATGCCTTGGTCGAGATCATCAACGAGCGGGGCAACTCGAACCCCATGATGGCGCATGAGGTCTTCTCCCGCCTTATCCTCACTGAGCAGCGGGTTGAGTCGCGCCGCTCCAAGAGCAGCCACGGGTCCCTCTCGGCCAACGCCGCCACCAAGGGTGGCCGCCACCCTTCTTCATCCAAGTCTTTTTCGGGGCCACTGTTGGGTAACGTAGTAATTTCAAAAAATTTCCTACGCACACCTAGATCATGGTGATGCATAGCAACGAGAGGGGAGAGTAATGTCCACGTACCCTCGTAGACCGTAAGCGGAAGCGTTAGAACAACACGGTTGATGTAGTCGTACGTCTTCACAGCCCGACCGATCAAGCAATCAAACTACGGCACTGCGAGTTCTAGCACACGCTCAGCTCGATGACGTCCCTCGAACTCCGATCCAGCCGAGTGTCGAGGGAGAGTTCCACAAGACGACGTGGCAGGACGATCTTGATGTTCTACCGTCGCAGGGCTTCGCCTAAGCACCGCTACAATATTATCGAGGAGGACTATGGTGGAGGGGGGCACCGCACACGGCTAATAGATCTCAAGGATCAATTGTTGTTGTTGTGTTTCTAGGGTGCCCCCCTGCCCCCATATATATAGGAGCAAGGGGGGAGGCGGCCGGCCTATGGAGGAGGCGCGCCAAGGTGGGAGTCCTACTCCCACCGGGAGTAGGACTCCTCCTTTCCTTGTAGGAGAAGGAAAGAGGAGGAGTAGGACTCCTCCGTTACTTGTTGGAGAAGGAAAGAGGAGGAGAGGGAGAAGGAACAGTGGGCGCCCCCCCTTGTCCTATACGGACCAGAGGGTGGGCGCAGGCCTCCTTCCTTTTGGCCTCTCTTCACTATTCCCGTATGGCCCAATAAGGCCCATATACTCCCCGGCGAATTCCCGTAACTCTCCGGTACTCCAAAAAATACCCGAATCACTCGGAACCTTTGCGAAGTCCGAATATAGTCGTCCAATATATCGATCTTTACGTCTCAACCATTTCGAGACTCCTCGTCATGTCCCCGATCTCATCCGGGACTCCGAACTTCTTCGGTACATCAAAACTCATAAAACTCATAATATAACTGTCATCGAAACCTTAAGCGTGCGGACCCTACGGGTTCGAGAACAATGTAGACATGACCGAGACACGTCTCCGGTCAATAACCAATAGCGGAACCTGGATGCTCATATTGGCTCCCACATATTCTACGAAGATCTTTATCGGTCAAACCGCATAACAACATACGTTGTTCCCTTTGTCATCGGTATGTTACTTGCCCGAGATTCGATCGTCGGTATCTCAATACCTAGTTCAATCTGCTATCGGCAAGTCTCTTTACTCGTTACGTAATGCATCATTCTGTAACTAACTCATTAGCTACATTGCTTGCAAGGCTTATAGTGATGTGCATTACCGAGAGGGCCCAGAGATACCTCTCCGACAATCGGAGTGACAAAACCTAATCTCGAAATACGCCAACCCAGCATGTACCTTTGGAGACACCTGTAGTACTCCTTTATAATCACCCAGTTACGTTGTGACGTTTGGTAGCACCCAAAGTGTTCCTCCGGTAAACGGGATTGCATAATCTCATAGTTACAGGAACATATATAAGTCATGAAGAAAGCAATAGCAATGTACTAAACGATCAAGTGCTAGGCTAACGGAATTGGTCATGTTAATCACATCATTCTCCTAAAGATGTGATCCCATTAATCAAATAACAACACATGTCTATGGTTAGGAAACATAACCATCTTTGATTAATGAGCTAGTCAAGTAGAGGCATACTAGTGACTATATGTTTGTCTATGTATTCACACATGTATTTTGTTTCCGGTTAATACAATTCTAGCATGAATAATAAACATTTATCATGAAATAAGGAAATAAATAATAACTTTATTATTGCCTCTAGGGCATTTTTCCTTCAGCCACCACCGCCGCCCGCATCGCCCCCCCCCCCCCCCCCTCCGTCTGCAACCTTACCAGGGGCTGGTGGTAGGCGTGTGTGTCAACTTTGTGGCATTGAGGGGCACTGGGCCTCTAAGTGTCACAAACATTTCTAGAAGAGCTTTCTTGGCCTCGGCAATGATGGCAAGGACACGCGTAACTTTGCGCATCAGGTTGCCATGGCAGACCGCCCGGCGTCAACAAAGCAACAAGGGCACACTCAGTCCTACTCCATTGACCCGCACTGGTATATGGATCCTGGAGCAACGGAGCATCTGACAAGTGAGATGGGGAAGCTTCATACTCGCACTATCATGGCTCCGACAAGATCCACACCGCCAATGGAGCAGGTAGGGTATCACAGCCTACCGCCAGGGTCCATGACGGTAGGGTATCACAGCCTACCGCCAAGGTCCCTGGCGGTAGGGTTGCACGCGCTACCGTAAATTTTTCCTAAGTATGAAACACAGTCCATGCTCGCACCTACCGTCGTGCACCTTGGCGGTAGGGTTGTACAGGCTACCGCCAACCTATTCTCGATTAACTTTCAGAATAGGGTCAAAACACGGAAATTAGCCTCCTGGACTCCAACCAGGATGGGACCTATGTGGAGGCCAACCATCGGTTCATCCGACAGAAATGGGCAGCGATCGACACCCTTTTCGACGAGATCGAAGCGGAGATGGATGCAGAGGCCTACGCAGAGGAGCCTTGGAAGCCGGAGCTGCAGCTGCCCCCCATGTACCTGGAGAGAGGCACGGGAGATAGTGGACATGTCCGACGAGGACTAAGCTAATTTATCTACGTAGTATATAGAATTTGTTTTCTTTGCATGCTTTTGTATGAATTTAAGATTTATAGTATGAGGTATCCGGATGCAGATGAGCAAATTTAAGGCTTGACCGGTCGGTGTCCACGGACGCGCCCCGAAGTGTCCGCGGACGTTTAAGGACCCGGATTTGCCTACTACGGCCGTAGATGCTCTAACTTTTTTTTCTTTTTTTCACATGAGCTCGATCACTACTACAGGAGAATAGGAGATGGATCATCGATAACCAAAACCACCCCGGTAGAGAGAAATGAATGCAAGAATGCCTTTCATCAAGAGAGAAAAAGGCAGGCCGATTATGGGCTGCTCGTCTGAAAAAATGGCATGGAAAGGAAAGGGAAAAGGAGGCAGAAAAGCAAGAAGCAGGCCGTCCATCTCATCACGCGTCTCGACATCCACAATGATTCATCCTCGATCGTGCTCGAGCGCGTGCATGTATGCATGCAATGCGCGCAGTGAGCCAGCCATTCTTTCCGCACTCACTTCCTCGCTCGTTTGTTCAGGTTTGTTGCGAGCAAGAGCTAGCTGCAGCCTGCAGCAGGCGGTGCAAGAGCAGCAGCAGCAGCAGCACGAGGAGGCCAAACGGATGGCTGGCACCAACCCTGCCGTGCCAGGCGGCAATGCACGGAGTTACTTGGATCTTGTCATCTGCTGCTGCTGCTGCATCTCTTGCTTGAGATACAGTAGGAAATCATGTAGTACAGATTAACCAGTGGCAGCAGCCAGTTAGAGCAACTCAAACGGGGTGACCCATTTCGTCCGCCGCCGTCCGTTTGGGTCGGCACGGACAAAAGTGGAGGCCCAACGCGCCGACCCAAACCCAAAACGCGTCCACTTCGCGTCCGCATCGACACATTTGCGGCCCAAATTTGCGCCCCAAATGCGTCGCCACGGACTCGAAACGGACGCCACGCGCGCCTTCTCGATGTCCGCCACGGCCCCACCTGACGGTCGCCCAACTACCGGCCCCCTCACCGGTCAGCTTAATTTATGACCCCGGGCCCACGCTCAAGCCGACAGTCACCAGCAAGTGGCAGCCGCAGAGGAGAACAACGCCAGATGCACCTCCTACGCGCCGCGGACGGACCATCAGGCGACCCGGTGGGACGATGACAGCGCCGGGGCCACAATTTTCATCGTGGACCTCACTTTCTCCGGCAACGAACATGTCGCGAACTCCTCCGAGGATGAGTTGGCCACGTGAGGCGGTAGTGTCTTATGTCCCATGTGGGTCGGTCCTTCTTTCGTGTTCTACTCTACCTTGACGGCGGATGGAGGAAGACACGTGCTTGGACGCCGGGTCTTTTGTTTGTTCGAAATATAATGAAAATCCGTCGTGTTTATACGAAATCCGTCATGTTTATATGAAATCTAGCCGTGTTTGCACGAATTTCATCCGGTTTGTTGAAAAAGAGTTTGAAATGTACGCGGCTATGATTGAATGGCGTCCTCCCGTATCCGTGTTCGTGGACCGGTCCTCCCTATCCACGGACGGATGCTGAGGGAAATTTACGGGTTACGCCATTGGAAATGCCCTAAGGTCCTGGTGAATCTTTTTGCTTGTTGGTGGGAAGGAGTATATATTCCATTGCATGCAACCCAGGCCATCCCATCCCGTCCCATCCAACCTCCTGTGTTGTGTGTTGTGTGTTGTGTGGTGTTGGTGTGTCCTAGTGGGAGGGAACAATCCCTCACCCCTTTACGCCTGTTTTTGTTGTGCGTGCGTGAGACAGAGACGAGCTTACAGAGGAAATCCGATTCGGCTCCCGGGTGCACGAGTATGCTTTTCGAAATGTGAAAAGAAAATACCAACAAATTTTTATGTGATCATAGTCACATCTAAATGCTAGCATCTGCAACTTTTGTAGGTAGAAAGGTCAAGCATGTTGGCCTGCACAAAAGAAACAAATTGAACACCAAATGTTGCGCCTAAATTTGTTCCGTTCACCGACGAAACGTTGGTGCTCCGTTTCGCATGACCATTGTCAAGCATACTTGCGACACTAAGACGAATATGTACAAAAAAATTCAGTTTTTTGAAAATACTGTATATTTTTACTTTATTGTTCATGCTGGAGCAAATGCACCCGGGAGCCAAAACGCCCTCCCCGTATCATGATATGATACCATATCATATTGAATGATGTAGTAGTATGTGTCATGCATGGCAATGAATGTGATCACTATGATACCAGCGTGTGATACTATACATTGGGGACTTTATAGAATGATGTGTTACCATCTAATTGCAGATTAAAGGGCCCCACATCCTGAAACCCCCTGGGGGAGACTAATGAGGATTGGACTAGTCGTCCCTTAACTCAGTCCATAGGGAATATTGCCCGTAAGTGTAGCAGTTCTTATGGATGTGGTATCATGTACAAAAAATCGGTTCTTGGGTGTATATACACCCTGTATGAAAAATTATTAGTAATTACAAAAGAGTTAAATACTTTGGTTTGTTTTTTCTCCCTAAAGTCAGCAAGATTTTACTTCATGAAATTCTATATACTAGCACAAAAGAAAGCGATGTTTAATGCAAAAAAAGATATGTTCAGGAATTTTTTGACTTTCTGTAATTATTATTTTTCCATGTAGAATCTAAATACAACCGAGAACTAAACTGCATTTACCGTAGTATCATACACTAGCATTGTATTTATATGCATGGTACTAGAGTGGTTGGGGCCGCCGTTGCGGGTCTCTTAAGAGGAAGTTGTGTGCGTATTTCTACCTCTTAAAGAAAAAAGAAAAAACATCATCTTCATCTCAAATTTAAAAACTTTCTCACAACACGTGAACATCACATCCATCTCAAAAATAAAAGAGAAAAGCCTAAAAAATTCTCAAAAAAAAAAGGAAACAGTATCACTGTCATGTTAAAAAAATCTTCAAAAGAACTTTTCTGAAAGAATAAAAAATTCTCACTTTCACCTTCCAAAATTAATCTTAAACCAAATCAAAAAGTATCTCACCACGGCCAACCAACATGCGCCATGTGGCCTTGCTGGTTAGCCGCTCTTCCCCCACATATTAATGTGTTTGATGATACTGCCTCTGTAAATTTTCATATGGGAGTACTTATTAGTAGGAGTTCACGCTCAGGAGCAAAGTTGTCAAAATCGAGATTATGAATCAGATCGGAGCTCCATAGGTAGGATCGTGAATCGTAGAATCATAACTACCAGGATCGTAGAATCTTAGATTCTATGAGCAAAATAGTAGAATCGGAGTGGCTAGATTGGATCGTTCTAAGACTTGAGTCGCGATTCTGACAACTTTGCTCAGGAGTATCTTGCATAAAAAAAGATTTTATTAAAAGTTTTTTTCTATTTTATTTGATTTTACTGTTCATCTCTTGGCTCATCTACTCGGGTTCCGAAACACCGTGTCCATCATGATACTCAATCATCTCTTTTCTCATATAATTAAGTATCACCTCACAAAAAATGTCTAGTTAGCATGCATGATAGTACCTGACAATAGTAAAAATATCCTTGTTGGTGCAATATCTTGCCCCCTTTTGTTTGGAGGTTGTTGTCAGTCATGAATAGCATTCAAATATCTCTAGTACACCAATAGTTCAAATTCAACGAGATAACCAAGTATTCAACAGATTTTTTGGAATCATATATTCAAAATTCAACGATGCTAGAGTCGGAAGTGGTTGAGCTTCATCCAACAATATATGTTCATGAATGACCTGCCCTCGGTCCTATAGTACATCATGGCAGCCTGTGCAAAGATATACAACATGTAGAGCAACATTGAGTGAATGACCTGCCCTCGGTCCTGTAGTACATCATGGGAGCGTGTGCATGGTATACAACGTGCAGAGCAACATTGAGCGAATGGATGAATTAACCAACATGTAGAGTAACATCTCCATGGTTGTCGAGCCCAATGGCCACCTTGTCTCCACTTAGTGAATCGCACCGCAAAACTTCATGACAAAGTTGCATATGGTGTACCACTAATATGTTACCGACTTCACATTGAGTTCATGTATGACGTGCATGTCATAGGGCACAAAGTTCTTTTGCTTATGAAACGGCAAACCACTCAAGGTTTGCCAAAAGGTCGGGCCCTTGTTCGTGCCTACAAAGTCCGGAGAAATAGCACACCACACATCGCACATCAACCCACTCTCGATCACCAAGCACCCCGGCATCATGCTTCCTTAGAAAACAAACAAGAAGTTCAAGAAAAAAACCCAATGACATTTGTGGGGTGGCCGGCGGCACGATTCGCGGCGATGGTCGCCGGCGCACGATGGAGAGCTAGATCTATGAGAGTTGTTGCGGAGTGGTGGAGGTTGGTCGTGTGTGGGCGCTAATGGTGGCGACGACGCGAGCTCAGCCATGGAGGCGGCAACGTCGAGAAGGCCCAGCCAGGAAGGAGATCCTGGCGGGCAGTGGGCGACCGACTGCCTCCGCGTGAGGGGCTTGCGGTGGTTGGTGTTGTATTTGTGGATGGAGGTGCAGGCCGGATATGAATCGTCCCAGATTCGATCTGGGTCTTTGGGGTGTTTCCATTGCCTGACAGACCCCTAGTGCGGGTGAAGGCCCACGTGATGGAGCAGGCCCTTGCACGGCGTGGTAGGAAGCGGCGGCTCCTTGTATGGATTGATGGTGGCGTGTTCAATCGGCAGTGCAGGTCTGGGAGGATCATGGTGTTGGAAATATGCCGTAGAGGCAATAATAAATTAGTTATTATTATTATATTTCCTTGTTCATGATAATCGTTTATTATCCATGCTATAATTGTATTGATAGGAAACTCAAATACATGTGTGGATACATAGACAACACCTTGTCCCTAGCAAGCCTCTATTGGCTAGCTCGTTGATCAATAGATGGTTACGGTTTCCTAACCATGGACATTGGATGTCGTTGATAACGGGATCACATCATTAGGAGAATGATGTGATGGACAAGACCCAATCCTAAGCCTAGCACAAAGATCGTAGTTCGTATGCTAAAGCTTTTCTAATGTCAAGTATCATTTCCTTAGACCATGAGATTGTGCAACTCCCGGATACCGTAGGAATGCTTTGGTGTACCAAAGCGTCACAACGAATCGGGTGGCTATAAAGGTGCATTACAGGTATCTCCGAAAGTGTCATTGGGTTGGCACGAATCGAGATCGGATTTGTCACTCCGTGTAAACCGAGAGGTATCTCTGGGCCCACTCGGTAGGACATCATCATAATGTGCACAATGTGATCAAGGAGTTGATCACGGGATGATGTGTTACGGAACGAGTAAAGAGACTTGCCGGTAACGAGATTGAACAAGGTATCGGGAACCGACGATCGAATCTCGGGCAAGTGCAATACCGCTAGACAAAGGGAATTGTATACGGGATCGATTGAGTCCTTGACATCGTGGTTCATCCGATGAGATCATCGTGGAACATGTGGGAGCCAACATGGGTATCCAGATCCCGCTGTTGGTTATTGTCCGGAGAACGTCTCGGTCATGTCTACATGTCTCCCGAACCCGTAGGGTCTACACACTTAAGGTTCGATGACGCTAGGGTTATAAAGGAAGTTTGTATGTGGTTACCGAATGTTGTTCGGAGTCCCGGATGAGATCCAGGACGTCATGAGGAGTTCCGGCATGGTCCGGAGGTAAAGATTTATATATGGGAAGTCCTGTTTTGGTCACCGGAAAAAGTTTGGGCGATATCGGTAATGTACTGGGACCACCGGGAGGGTCCCGGGGGTCCACCAAGTGGGGCCACCTGCCCCAGAAGGCTGCGTGGGCCAAGTGTGGGAGGGGACCAGCCCCTAGGAGGGCTGGTGCGCCCCCCACAAGGGGCCCAAGGCGCAAGGGGGAGTGGAAGGGGGCAAACCCTAGTTCAGATGGGCCTTAAGGCCCACCTAGTGGGCGCCTCCCCTCTCCCCCCTCTTGGCCGCCCCCCCAAAACCCATCTAGGGCTGGCCGCCACCCCTAGGGGGTGGAAACCCTAGAGGGGGCGCAGCCCTCCCCTTCCCCTATATATATGAGGCCTATGGGGCTGCCCATAACACACGAGAGCCTCCATCTCCCGGTAGCGCCCTGCCTCCTCCTCCTCCTCTCCCTTGGTGCTTGGCGAAGCCTGCGGGATTGCCACGCTCCTCCATCACCACCATGCCGTTGTGCTGCTGCTGGATGGAGTCTTCCTCAACCTCTCCCTCTCTCCTTGCTGGATCAAGGCGTGGGAGACGTCACCGGGCTGTACGTGTGTTGAACGCGGAGGTGCCGTCCGTTCGGCACTAGGATCTCCGGTGATTTGGATCACGATGAGCACGACTCCTTCAATCCCGTTCTCATGAACGCTTCCGCTTAGCGATCTACAAGGGTATGTAGATGCACTCTCCTTCCCTCGTTGCTAGTTTCTCCATAGATAGATCTTGGTGACACGTAGGAAAATTTTGAATTTCTGCTACGTTCCCCAACAGTGGCATCATGAGCTAGGTCTATTGCGTAGATTCTTTGCACGAGTAGAACACAAAGTAGTTGTGGGCGTTGATGTTGTTCAATATGCTTACCGTTACTAGTCCAATCTTGTTTCGACGGTATTGTGGGATGAAGCGGCCCGGACCGACCTTACACGCATTTCCACGTGAGACAGTTCCACCGGTGACATGCACTTGGTGCATAAGGTGGCTAGCGGGTGCCGATCTCTCCCACTTTAGTCTGAACGGATTCGATGAAAAGGGTCCTTATGAAGGGTAAATAGCAATTGGCATATCACGTTGTGGTTTTGCGTAGGTAAGAAACGTTCTTGCTAAAACCCATAGCAGCCATCAGAAACATGCAAACAACAATTAGAGGACGTCTAACTTGTTTTTGCAGGGTATGCTATGTGATGTGATATGGCCAAGAAGAATGTGATGAATGATATGTGATGTATGAGATTGATCATGTTCTTGTAATAGGATTCACGACTTGCATGTCGATGAATATGACAACCGCAGGAGCCATAGGAGTTGTCTTTATTTATTGTATGACCTGCGTGTCATTAAACGACGCCATGTAATTACTTTTACTTTATTGCTAACGGTAGCCATAGTAGTAGAAGTAATAGTTGGCGAGACAACTTCATGAAGACACGATGATGGAGATCATGATTATGGAGATCATGGTGTCATGCCGGTGACAATGATGATCATGGAGCCCCGAAGATGGAGATCAATGGAGCTATATGATATTGGCCATATCATGTCACTAATATATAATTGCATGTGATGTTTATTATGTCTATGCATCTTGTTTACTTAGAACGACGGTAGTAAATAAGATGATCCCTTACAACAATTTCAAGAAGTGTTCCCCCCTAACTGTGCACCGTTGCCAAAAGTTCGTCGCTTCTAAGCACCACGTGATGATCGGGTGTGATGGATTCTTACGTTCACATACAATAGGTGTTGACGAGCCTAGCATGTACAGACATGGCCTCGGAACACAGAGACCGAAAGGTCGAGCATGAGTCGTATGGTAGATACGATCAACATGAAGATGTTCACCGATGATGACTAGTCCGTCTCACGTGATGATCGGACACGGCTTAGTTGACTCGGATCGTGTAATCACTTAGATGACCAGAGGGATGTCTATCTGAGTGGGAGTTCATAAGATGAACTTAATTATCTTGAACATAGTCAAAAGACCTTTTGCAAATTATGTAAATGGCTCGCGCTTTAGTTCCACTGTTTAGATATGTTCCTAGAGAAAATATAGTTGAAAGTTGGCGATGGCGATTATGCGGACAGTAGAAAGCTTATGTCCTTAATGCACCGCTCAGTGTGCTGAACCCCAAACGTCGTTTGTGGATGTTTCGAACATCGGACATACACATTTTGATAACTACGTGATAGTTCAGTTGAACGGTTTAGAGTAGAGGCACCAAAGACGTTTTCGAAACATCGCGGAACATATGAGATGTTTCGAGGGCTGAAATTGGGATTTCAAGCTCGTGCCCACGTCAAGAGGTATAAGACCTCCGACGATTGTCTTAGCCTGCAAACTAAGGGAGAAAAGCTCAATCGTTGAGCTTGTGCTCAGATTGTCTGAAGTGCAACAATCACTTGAACCGAGTGGGAGTTGATCTTCCAGATGAGATAGTGATGTTTCTCCAAAGTCATTGCCACCAAGCTGCTAGAGCTTCGTGACGAACTATAACATATCAGGGATAGATATGATGATCCTTGAAGTATTCGCGATGTTTGACACCGCGAAAGTAGAAATCAAGAAGGAGCATCAATTGTTGATGGTTGGTGAAACCACTAGTTTCAAGAAGGGAAAGGGCAAGAAGGGGTACTTCATGAAACGGCAAATCAGTTGCTGCTCCAGTGAACAAACCCAAGGTAGAACCCAAACCCGAGACTAAGTGCTTCTGCAAGAAGGGGAACAGCCACTGGAGCAGAATTACCCTAGATACTTGGTAGATAAGAAGGCTTTGGCAAGGTCGATAGAAGTATATTGGATATACATTATGTTATTGTGTATTTTACTAGTACTCCTAGTAGCACCGTGGTATTGGATACCGTTCGGTTGCTAAGTGTTAGTAACTCGAAAATAAAAGAGCTACGGAATAAACGGAGACTAGCTAAAGGTGGTGACGATATGTGTTGGAAGTGTTTCCAAGTTTGATGTGATCAAACATCGCACGCTCCCTCTACCATCAAGATTAGTATTAAACCTGAATAATTGTCATTTGGTGTTTGCGTTGAGCATAGACATGATTGGATTATGTCTATCGCAATACGGTTATTAACTTAAGGAGAATAATGGTTACTCTATTTATTTGAATAACACCTTCAGTGGTCTTGCACCTAAATAAATGGTTTATTGAATCTCGATCGTAGTGATACACATTTTCATGCCAAAAGATATAAGATGGTAATGATAGTACCACTTACTTGTGGTAATCGCCATGTGAGTCATATTGGTATAAAACGCATGAAGAAGTTCCATGTTGATGGATCTTTGGACTCACTCGCTTTTGAAAAGTTTGAGACACGAACCATGTCTATTGGTGTGTACGCATGAAGAAACTCCATGCAGATGGATCGTTTGGACTCACTTGTTTTTGAATCACTTGAGATATGCAAAACATACCACATGGGCAAGATGGTGAAAAGCCTCGGTTTCAGAAGATGGAACAAGATAGCAACTTGTTGGAAGTAACACATTTTGATATGTGCAGTCCAATGAGTCTTTGAGGCATGCAGATGAATATCGTTATGTTCTTACTTCACAGATGATTCGAGTAGATGTTGAGCATATTTACTTGATGAAACACAAGTCTGAATTATTGAATGGTTCAAGTAATTTCAGAGTGAAGTTTAAGATCTTTGTGACAAGAGGATAGAATATCTATGATATGATCATAGAGATGAATATCTGAGTTACGAGTTTTGACACACAATTAAGACATTGTGCAAATTGTTTCACAATTAATACCGCCTGGAACACCATAGTGTGATGGTGTGTCCGAACATCATAGTTGCACTCTATTGGATATGGTGCGTACCATGATATCTCTTATCGAATTACCACTATCGCTCATGGGTTAGGCATTTGAGACAACCGCACTCACTTTAATGGGGCACCACGTAATTCCGTTGAGACGACACCGTTTGGAGAAACCTAAGTTGTCGTTTCTTAAAGGTTTGGGGCTATGACGCTTATGTGGAAAAGTTTCCGGTTGATAAGCTCGAACCCAAAGCGGATAAAATGCATCTTCATAGGACACCCAAAACAGTTGGGTATACCTCCTAATTCAGATCTGAAAGCAATAGGGATTGTTTCTTGAATCGGGTCCTTTCTCGAGGAAAAATTCGTCTCGAAAAGTTGAGTGGGAGGATGGTGGAGACTTGATGAGGTTATTGAACCGTCACTTCAACTAGTGTGTAGCAGGGCACGGTGAAGTTGTTCCCGTGGCACCTACACCAATTGAAGTAGAAGCTTATGATAGTGATCATGAAGCTTGGATCAAGTCACTACCGAACCTCGTGGGGACGACAAGGACGCCAGATCGCTTCAGAGTGGCACGGTGATCCTGTCTTGAAGGTCATGTTGCTAGACAACAATAAACCTACGAGCTATGGGGAAGCGATGGTGGGCCCAAATTCCTACAAATGGTTAGAAGCCATGAAATCCGAGATAGGATCCATGTATCAGAACAAAGCATGGACTTTGGTGGACTTGCCCGATGATCGGCAAGCCATTGAGATGAATGGATCTTTAAGAAGAAGACGGACGTGTATGGTGATGTCACCATCTACGAAGCTCGACTTGTGGCGAAGAGTTTTTTTTCACAAGTTCAAGGAGTTGACTACGATGAGATTTTCTCATCCGTAGCGATGCTTAAGTCCGTCGGAATCATGTTGGCATTTGCTGCATTTATGAAATCTGGCAAATGGATGTCAAAACGAGTTTCCTTACCAGTTTTCGTAAGGAAAGGTTGTATGTGATACAATCAGAAAGTTTTGTCGATCCTAAGGATGCTAAAAGGTATCTTTGGCTCCAGTGATCCTTTCTAAGGACCGGAGTAAGCATCTCGGAGTTGGAATGTGCACTTTGATGAGATGATCAAAGATTTTGGGTTTATACAAAGTTTATGAGAAACTTGCATTTCCAAAGAAGTGAGTGGGAGCACTATAGAATTTCTGATGAGTATATGTTGTTGACATATTGATGATCAGAAATGATGTAGAATTTTCTGGAAAGTATATAGGGTTATTTGAAAGGTGTTTTTCAAGTGAAAACCTGGATTAAGCTACTTGAACATTGAGCATCAAAATCTATGAGGATAGATCAAAAACGCTCAATAGTACTTTCAAATGAGCACATACCTTGACATAATCTTGAAAGTGTTCAAGATGGATTAGTCAAAGAAGGAGTTCTTGCCTGAGTTGTAAGGTATGAAGTTAAGAGTTAAAAGCTCGACCACGACAGAAAAGAGAGAAAGGACGAAGGTCGTCCCCTATGCTTCAGACATAGGCTCTATAGTATGCTATGTTGTGTACGCACCGGAAGTGTGCCTTGCCATGAGTCAGTCGAGCGGTACAAGAATGATCCAGGAATGGATCATTGGACAGCGGTCAAAATTGTCCTTGGAGTAAATAAGGACATGTTTCTCGATTATGGAGGTGATAAAGAGTTCGATGTAAAGGGTTACGTCGATGCAAGATTTAACACCTATCCGAGTGACTCTGAGTAGCAAACCGGATACGTATAGTGGAGCAACCATTTGGAATAGCTTCAAGTGGAGCGTGGAAGCAAGCATTTACAATATGACATAGAGAATTGCAAAGCACACACGGATCTGAAAGGTTCAGACCCGTTGACTAAAACCCGTTGACTAAAACCTCTCTCACAAGCAAGACATGATCAAACCTCAGAACTCATTGAGTCTAAATCACATGATGATGTGAACTAGTTTACAGACACTAGTAAACTCTTTGGGTGTTGGTCACATGGCGATGTAACCTATCAGTGTTAATCACATGGCGATGTGAACTAGATTATTGACTCTAGTGCAAGTGGGAGACTGTTGGAAATATGCCCTAGAGGCAATAATAAATTAGTTATTATTATTATATTTCCTTGTTCATGATAATCGTTTATTATCCATGCTATAATTGTATTGATAGGAAACTCAAATACATGTGTGGATACATAGACAACACCTTGTCCCTAGCAAGCCTCTATTGGCTAGCTCGTTGATCAATAGATGGTTACGGTTTCCTAACCATGGACATTGGATGTCGTTGATAACGGGATCACATCATTAGGAGAATGATGTGATGGACAAGACACAATCCTAAGCCTAGCACAAAGATCGTAGTTCGTATGCTAAAGCTTTTCTAATGTCAAGTATCATTTCCTTAGACCATGAGATTGTGCAACTCCGGATACCGTAGGAATGCTTTGGGTGTACCAAGCGTCACAACGTAATTGGGTGGCTATAAAGGTGCATTACGGTATCTCCGAAAGTGTCTGCATTGGGTTGTACGAATCGAGACTGGGATTTGTCACTCCGTGTAAACCGAGAGGTATCTACGGGCCCACTCGGTAGGACATCATCATAATGTGCACAATGTGATCAAGGAGTTGATCACGGGATGATGTGTTACTGAACGAGTAAAGAGACTTGCGATAACGAGATTGAACAAGGTATCGGGATACCGACGATCGAATCTCGGGCAAGTGCAATACCGCTAGACAAAGGGAATTGTATACGGGATCGATTGAGTCCTTGACATCGTGGTTCATCCGATGAGATCATCGTGGAACATGTGGGAGCCAACATGGGTATCCAGATCCCGTTGTTGGTTATTGTCCGGAGAACGTCTCGGTCATGTCTACATGTCTCCCGAACCCGTAGGGTCTACACACTTAAGGTTCGATGGCGCTTAGGGTTATAAAGGAAGTTTGTATGTGGTTACCGAATGTTGTTTGGAGTCGGATGAGATCCAGGACGTCACGAGGAGTTCCGGAATGGTCCGGAGGTAAAGATTTATATATGGGAAGTCCTGCTTTTGGTCACCGGAAAAGTTTGGGCTATATCGGTAATGTCTGGGACCACGGGAGGGTCCGGGGTCCACCAAGTGGGGCCACCTGCCCGAGAAGGTTGTGTGGGCCAAGTGTGGGAGGGACCAGCCCCTAGGAGGGCTGGTGCACTTCCACAAGGGGCCCAAGGCGCAAGGGGAGTGGGAGGGCAAACCCTAGTTGAGATGGGCCTTAAGGCCCACCTAGTGGGCGCCTCCCCTCTCCCCCCTCTTGGCCGCCCCCCCAAAACCCATCTAGGGCTGGCCGCCACCCCTAGGGGGTGGAAACCCTAGAGGGGGCGCAGCCCTCCCCTTCCCCTATATATATGAGGCCTATGGGGCTGCCCATAACACACGAGAGCCTCCCTCTCCAGGCGCAGCCCTGCCTCTCCTCCTCCTCCTCTCCCTTGGTGCTTGGCGAAGCCTGCTGGGATTGCCACGCTCCTCCATCACCACCATGCCGTTGTGCTGCTGCTGGATGGAGTCTTCCTCAACCTCTCCCTCTCTCCTTGCTGGATCAAGGCGTGGGAGGCGTCCTTGGGCTGTCACGTGTGTTGAACGCGGAGGTGCCGTCCGTTCGGCACTAGGATCTCCGTGATTTGGATCACGATGAGTGCGACTCCTTCAACCCCGTTCTCATGAACGCTTCCGCTTAGCGATCTACAAGGGTATGTAGATGCACTCTCCTTCCCTCGTTGCTAGTTTCTCCATAGATAGATCTTGGTGACACGTAGGAAAATTTTGAATTTCTGCTTCGTTCCCCAACACATGGTTGTGCAGCTTCATCAGCAATTTGCTGCGATGGCAATGATGCGAGGATTCATGGATAGTGCTTCCCCAAACCTTGAGGTGTGGAGATGAGTGACATCACAGATGAAAATCCTGCCTGATTTTGGCCGGGCCGGCAACTGTGCCACATGCGGGTGTCATTCCCCTCCCTGGAGGCGTCGTCGAGTGTGTCGCCATTTCCCTTGTCTTCTTGGTGTTGGCAGTTGTCTCCGGGCGAAAGCCTTGATTCGGTGTGGGATCGACACGATGGCGGGGTATTTGATGTCGTCCCTCTGTTGGAAGTGTTGGAAATATGCCCTAGAGGCAATAATAAATTAGTTATTATTATATTTCCTTGTTCATGATAATCGTTTATTATCCATGCTATAATTGTATTGATAGGAAACTCAGATACATGTGTGGGTACATAGACAACACCAAGTCCCTAGTAAGCCTCTAGATGACTAGCTCGTCAATCAATAGATGGTTACAGTTTCCTGACCATGGACATTCGATGTCATTGATAACGGGATCACATCATTAGGAGAATGATGTGATGGACAAGACCCAATCCTAAGCCTAGCACAAAGATCGTAGTTCGTATGCTAAAGCTTTTCTAATGTCAAGTATCATTTCCTTAGACCATGAGATTGTGCAACTCCGGATACCGTAGGAATGCTTTGGGTGTACCAAACGTCACAACGAATCTGGGTGGCTATAAAGGTGCATTACGGTATCTCCGAAAGTGTACATTGGGTTGGCACGAATCGAGACTGGGATTTGTCACTCCGTGTGACGGAGAGGTATCTCTGGGCCCAATCGGTAGGACATCATCATAATGTGCACAATGTGATCAAGGAGTTGATCACGGGATGATGTGTTATGGAACGAGTAAAGAGACTTGCCCGTAACGAGATTGAACAAGGTATCGGGATACCGACGATCGAATCTCGGGCAAGTACAATACCGCTAGACAAAGGGAATTGTATCACGGGATCGATTGAGTCCTTGACATCGTGGTTCATCCGATGAGATCATCGTGGAACATGTGGGAGCCAACATGGGTATCCAGTTCCCGCTGTTGGTTATTGTCCGGAGAACGTCTCGGTCATGTCTACATGTCTCCGAACCCGTAGGGTCTACACACTTAAGGTTCGAGGACGCTAGGGTTATAAAGGAAGTTTGTATGTGGTTACCGAATGTTGTTTGGAGTCCCGGATGAGATCCTGGACGTCACGAGGAGTTCCGGAATGGTCCGGAGGTAAAGATTTATATATGGGAAGTCCTGTTTTGGTCACCGGAAAAGTTTCCGGCTATATCGGTAATGTCTGGGACCACCGGAGGGTCCGAGGTCCACCAAGTGGGGCCACCTGCCCCGAGAAGGTTGCGTGGGCCAAGTGTGGGAGGGACCAGCCCCTAGGAGGGCTGGTGCGCCCACAAGGGGCCCAAGGCGCAAGGGGGAGTGGGAGGGGGCAAACCCTAGTTCAGATGGGCCTTAAGGCCCACCTAGTGGGCGCCTCCCCTCTCCCCCCTCTTGGCCGCCCCCCCAAAACCCATCTAGGGCTGGCCGCCACCCCTAGGGGGTGGAAACCCTAGAGGGGGCGCAGCCCTCCCCTTCCCCTATATATATGAGGCCTATGGGGCTGCCCATAACACACGAGAGCCTCCCTCTCCAGCGCAGCCACTGCCTCTCCTCCTCCTCCTCTCCCTTGGTGCTTGGCGAAGCCTGCTGGGATTGCCACGCTCCTCCATCACCACCATGCCGTTGTGCTGCTGCTGGATGGAGTCTTCCTCAACCTCTCCCTCTCTCCTTGCTTTGGATCAAGGCGTGGGAGACGCCACCGGCTGTCACGTGTGTTGAACGCGGAGGTGCCGTCTGCTCGGCACTAGGATCTCCGGTGATTTGGATCACGATGAGTACGACTCCTTCAACCCCGTTCTCATGAACGCTTCCGCTTAGCGATCTACAAGGGTATGTAGATGCACTCTCCTTCCCTCGTTGCTAGTTTCTCCATAGATAGATCTTGGTGACACGTAGGAAAATTTTGAATTTCTGCTACGTTCCCCAACACATGGTTGTGCAGCTTCATCAGCAATTTGCTGCGATGACGGCGGTGCGAGGATTCATGGATAGTGCTTCCCCAAACCTTGAGGTGTGGAGATGAGTGACATCACAGATGAAAATCCTGCCCGATTTTGGCCGGGCCGGCAACTGTGCCACATGCGGGTGTCATTCCCCTCCCTGGAGGCGTCGTCGAGTGTGTCGCCATTTCCCTTGTCTTCTTGGTGTTGGCAGTTGTCTCCGGGCGAAAGCCTTGATTCGGTGTGGGATCGACACAATGGCGGGGTATTTGATGTCGTCCCTCTGTTGGAAGTGTTGGAAATATGCCCTAGAGGCAATAATAAATTAGTTATTATTATATTTCCTTGTTCATGATAATCGCTTTATTATCCATGCTATAATTGTATTGATAGGAAACTTCAGATACATGTGTGGGTACATAGACAACACCAAGTCCCTAGTAAGCCTCTAGATGACTAGCTCGTCAATCAATAGATGGTTACAGTTTCCTGACCATGGACATTCGATGTCATTGATAACGGGATCACATCATTAGGAGAATGATGTGATGGACAAGACCCAATCCTAAGCCTAGCACAAAGATCGTAGTTCGTATGCTAAAGCTTTTCTAATGTCAAGTATCATTTCCTTAGACCATGAGATTGTGCAACTCCCGGATACCGTAGGAATGCTTTGGGTGTACCAAGCGTCACAACGTAATCGGGTGGCTATAAAGGTGCATTACAGGTATCTCCGAAAGTGTCTGTTGGGTTGGCACGAATCGAGATTGGGATTTGTCACTCCGTGTGACGGAGAGGTATCTCTGGGCCCAATCGGTAGGACATCATCATAATGTGCACAGTGTGATCAAGGAGTTGGTCACGGGATGATGTGTTATGGAACGAGTAAAGAGACTTGCCGTAACGAGATTGAACAAGGTATCGGGATACCGACGATCGAATCTCGGGCAAGTACAATACCGCTAGACAAAGGGAATTGTATCACGGGATCGATTGAGTCCTTGACATCGTGGTTCATCCGATGAGGTCATCGTGGAACATGTGGAGACCAACATGGGTATCCAGATCCGCTGTTGGTTATTGACCGGAGAACGTCTGATCATGTCTACATGTCTCCCGAACCCGTAGGGTCTACACACTTAAGGTTCGATGGCGCTAGGGTTATAAAGGAAGTTTGTATGTGGTTACCGAATGTTGTTGAGTCCGGATGAGATCCCGGACGTCACGAGGAGTTCGGAATGGTCCGGAGGTAAAGATTTATATATGGAAAGTTGTTGTTCGGGTTAGAAAAAGTTCGGGTTTTTTCGGTATTGTACGAGGAAGCTTCGGAAGGTTCGGAAGATTCGGAGGGGTCGGAGGTCGGAAATTGTTCCACCACATCCAATACAGTAGCATGGGCTGTAGGGGGGCGCCCTAGCCTTAATGGGCCAGGGGCACCAGCCCCTCCAAGGCCCATGCGCATGGGAAAGGGAAAACCCTAAGGGGGAGGGCCTCCACTTGACTTGGGAGGCACTCCTCCCCCCCTTGGCCGCCCCCTTAGATGGGATCTAGGGCTGGCCGCACCCCTTGGGGTGGGAAACCCTAAAGGGGGCGCAGCCCCCTTCCCCCCTATATATACTTGAGGTTTTGGGGCTGCCATACACACGAGAACCTCTCCCTCTTGGTGCAGCCCCGCCTCCTCCTCCTCCTCTCCCTTGGTGCTTGGCGAAGCCTGCTTGGGATTGCCATGCTCCTCCACCACCACCACGCCATTGTGCTGCTGCTGGACGGAGTCTTCCTCAACCTCTCCCTCTCTCCTTGCTGGATCAAGGCATGGGAGACGCCACCGTCAGACGTGTGTTGAACGCGGAGGTGCCGTCTGCTCGCACTAGGATCTCCGGTGATTTGGATCACGACGAGTACGACTCCTTCAACCCCGTTCTCTTGAACGCTTCCTCTTAGCGATCTACAAGGGTATGTAGATGCACTCTCCTTCCCCTCGTTGCTGGTTTCTCCATAGATAGATCTTGGTGACACGTAGGAAAATTTTGAATTTATGCTACGTTCCCCAACAGTGGCATCATGAGCTAGGTCTATTGTGTAGATTCTTTGCACGAGTAGAACACAAAGTAGTTGTGGGCGTTGATGTTGTTCAATATGCTTACCGTTACTAGTCCAATCTTGTTTCGACGGTATTGTGGGATGAAGCGGCCGGACCGACCTTACACGCATTTCCACGTGAGACGAGTTCCACCGACCGACATGCACTTGGTGCATAAGGTGGCTAGCGGGTGCCGCCTCTCCCACTTTAGTCGGAACGGATTCGATGAAAAGGGTCCTTATGAAGGGTAAATAGCAATTGACATATCACGTTGTGGTTTTGCGTAGGTAAGAGCGTTCTTGCTAGAAACCCATAGCAGCCATCAGAAACATGCAAACAACAATTAGAGGACGTCTAACTTGTTTTTGCGGTGGTATGCTATGTGATGTGATATGGCCAAGAAGAATGTGATGAATGATATGTGATGTATGAGATTGATCATGTTCTTGTAATAGGATTCACGACTTGCATGTCGATGAGTATGACAACCGTAGGAGCCATAGGAGTTGTCTTTATTTATTGTATGACCTGCATGTCATTAAACAACGCCATGTAATTACTTTACTTTATTGCTAACCGTAGCCATAGTAGTAGAAGTAATGGTTGGCGAGACAACTTCATGAAGACACGATGATGGAGATCATGATGATGGAGATCATGGTGTCATGCCGTTGATGATGATGATCATGGAGCCCCGAAGATGGAGATCAATGGAGCTATATGATATTGGCCATATCATGTCACTACTATATAATTGCATGTGATGTTTATTATGCTTATGCATCTTGTTTACTTAGAACGACGGTAGTAAATAAGATAATCCCTTACAACAATTTCAAGAAGTGTTCTCCCTAAGCGCACCGTTGCTAAAGTTCACGCTTCTAAGCACCACGTGATGATCGGGTGTGATGGATTCTTACGTTCACATACAACGGGTGTAAGACAGATTTACACGCGAAACACTTAGGGTTAACTTGACGAGCCTAGCATGTACGGACATGGCCTCGGAACACAGAGACCGGAAGGTCGAGCATGAGTCGTATAGTAGATACGATCAACATGAAGATGTTCACCGATGATGACTAGTCCGTCTCACGTGATGATCGGACACGGCCTAGTTGACTCGGATCGTGTAATCACTTAGATGACTAGAATGATGTCTATCTGAGTGGGAGTTCATAAGATGAACTTAATTATCCTGAACATAGTCAAAAGACCTTTTGCAAATTATGTTGTAAGCTCGCGCTTTAGTTCCACTGTTTAGATATGTTCCTAGAGAAAATATAGTTGAAAGTTTACAGTAGCGATTATGCGGACAATAGAAAGCTTATGTCCTTAATGCACCGCTCGGTGTCTTTGAACCCCAAACGGCGTTTGTGGATGTTGCGAACATCGGACATACACGCTTTTGATAACTACGTGATAGTTCGGTTAAGCGGTTTAGAGTTGAGGCACAAAAGGCGTTTCGAAGCGTCGCGGAACATATGAGATGTTTCGAGGGCTGAAATTGGGATTTCGGGCTCGTGCCCACGTCAAGAGGTATGAGACCTCCGACGAGTTTTCTTAGCCTGCAAACTAAGGGAGAAAAGCTCAATCGTTGAGCTTGTGCTCGATTGTACGAGTGCAACAATCACTTGAATCAAGTGGGAGTTGATCTTCGAGATGAGATAGTGATGTTTCTCCAAAGTCATTGCCACCAAGCTGCTAGAGCTTCGTGATGAACTATAACATGTCGGGATAGATATGATGATCCTTGAGGTATTCACGATGTTTGACACATGAAAGTAGGAATCGAGAAGGAGTATCAATTGTTGATGGTTGGTGAAACCACTAGTTTCAAGAAGGGCAAGGGCAAGAAGGGACACTTCATGAAACGGCAACCGATTCTTGCTCCAAAGTGAAGAAACCCAAGGTTGAACCCAAACCCGAGACTAAGTGCTTACGTAATAAGGGGAACAGCCACTGGAGCGTAATTACCCTAGATACTTGGTAGATAAGAAGGTGGCAAGGTCGATAGAAGTATATTGGATATACATTATGTTAATGTGTACTTTACTAGTACTCCTAGTAGCACTAGTGTATTAAGATACCGGTTCGGTTGCTAAGTGTTAGTAACTCGAAATAAAAGAGCTACGGAATAAACGGAGACTAGCTAAAGGTGAGTCGACGATATGTGTTGGAAGTGTTTCCAAGTTTGATGTGATCAAACATCGCACGCGCTCCCTCTACCATCAAGATTAGTATTAAACATGAATAATTGTCATTTGGTGTTTGCGTTGAGCATAGACATGATTGGATTATGTCTATCGCAATACGGTTATTCATTTAAGGAGAATAATGGTTACTCTATTTATTTGAATAATACCTTCAATGGTCTTGCACCTAAAGGAATGGTTTATTGAATCTCGATCGTAGTGATACACATTTTCATGCCAAAAGATATAAGATAGTAATGATAGTACCACCTGCTTGTGGCACTACCATTTGAGTCATATTGGTATAGAACGCATGAAGAAGCTCCATGCAAATGGACCGTTTGGACTCACTTGATTTTGAATCACTTGAGACATGCAAATCATACCACGTGGGCAAGATGACTGAAAGCCTCGTTTTTCAGTGAAATGGAACAAGAAAGCAACTTGTTGGAAGTAATACATTTTGATGTGTGCAGTCCAATGAATCTTTGAGGCCTTGTGATGGATATCGTTATGTTCTTACTTCACAGATGATTTGAGTAGATATTGAGTATATTTACTTGATGAAACACAAGTCTGAATTATTGAATGGTTCAAGTAATTTTAGAGTGAAGTTAAAGATCATCGTGACAAGAGGATAAAATGTCTATGATATGATCATAGAGATGAGTATCTGAGTTATGAGCTTTGGCATGCTATTAAGACATAGTGGAAATTTTTTCACAATTAATACCGCCTGGAACGCCATAGTGTGATGGTGTGTCCGAACATCATAGTTGCACCCTATTAGATATGGTGCGTACCATGATGTCTCTTATTGAATTACCACTATCGTTCATGGGTTAGGCATTAGAGACAACCGCACTCACTTTAATAAGGCACCACGTAATTCCGTTGAGACGACACCGTTTGAACTATGGTTTAGAGAAACCTAAGTTGTCGTTTCTTAAAAGTTTGGGGCTACGACGCTTATGTGAAAAAGTTTCAAATTGATAAGCTCGAACCCAAAGCGGATAAAATGCATCTTCATAGGACACCCAAAACAGTTGGGTATACCTCCTAATTCAGATCCGAAAGCAATAGGGATTGTTTCTTGAATCGGGTCCTTTCTCGAGGAAAAGTTTGTCTCGAAAAGTTGATTGGGAGGATGGTGGAGACTTGATGAGGTTATTGAACCGTCACTTCAACTAGTGTATAGCAGGGCACAGGAAGTTGTTCCCGTGGCACCTACACCAATTGAAGTAGAAGCTTATGATAGTGATCATGAAGTTTCGGATTAAGTCACTAACGTACCTCGTAGGGTGACAAGGATGCGTACTACTTCAGAGTGGTACGCAATCCTGTCTTGAAGGTCATGTTGCTAGACAACGATGAACCTACGAGCTATGGAGAAGCGATGGTGGGCCCAAATTCCGACAAATGGTTAGAAGCCATGAAATCCGAGATAGGATCCATGTATCAGAACAAAACATGGACTTTGGTGGACTTGCCCGATGTTCGGCAAGCCATTGAGATGAATGGATCTTTAAGAAGAAGACGGACGTGGACGGTAATATCACCGTCTATGAAGCTCGACTTGTGGCAAAGAGTTTTTCACAAGTTCAAGGAGGTGACTACGATGAGATTTTCTCATCCGTGGCGATGGTTATGTCCGGCGGCATCGTGTTAGCATAAGCTGCATTTATGAAATCTGGCGGATGGATGTCAAAACGAGTTTCCTTACCGGTTTCGTAAGGAAAGGTTGTATGTGATACAATCGAAAGTTTTGTCGATCCTAAGGATGCTAAAAGGCATCTTTGGCTCGAGGATCCTTCTAAGGACTGGGGTAAGCATCTCGGAGTTGGAATGTACACTTTGATGAGATGATCAAAGATTTTGGGTTTATACAAAGTTTATGAGAAACTTGTGTTTCCAAAGAAGTGAGTGGGAGCACTATAGAATTTTTGATGAGTATATGTTGTTGACATATTGTTGATCAGAAATGATGTAGAATTTCTGGAAAGCATATAGGGTTATTTGAAAAGTGTTTTTCAATGGAAAACCTGGATTAGGCTACTTGAACAACAAGCATCAAGATCTATAAGATAGATCAAAATGCTTAATAATACTTTCAAAATGAGCACATACCTTGACATGATCTTGAAGGTGTTCAAGATGGATCGGAGCGAAGAAGGAGTTCTTGCCTGAGTTGTAAGGTATGAAGTTAAGAGTTAAAGCTCGACCACGGCAGAAGAAAGAGAAAGGACGAAGGTCGTCCCCTATGCTTTAGACGTAGGCTCTACAATATGCTATGATGTGTACCGCACCTGATGTGTGCCTTGCTACATATCTGGCAAGAGGGTACAAAGGTGATCAAGGAGTGGATCACCAGATAGCGGTCAAAATTGTCCTTGGAGTAAATAAGGACATGTTTCTCGATTATGGAGGTGATAAAGAGTTCGGTGTAAAGGGTTACGTCGATGCAAGCTTTAACACCTATCCGAGTGACTCTGAGTAGCAAACCGGATACGTATAGTGGAGCAACCATTTGGAATAGCTCCAAGTGGAGCGTGAAAGCAGCGTTTACAATATGACATAGAGAATTGTGAAGTACATACGGTTCTGAATGTTTCAGACCCGTTGACTAAAACCTCTCTCACAAGCAAAACATGATCAAACCTCAGAACTCATTGAGTCTTAATCACATGATGATGTGAACTAGTTTACAGACACTAGTGAACTCTTTGGATGTCACATGGCGATGTGACCTATCAGTGTTAATCACATGACGATGTGAACTAGATTATTGACTCTAGTGCAAGTGGGAGACTGTTGGAAATATGCCCTAGAGGCAATAATAAATTAGTTATTATTATATTTCCTTGTTCATGATAATCGTTTATTATCCATGCTATAATTGTATTGATAGGAAACTTCGGATACATGTGTGGGTACATAGACAACACCAAGTCACTAGTAAGCCTCTAGATGACTAGCTCGTCAATCAATAGATGGTTACGGTTTCCTGACCATGGACATTCGATGTCATTGATAACGGGATCACATCATTAGGAGAATGATGTGATGGACAAGACCCAATCCTAAGCCTAGCACAAAGATCGTAGTTCGTATGCTAAAGCTTTTCTAATGTCGGTATCATTTCCTTAGACCATGAGATTGTGCAACTCCGGATACCGTAGGAATGCTTTGGGTGTACCAAGCGTCCTGGCAACGTAATCGGGTGGCTATAAAGGTGCATTACGGTATCTCCGAAAGTGTACATTGGGTTGTACGAATCGAGGCTGGATTTGTCACTCCGTGTGACGGAGAGGTATCTCTGGGCCCACTCGGTAGGACATCATCATAATGTGCACAATGTGATCAAGGAGTTGATCACGGGATGATGTGTTACGGAACGAGTAAAAGAGACTTGCCGGTAACGAGATTGAACAAGGTATCGGGATACCGACGATCGAATCTCGGGCAAGTACAATACCGCTAGACAAAGGGAATTGTATACGGGATCGATTGAGTCCTTGACATCGTGGTTCATCCGATGAGATCATCGTGGAACATGTGGGAGCCAACATGGGTATCGAGATCCGGCTGTTGGTTATTGACGGAGAACGTCTCGGTCATGTCTACATGTCTCCGAACCCGTAGGGTCTACACATAAGGTTTGATGACGCTAGGGTTATAAAGAAGTTTGTATGTGGTTACCGAATGTTGTTCGAGTCCCGGATGAGATCCGGACGTCACGAGGAGTTCGGAATGGTCCGGAGGTAAAGATTTATATATGGAAAGTTGTTGTTCGGGTTCAAAAAAGTTCGGGTTTTTTCGGTATTGTACCGGAAGCTTCGGAAGGTTCGGAGGATTCGGAGGGGTCCGGAGGTCCGGAAATTGTTCCACCACGTCCAATACAGTAGCATGGGCTGTAGGGGCGCCCTAGCCTTAATGGGCGGGGGCACCAGCCTCCAAGGCCCATGCGCATGGGAAGGAAAACCCTAAGGAGGGCCTCCACTTGACTTGGGAGGCACTCCTCCCCTTAA
The DNA here is from genome assembly GCA_021605145.1 of Aegilops bicornis. Taxonomy (NCBI): domain Eukaryota; kingdom Viridiplantae; phylum Streptophyta; class Magnoliopsida; order Poales; family Poaceae; genus Aegilops; species Aegilops bicornis. The sequence goes on from CM038670.1 coordinate 882,373,374, forward strand.
CCGCCCCTTAGATGGGATCTAGGGCTGGCCGCACCCCTTGGGGTGGGAAACCCTAAAGGGGGCGCAGCCCCCTTCCCCCCTATATATACTTGAGGTTTTGGGGCTGCCATACACACGAGAACCTCTCCCTCTTGGTGCAGCCCTATCTCTCCTCCTCCTCCTCTCCCTTGGTGCTTGGCGAAGCCCTGCGGGATTGCCACGCTCCTCCACCACCACCACGCCGTTGTCTTTGCTGCTGAATGAGTCTTCCTCAACCTCTCCCTCTCTCCTTGCCGGATCAAGGCATGGGAGGCGTCCACCGGCTGTCACGTGTGTTGAGCAGCGGAGGTGCCGTCCGTTCGACACTAGGATCTCCGGTGATTTGGATCACGACGTAGTACGACTCCTTCAACCCCGTTCTCTTGAACGCTTCCGCTTAGCGATCTACAAGGGTATGTAGATGCACTCTCCTTCCCCTCGTTGCTGGTTTCTCCATAGATAGATCTTGGTGACACGTAGGAAAATTTTGAATTTATGCTACGTTCCCCAACAGGAAGCATTGTGCCAGGAGACATGGATTTGAGGTCCTATGTTGCGCTCCACCGGTGTTCGCCGCTGCCCTTGTTCGTTCTTCTCCGATGCAATATATGGTCGTCGGTGGTGAATCCAAGACGGTGCCTTTCTCGGGTCGGATCGAGTCCTGCCATCCTCTTGCCACCTCCTTAGGCATCAAGGGGATGGTGGTGCGTTGACGAAGGAAGCTTGGTGGGAGATACTGTTCTTCGGAGGTGACTGACGTCGGTCGGGACACGACGAGGTTTTTTAATCAGGGTAGGGTATTTTGCGTCAAAGTTGTGTTGTCGTTGATGGTCGTCTTTGGACTAGCCCGTTGTGGAGTGGGTGCTACGCTCGTTGTTCGCCGCGAGTAGTAGTCATGTACTTACATTTCTTTTCTTCTATGAAGCTATAGTACGCAATTTGCGTACTCTTGAAAAAAAACATTTGACCAAACACTTGTCGGGCGTGTTGTCTGGCATGGGCGACGGCGGCAAGGGTGGGGAGGGTACGTGGCTGCCGAGGAATTCCTGGATGGATAACAACGTAGCGCAAGGCAGGTAGGCGCGTGAGTGGGGTAGTATGTGGACGTGCGAGGATGCTTGGGTGGCGGCGGATGATGAGAGTGTGGATGAAAGGAAGGGGGAGGAGGGACGGAGTGGAAGAAAAGGGGACGAGAGGGGGGGGGGGGTCGGAGTCCTACATGGTTAGTGTCTGGACTCCAATAAAGCCCCCCCTCCGAGTTTACCTCTAGTTTGCGGGAAAACGGACGTCCAGACAGGTCCATGGACTGATGCTGTAACGCATTAAATGACCAAACACGCCCGAGCAACTCAGCTTCAGATGAATGCGGGTGGTTTGAAGGCCAGCATTGGCTCGTAACGCCACTTGTATTTTTGTTAATAATAAATAAATACTGAAAACTTGAGGTGGATGAAACGTGAGCACGCGATGCTGATTATGACGTGCAGGAGGACAGGATATATATATAGGAGGACGGTGGCGGGTGATAAAAACTTTGGCTGCCTCCAAATCAACTCCTTCCTTCACCCACCGTTTCTTTTTTACCTCGGCCATCCTCGAATGATTTCACCGCCTCTCCGCTTTGCTTTTCACCGCGCTGCTTTGCGTCCGTTCCCAGTAAGAATTTCAGCTGCAAAACAACCGCCTTTTCATCGAGAGCATCGTGCGTCTGCTTTTATCAAGCACTGCATATTTTAACCACGAAAAATTACCATGACCCTGCACAGATTTGGGCGGTGAACAGTACCTATAATAATCATACTAGCATGCCAAGCTGGCCTTGAACCAGTCGATGAGCAATAGTACAGTACTGATCCATGATTAGCGGCACACCTATAATAATCTATTATGATTAGTGTCTAATGTATTCCTCTTCCGATTAACCTGCGTCGTGTCGTGTCATGTCATTCCTGATGTGATTTTGTGAGATGAGAGAATGTTCTCGCCCAGAAACTACTACTATTTGTTTGTTCCTTTGTACGTACGTACGTGCGTGTGCGTGCACATTTTTGACAGCCAGCCGTTGAGAGTGTCATCCTTTCTTTTTGGACGGGAATCTTAGCTAGCCAGCCAGCAGTAAATGACACGCACGTGTGCACATTTTGACAGCCGGCCACTCGGAGTGCAGTGGCAGTGAAAGAAAGAGCCAGCCAGCCAGCCCAGCAGTAAAATTTAGTACTAGAGTAGTTTATTTTCACATGAGCTCCACGGAGGGAACACGCACTGCACTGCACTGTTCGAGTTGACACTTGCACGAGCCACCGCACTGACCGCAGCGAGTGTTTTTACTGCTCGCCAGCACAGCACGGTCGAGCCAGGATGGACGCTAATCGGTTCTCGCCACGTGGGGCGCCGACCGTGTGTGACAATCATGGCTAACAATGGGTTGCAGAAAACGTGTGCAGGCAAATATCTAATGACCTGTGAATTGTTGCGTGCACGTTCGAGGCTACAATTCATCTTCATTCTCGGCCCACTAAAGGAATACTTGATTCTCAGCCAACTCAACATTCCATCAATTTACTCCGCGCATAAGAATTGTCTAAAATCAAACTTCGTACAGTTTAACCACATATTTATGTAGAAAAATAGCAGCACCTACAGTATTAAAAAAGCTATACAATATGAAAATGGAATTCATGACGCATTTGATGATATTGATTTAGTGTTGTGAATGCTGATATGTTGTTTTTCTGTAAAGTTGGTCAAACTTTACGAAATTTCACTTCAAACAAACCTTATACGTAGAGTAAAAAAGACCGGATGGAGTACAGCAAATAACCTATTATATGAAGTTGCAACGTCACTTATAACCAACCTAGCCAACATGTACAGTACCCCTCTGGTTTAAAAATAAGTGTCGTGGTTTCTTAATTTGGATCGGATGGAGTAGCAAATTACTAAGAAGCAGTGCGGGATTAATTTGTTAACATGACCCACCTTACGTTCTCACGATGTTTCTTGGAGCCCGCGTACGTTGCAGCCGGTTGTTAATCTACAGTCTCTCGTATCCTCTCTCACCCAACTCAGCAATTTCTTTTAATCATTACAGCCTGCTCACTATACCTTATTCGACTTGCTCTTAGCAGGATTTTGGCAGGTCTGATTCGCAAGTAAACCTAATCATCAATTCGGCCGGGTTTTGGGTCAGGCTTGCAAAATCCGGACGTTCAATCACCAAGCCTGAGCCCCGCCCCGAACGCAAACCTTAATCCAAAATCCTGGCCTAAACTGTCTTTCGTGCTGGGAAATGAGCCTAAGCCCAACCCAAATACCAAGCATGACCCGGCCTTGTTCTTTTCATGTTGGGCCGTCGATGTATAGGTGTATCCATGAGGTCAATAGATCTCCATGGATGTCAACTCTCGCTAGGTGTAGTTTAGCGTTTGACCTGATCTATGAGGCTGATAGGGCTCCATGGATCACGTGTTCTTTGGGTGAGAAAGAAGAGATGAGTCGGAGCCCATGACGCTGCAGAGTTAAGAGCTAAGTAGGACATGGGAAGATGATGTGAGCGAGAAGGAGAGGTATGGATATATGGGCGAGAGCAAACTCCCGATTTGGACAACTCATCATCTTCAACTTTAAATTCTTACACCATATCTACATGCCATGTTGTAATGTCCACATAAGCTTTGATTTCTTTCTCCACTAGATTTCCACATGGGAAGCCTTACCCGACGGTCAGGCTAGCCTCGACTCTAGATTTCGACCTGAAAGCCCTAAGTGCCTGTAAACATAGGGTTTCAAAAGGAATTAAGAATCTTCTAGAAACTGAATGTCAAACCCCATCGTTGACGTCGAAAGAAACAAGGGGCGGGGGAGGATGGTGTGCGAGATGCATGACGCATGAGCGTGAACGAACATCCATCCGACTGATAGGGGACACAAACCGGACCACACCTTGTCACCGCCTATGAAATCCAACTCAATTTGAAATCTTCACATACGAGTTTGGTCTATCCACCATGAGCTGGAGATATCTTTGTTTCCTTATACATGTGAAAAAACACAACTAGCATGTGTGAAGGTAGGTTGCTCTTGAAGACAGACACAAAAACCTTAATTTGCCACAATGATGATGGCACACACACAGACACATTTGCACCCAGCCCCCTCCAGAAAAGCCCAAACAATCACAAGAAGGGCAAAGAAGGAAATAGCAAAATCAAAAGAAGCAAAGACCCTATCTATAAACTTGCCAGCGCATCCTCCTCCTCCCCCTTCCTTCCCCTGCTGCTCCCCCTCCAGAGTACTACTACTTGGCCCGCTGTGGTTGGACGATCGATTCCCCTCCTCCGCCTCCCGCCGCCGCCGCCGCCGATTCACTCCTCCGCCGGCTCCCCTCCATCCGCCGCGCCGCCCGCCTCGTCGGCCGTAGCACCCGCTCTTCCGCCGCCACCCAACCCACGCCTCCGGCGCATCGTCGGCGATGGCGACCGCGGCGGCGGCGAGCGGGGCGGCGGCGCTGTGGCAGCCGCAGGAGGAGGGGCTGCGCGAGATCTGCGCGGTCCTGGAGGCGCACATCTCCCCCAACTCGGACCAGGCCCGCATCTGGCAGCAGCTGCAGCACTACGCCCAGTTCCCCGACTTCAACAACTACCTCGTCTTCCTCCTCGCCCGCGGCCAGGTAGCGCCCTCGCCGTCTCCGGCCGTCCCCCCCCCCTCCGTCGCTCGCTGGCTCGCCTGCTTCCCTTGCCCCGTCGCGCCCGCTTGCTAGGGTTTTAGTCCAAGCGCCGCCCTCAGGACTGCGCGCCGCCTGTTTCGATCTGATATCGCGTTGCTTTCGCTGCTGGGGCTCCCGCAGTGTCTGATTCTGATTGGTGGGATATGGCTCGGATTGGCCCCGATGTGATAACCCACAGCTGACGGAATGGCAATAGCATCCGGGGTTTTGGGGGCGAAATGCTGAGCGCATCTGCTTGCCTGGCTGCTGCATAGATTTGACGGTTTCATATGGAGTTTCAGTTTGCGCATTGCCTGCTTGGTTTCGACGGGCGTGCCCGATGAATCCGCGGAGCCAATCAGCGAGGGTTTCGTGGCGCGGCTCTTTGGTCTGAGCAAATGTGTCCGGTGGTCAGTTTGTCGTGCTGCTACGGGGCCGGCTTTGATTGGGGTTCTGCGAACGTGTAATGCGTTCGCTCTTGATTAAGTTATTTTGGCTGATACCGAGTCTCTGGGGCGTTACGTTTCGTGTCGGTACCGCCTGCCAGCGCAGACGCATATGATTTATGGATGAACGATCAAGTCAGTTGCATTTGTGAATCAAGTGATGATTGAATGAAAGGCACATGGTTCCAGAAGAAATATGCGGTTCTGGAAGAGCAACGCCTGAAACTCGATGCGTATCCACTTAGTTGCTTGATCTATATTCTATATGTACTGTTAGTGAGGTTTGACTTATGGTGGGCTCGGACAGCACCATATGTGCTCAAAGGTGGGCTGACAACTATTTAGAACACCGCTCTCGCGTGCTAGTTACAGCTACAGATAGAATTGAAGCTATCAGTTACGCTTCAAGGATTTGATAGAACACATGTCTGCAATGATAACGTGGTCTCGGGTACTACTGAAGAAATAATTTATTGAATATGATCTTCTATGTAACTTTCCCATGTGTGAAACTTGCACATTGCACGTGTAATGCTATTGCCAAATTTAATTTTATATCAGATAGCAACTCAGGCATCAATATGTTAAACAATTAACTGTATCATATCTCCCAGTTTCTGGCATGTTATTTGTTCAATGAAAGCACGAAGACTCTATAACAAGTTAAGACGAGAAAACATGGTTTCCTTTTTTATTAGATTTCTTTTTTGAACAATATTTTATCCTTTTTTATACGGGTTCACATCTCATGTAGATTTAGCTTTCAGTAAGTCTGTTGATTGTCGGCCTAGATCTGGAGTTAAGTTTGGTCTTGAATCATTACATGGTTATGACTGTTAATCCAGCTGCTGTATATATGTCTTGCTGACATCTGGGTAACTCTTCTGCTTATATCAGGGAAAATCTTTTGAAGTACGGCAAGCTGCCGGTCTTCTATTGAAAAACAATCTGCGGGCGGCTTTTGTTTCCATGCCTCCGTCATCTCAGCAATACATCAAATCAGAGTTGTTGCCATGTATAGGGGCAAATAACAGGGCAATTAGGTCCACAGTTGGAACAGTTATCAGTGTGCTTTTCCAAATTGTTGGAGTTACTGGATGGATCGAGTTGTTTCAGGCCCTACATCAATGTTTGGACAGTAATGACCTGGATCACATGGAAGGTGCTATGGATGCTATCTACAAGGTACTATGCATCACTCTTTCTATATTTGAGTTTGAATTCTAATCTGTATTTCGGTGCATAGAGAACTACCACTAGTTGCAGCTATATGGTTTGAGGGAAGTCGGAAATGCATTGGTGGATGCACACCTGGTTGCTTTTTCCCACTTCCCTGTTTTGAAAATATCTGAAGAACAATTTGCATGTACATTGGTATATTAAGTGGAATCTCTAACTTTGGTCCAAAGCCATGTCGATCTGTGCTGTGCAAAAAATACTTTGTGCACTTGTAGTTATTTTCAGACCCAAAAACCTTGCCCTTTTTGTGAGCGCAGAATTAGATATACTCTGACTTACAATCTACATGTTCTCAAACAATGTAGATCTTGAGAAAAGAGTGGACTTTTTCAAATGCCCACATCTATGGAAGTCCCACTAGCAATGTAAATCGTATGTGTTAACTTCTGAACATGATTAGTGTGCTCTGAAGCTAGCTTTTGTTTCTGCCCGCAGATATGTGAAGATGTTCCTGAAGAGCTTGATGTCGATGTTCCTGGCTTGTCCGAACGACCAATTAATGTATTCATGCCACGAATGCTGCAGGTTTGTGTTCAATCTATAGTTAGCAACAGTTAAAGTAGAGGGTGTGCACTTTCACTTGCACACCCTGTAATTCTTGAATTTGCTGCCTGTATATTTTGACCAAGCATGCCTCTGTGGTGCACATGTTTGTATGCTCTAGTTTAACATGTCTACATGGTTTTCCTCTAACACAGCCAATATGATCCTTTATTTTTTCAGTTTTTCCAGTCCCCGCATGCAAGTCTTCGGAAATTATCACTGGGCTGTATCAACCAGTATATCGTGGTGATGCCATCGGTATGAGTCCCTCCCTCCTGTCTATCTAATCCTGCTTTTTTTGTCTAACAATTTTGATTTATATGCAGGCGTTGTACATGGCCATGGATCAGTACCTGCAGGGCTTATTCGTCCTTGTGAAGGATCCTTCAGCGGATGTCCGGAAGCTGGTATTTCATTTTAACGATTTACATGTGCACCCATGCACTCTTTCTTTGTAATCTTGTAGTTGTAGACTTGTACTGATAAGGGTTTAAATGCTATAAATGCAACTATTGCATAACTCAGTAGATTCCTATTATGCCGTTAGAGATCTGGACATGGCCGACTTGTCCACAAGTGCTAATAATGAGGGTGTATGAGTACTGCTCAGCATAGTTTAGTTGTTCAATTGCATTTTTGTCTTGATTGTTCTCCTTGTTTCTTTGATAGGTTTGCTCGGCCTGGGTTCAGCTCATTGAAGTGCGGCCATCAATTTTGGAGGTAATTTATCATGTTCTTTGATACCTATTTAGATTCCATTTGCTGTTGTCACCAAGTAATCTGTAGTCAGATAACTCATTTGCTAATGCTGAATCTGACAATTAATAGCAAAACTGCAGCCACATTTGAAAAATGTTACTGAGCTGATCCTGCAAGCTAACAAAGATTCGGATGATGAAGTTGCTCTGGAGGCTTGTGAATTCTGGTATGCGTTCTGTCAACATGGTAAATTTAACATGTCGATTTCAAATTTCGTACTATAATTTTTGGTGCTCATGCCTATGTGTTCTCACATTTTATTCGGCTGACATCCTTCAAGTTCAAAATAAACTATGAGCCACTGATGACATTACTTACTGATTGTGTTGAATTATTAGAGGACTGACTATAAGTAAACCTTTTCAGGTCAGCGTATTGTGATGTTAGCATGCCCCCTGAAGGACTGCGGGAGTTCTTGCCACGCTTAATACCAGTATATGATTTGCCTTGTCTAAGCTAATGCTGCTTAATCTTTGGTCTGTCTACAGTTTTAACATCTTCCCTTTGTATTTATTTCCTAGACTTTGGTGTCAAATATGGTCTACACTGACGATGATGAATCACTTTCGCTGATGCTGAGGTGTGTGGTAAATTTCTTTATATCCTGCATGTCTCAGCTTGTTATTGTGTGATAGTGGCATGCTCTGATAAATATTATGTGTTTTCAGGAAGACGAATCCTTTCCGGACAGGGACCAGGTTGGTTACCTTTTCTTTTTCTGTAATTATATGTTTCAATGATAGCTGCTAGATTAAATGGTTGGCTCCATGCATGTGTAATCTGTAATTATATGTTTTCAATGGTAGCTGCTAGATTAAATGGATGGCTCTATTCATGTGTAATCTGTAATTATATTTTGGATGAGACTTGTGTTTTTGGTCAGTATAATGCTGTGGTTGTTAAGAACAATGCAATGGTTGTTTAGCACGCATGTTGTAATTTGCCTTGCTGTAAAATAAATTAGATTGACAGTCTTGAAATGAAGGGTGGCAGTAAGTATACAGTTACTATAGCCCTCATCGTAAGTTGTACATCTTTATGGCTTCTGCCCTTTTTTGTTGCTTGAAATAAGATACAAATGATTTTGTAACAGGATTTGAAGCCCCGTTTCCATGCCTCTCGATTGCATGGATCTGAAAATGGAGAAGAGGATGTGAGTTTGGAAACATTTTTTTAAGCCGCCTAATTACTTTTTTGCCTACTTGTTAATTTAAAGCTGCAAAAACTTAATGACCATATGGACAGGATGATGATGATGCTGTAAATGCTTGGAACTTGCGGAAATGTAGCGCTGCTGGGTTGGATGTCCTTTCTAATGTTTTTGGGGACGATATTCTTCCGACTTTAATGCCTCTGATTCAGGTAATCTATTTGTAGTTCTGGAGACTATAAAGCTTATAAACTGTTGATCTTAGTTGAGGTTGCAATGCTTCACTGACTTGAAGCCTTGAATTATTACTCAAAAAAAGGGGCAGCCCGGTGCATGTAGCTCCCGTTTGCGCAGGTTTCGGGGAAGGGTCCGGCCACTTCCCCGGACCTGTTATAGTAAGTTTACAGTTACTATGGGCCTTGACTTCACATAGAAGTAGAGTAGGTCAGGCTCCTTAGAAACGATTCAGGACAGTGGCTTAAGTGCGCCAGTTATGATTTGTCTTGATGTAGGCAGTAGGCTGCTGGTAGTCAGTGGCACAGATAACTTAAAAGCTACTATTATCTAAAGCTGCACTTTTGTCAAAGGTGTAAAATCCAAAACCTGAAACCTGTTACTGCGGTAGCTGGTAGGTCTCTAGTAACTGGAAGTTTGCATAATCTCACCCATGGTACGATAGCTTTTTTGGCCCATGTGTGTGTGTTCAAGGGCCTTTCTGTTGTAATTGGTGCTTGGTACAATATTTAGTGCTGCTCTTGAACCCGTCGGATAACAATACATCAACTTCTGCAATTTTGCAGCAAAATTTGGCTCGGACAGATGATGAGTCCTGGAAGGAGCGGGAAGCTGCTGTGTTATCGATTGGTGCTATAGCAGAGGGATGCATCACTGGGTTATATCCCCACCTTCCACAGGTAACCAACGACATATTCATAGCCCCATATACGTTGCAAGAAAGCAATTCCTCTCTTGACTAAGCCTCAGTAACAGCAAGAACACATGCCATGCATCAAATCATATTGAGACGACCATGGCTGATAATTTTCCTGAATTTAGTCTTCAGAAGCATTTTAATTAGCCTGATTACTTGCTTCTCTCATGAACCTTCTATAACATATCTGAGGATTTTCTTCTCAGCATGTGATAAAATCTTTTAAAAAATTCAGTTGCATTAATAGTTCCTGCATAATAAATTTCACATTCAGTTGCATCAATAGTTCCTGCATAATAAATTTCACATTCTTCCATGATCTGTGTTATCTGGGAGATTTTGGACTCTAGTGAGTTGCGGTTCAATTGTTACTTTTCCTGTCTTCAACTATCTCTCTACATCGCTTGCAATTTTGCTGTATCTTTTCTGAGATGTTCTGTTCCATTGCAGATGGTTGCCTTCCTAATCCCACTTCTCGATGATAAGTTTCCTCTTATTCGGAGTATTACTTGCTGGACCCTCTCCCGATACAGCAAGTTCATTGTTCAGGTAACAGAATAATCATATGTATTGATGCTACATCGTCTGTTTGGAAGTATACCTTTTCCTGCAAAGGCTTGATTTTTTCTACCTACCATGTAGTGCCATTAGAACATGTAGCATTTTTGGTTGCGTTGGTACATTTATAATATGTTGTGTATTTATGCCTGTACTGGTGAACCACACACTTCAATTTTTACACCCAGTGGTCTAATGTTTCTGGGGGTAGGTACCCAAAGGGTTCTACTGTGGACTTCAGTCAATGTTTTACTGAAGTGGACTTTGTTCTTTGTTTATGTGTCCTCAGTTCGTAGATCTGTCTCTCTTAACTTCTTATTACACTTCTTTTTTTGCTGGCGCAGAGCCTTGGCCATCCCAATGGTCGCGAACAATTTGATAAGATCCTCATGGGTTTGCTTAGAAGGATATTGGATACTAACAAAAGAGTGCAGGAGGCTGCCTGTTCTGCATTTGCAACGCTTGAAGAGGTTCTTTATCTATTTTTGAGTTGATTTCCTGCACTGAGATCTTGTGTGTAATTACTAATTATGACATATTGGCTTCTGTTCTTCAGGAGGCTGCAGAAGAACTAGTACCACGACTGGAAGTCATTTTGCAGCACCTTATGTGTGCATATGGAAAATACCAGGTTCATTAGATTTCGAACATTCATAGTTTGCAATCAGCTATTCCCTCCATTTTGGTATACAAGACCACCTGTCCAAGTTCATGGTAGTTAAGACTCAAACACGAGGTTGACCTTGTATACCGAAACGGGGCAAGTTCATTTCTTAGTTCTAATGCTATGTTTTCCTTCTGAGCAGAGGCGGAACCTTAGGATACTCTATGACGCTCTTGGTACCCTTGCTGATGCTGTTGGAGCAGAGCTAAACCAGGTTCAACATTTGATAAATTCCCCTTTTGCTTGTTCTTTGACTTATCAAATAAACTTCTTTGATGGTTTCCTCATTCAGTTTTCCATGGTGTTAGTTCCTTATCAAGATTATTAATCCCTTCTAAATGATGTCATGCAGGCAAAATATCTTGATATATTTATGCCACCATTAATCGCAAAGTGGCAGCAACTTCCCAACTCTGACAAGGATCTATTTCCGCTACTTGAATGCTTTACATCTATCGCACAGGTATTGCTAATATTTTCATCTGTGACTAGCTTGTACTCGTTTTGAAGTCTGAACTTGTTGTATCTATATGAAAGATCTTTAGTACCACTAACAGTTGCCTATCTTGATGCTGTACTACAAGAATGTGTAAAGTTCTCAGCATGTCTTTTCATTCAATATAATTCCTACTGCAGCAATTGGTTTGCTGAGTTAGTTAGTTCTCGTTCTACTAAAGCAGAATTACTTTGCATTACATTGTGGGTCAGGACAGGATGAGTGGCCTCTTAAATAACCTCTGTTGAATCCTGTCTTATTGTACTCAAGATAACATTAGGAATTCCTATGGACCTTTTCCTTTCAGGCACTGGGACCAGGATTTTCTCAGTTTGCTGAGCCAGTGTTTGTGAGGTGCATCAGTCTTATCCAAACTCAGCAGTTGGCAAAGGTCTGCACAATCCCTCCCTCCCCTTCCACTTTAAGGGTAGATTTAACTTAAATACATCAAGTCTAACCACAAAGGCACAAACACATTCCCATGCTCTAACAAGCAATTTTTTTGTCTTAATTGGTGCCTTAATAATGCAGTGTTCATCAATGCTTAATGTGTCTTTTTTGGTCATTTATGGAAGAGGAATTAATAATAATATTATGATATCAAGTAGGATCTTTTCAGCCTATACCTTCTTGTATTTGTACGAATTGGTGAAAACCACATACATAATTTATCTTCATCATTCTTGTTGGTATAGAAGACACTTGATGAAGTTGCTCCTAATTAGAGTCACATTCTGTGAACAGTTCCAGTCATAAGTTTTGTAGTCTTAAGCATAGAGATTTTCTTCTCCTGTTTGCTTGGTTTCTGGTACTTTGATCTTTTAAGTACCCTGGATTATGCCAACTTAAAAATCAATCTGTTTGCCAATTTGACATCAATCTTTGCTGGAGCTTGCTATAGGGTTTAATACATGAGACAAGCTCATCCGATTCTGTTGCTTAAGGGATATCTCCTTTCTACATGCAGGTTGATCCTGCTGCAGCAGGTGCATTGTATGATAAGGAATTCATTGTCTGTGCATTGGACCTGTTGTCTGGACTTACAGAAGGACTTGGTGGCGGTATTGAAAGTCTGGTAAATTCAACTCTCCCATCAATGATATTCACTTTTCCTGCATCAAGTTCTCAACATCGAACTACCTCAGTAATTTGAGGGGGTTGCATGTGCTGGCAACTTATGGCGAAAAGAAAGTTAAATTTATTAGTATCATGTAGTACATGATCTTCATAATATGCTAAAATACACACTCGTTAAGGCTCATATACCCCTTACACAGTACTGACAGTGAGTTTGGCTAGTAAATTTTATCATACCAGGAAGACTTTCTTATTGGGCAAGCTATCTTTATCTTTGTTTTAGGTTGCGCAAAGCAACTTGAGAGATCTACTTCTGCAATGCTGCGTGGATGAGGCACCTGATGTTCGACAAAGTGCTCTGGCCCTTCTTGGCGACATTTCTAGGGTTGGTTGCAAAGCTCCTAAACTGATCTTTGTCATCGCTATGTCAATTTTGAGCCTATAACACCTTTTCGTATATAGGTCTGCCCTATACATCTTCAGCCACGCCTCCAAGAATTCCTTACTGCTGCAGCAAAGCAATTGGTAAGTGACTAAGTGCCTATGTTCTTTGTGGTCCAGCATTATTTTATCTCCATTTGTTCCTCACATTGTTTCTTTGATCTAGACTCCACAATCTGTGAAGGATGCTGTGTCAGTTGCTAACAATGCTTGTTGGGCCATTGGAGAATTAGCAATCAAGGTTTGTGCCAAGCGTATTATTATTGGCCAGTATATTATTTTGCATATCCCTTGAGTAGTTTTTTAGCATATACCTTTTGTTTACTACTTGTAGCTCCAGTCGTTTGGCATATACTGCCACTTGCCCCATAGCAATTTCAAAAAAACTCTACCTGTATAAGTCGTGGGCAGTGGGTGCTCTCTGTTTTGTGCCTTGGAAGTCAAACGTACAAGTGCTCATCATTATTGTAAAGTTTCTCAGAATATACCTTTGTTTACTACTTGTAGCGCCAGCCCTTTGACATGTATTGCTATTTGCCACATAACAATTTGAAAACTGTATTTATAAGAGTCGTGGGCAGCGGGTGCTCTCAGTTTTGTGCCTTAAAATTCTTGCATGTCTGATTGACTATTCCTTGGCAGATTGGCAAGGAAATTTCACCTGTGGTGATCAGTGTTGTTTCATGCTTGGTTCCAATTCTAACAACCCCAGAGGTGATTGCCTTTTTCCCCATCATGTTCTCTAGGCGACTGATCATTTCAACTAAGTGTGTTGCTTGTCGTGCCATTTACAGAGCTTGAATAAGTCACTCATTGAAAATAGTGCAATCACACTTGGGAGGCTTTCATGGGTCTGCCCAGACATTGTGGCCCCTCATATGGAGCATTTCATGCAAGCCTGGTGCAATGCCTTGTGCATGTGAGCATTCCTTTTTTTTTTCTGTAGCTTTTATGCTATTTTTAAAGGGTTAAGAAAGATTTTCTGTTTGTAGCTTTTGATGTGGCGGATGTTTTTTCTTTATGCTTTCTTGGAATTCCTCTTGGAGTTAACTATCTTTCTCTGTGCAGGATAAGAGATGATTTTGAGAAAGAGGACGCCTTCCATGGTCTGTGCGCAATGGTAAGCTTGAAGCCGCGTTTACATAATGCTTGCGATTACACTCTTCATAGCTGTGAATGGTCACTTACAACGAAAACTCTTATGTGCACTACTACTAGGTGGCAGCAAACCCAACAGGGGCTGTGAGCTCACTAGCCCACGTATGCCAGGCCTGTGCAAGTTGGAATGTAAGCTGGTCGTTTTTGTTTCTCTTGCATCTGTATACCTACAGTAGTATCGCGCGTCTGAGCTCACTTTTTTTCTGTGAACAGGAGATAAAAAGCGAAGGTTTGCACAATGAAGTGTCCCAGATTTTGAATGGCTACAAGCAGGTAAAAAAACAGCGAGGCCTTTTCGTTACCGTTCTTACACGTGTGTATATGCTGTATGCAAGAAACTGAAGGTGATCTTTCTTTCATTCTAGATGCTCGGAGCTGCCGGATGGGAACAGTGCATGTCGACACTGGAACCAGCAGTGGTGCAGAGATTAGCGAGATACGGGGTCTGACGGCGCTGAGATCCCTGCGCCACCGTTTCTCGCTATACCATCACCGCCAGAGTTGAACATCAGAAAAGGAGGGATGGGCATGAGATTGCGCAAAGTCGTCGGTCAGGTGTCCCGGGTGTAGCACATTGTGTGATTTCCTATATGATGATGCGATTGGTTGATTGATTCTGCCTACCTGGGTTGGTTGGTTGGCTGGTGTTGTATACTGTCCTCTGGTTATACAGGTCTGCTCAAAGTGTAGCGCAACTGAGTCGAGCGGTAAGAATTGAAATGCGACGAGAGGAACTCTGTTTTTGTCGAGTCGGAAAAGGCGGTGCGGGTGCCCGCCTTGTAGGTTATAGGACGTTTGGGGTCGGGTCAGTCGAGTCAAAATTTGTATTGGCTGGTTGCAGTGGGGGCTTTTTTGGGGTTTCGCTTGTCACACAACACTGGCAACCCCAGCAGCAGCATTGAAAGAGTTTTTTTTGTAGAATGTATTCTATGTGAGAGAAAAAGGGAGAGAGAGAGAGAGGGAGTTTAGGTCTAGGGTTTGTTTTTGTAATCCTTTATTAATAGGAAGGGCGTCCTTGTATTGATTCATTCCCAACAATAAAAAAAAGAGAGATTGGAACAGCGTCAGAATCTTTGTTTGTTGTAAGATTGCAACACCTGTCTTCCAACATCAACCTCTGATGTCATGCGTGGATTCGACATCCTATGTGCGGATCGATTCCCGTATGTAGGCGGATCTAGCTGGATGCACTACTCGTTGGCTCTGTCACGTTGCTAGGTGGTGTGAGGCGCGACCTTTCTCTCCCTCACTGGTTTTGGCGAACGTTGCCATGGCGGCGCATCTGACGGGCAGTGACAACTACGAGGTAAATTCTAGTTTTGGTCAGAGAGAGCTACCATGCATGATCTAGTTTTGGTCAGGTTGGCACACAATGGCAGAGGTTAATTCTTCGCAAATTGGAGAGTACTTCCAAAATCGACATGCTTCAAGTTTTAAGATTTTCACCAAAAGTAGGATAGGCTGACACGGATCGCCCATTCGGTGGTGCAACCTAGTCAGACGACCTTCAGACGGCTAGACTTCTTTCGATCTGGATTCTTCTGGCAGTCAAATGAGGCCAAGAAGAAATATCGCCTAGCACGATGGGATATACTATGCCGTCCTAAGGATTAGGGAAGTTTAGGTATTGAGAATCTGGAAATTAAGAATAAATGCCTTATGCGTAAATGGCTTTATAGGTTACCGGTAGAGACTAACGGTATGTGGGCACATATATTACATAACAAATATTTGCAATCGAAAACTCTTTCCCAAGTCACTGCGAGGCCGAATGTTTCGCCATTCTGGAAGGGGCTTATGAGAAGGAAAGACTTGTTCTTTCATAGGACCAAATTCCTTGTTGGCAATGTAATGACAACAAGATTTTGGGAGGATACGTGGCTAGGGGAGACGCCACTAGCCATACAATATCCAAGCCTTTATATTATTGTGCAATGTACGGAAGATTATGTAGGCACGGTATTACACTAGTAGAAAAACCCCTATTAGTCCCGGTTGGTGAGGGCCTTTTGTCCCGGTTCTTGAACCGGGACTAAAGGGTCGTTACTAATGCCCTAGACCTTTAGTTCCGGTTCTAACACGAACCGGACAGATGGGCCTCCATGTGGCCGGTGCGCGCCGAGCTCAGAGGTCCTTTGGTCCCGGTTGGTGGCACCAACCGGGACCAAAAGCCATCCACGCGTCAGCATTTCAGTGGATGGGGTTTTTGTTTTTTTAAAGGGGGGGGGGGTGGGGGTGGGGGTTTTGGGGGGGGGGGGTTAATTTAGGTGTTTCATATATTGTGTTTGCTAGATAATTAATAGAGAGAATTGTCCTCTCTTATGTCCGCATTTCTGGTCGACGCCACGTCTTGTACATAGAGAGGCCCTCGACACGCTAGCTAGTAAGAAAATGATGGGAACCATTAAGTACAAAAGTTCGTCATGCATACCGAGAGAAGTGATCGATCGACCTCTCCTTCTCCAAGAGATTGGTCGAACAACAAGTTTTCGTATTATCTATCCGAGGCTACTGGCTACATACGTATACAATATGTAAGATCTCTTACAATCCCCTAGCATTTGAAATCAACTTCCACATGGTATTCTCCGGCTTTATTGATGACGTGGTCAAGAAAGAATCCCGCCAATTCCTCTTGAATTGCTTTCATGCGATCTTGTTCTAGGAGTTCATTCCGCATCTGCCACGTCTAATTTGAAGAAGGGGGTTAATACATATATATGAATGAAACTCAACAGAAATGATGGTGTAATAAAATGAAATTGTGAATATTATTGCTTATGTACTTCATATTGTCTTTTAGAGTAGCCTCGCTTATTTTTCAAAGTCGCGTTGTAGATGAACTCGCTTTACGTAGTATCCATAGTAATTATTCCCTTGTTCCTGCCACAAGCACTTTACGAGAAATAGAGGTCAATCAAACTGATAATGAAGCATTATAAATGACATTGATGAAAGTATAGCTATAGAATCAACGGAAGATGCGCACAACTAGCTAGCTAGTAGTACTTACTTTCGGGTATGTATATCGCAGCTCCTTCGGCAGTCCCGGAGCTTCTGCGGTGAACTGTTTCCAAACCTTGCAAGACAAAGAAAATAATTATTATTACTTGAGATATCAGGAAATGAACAAAAAGTTGCCGATATGGTGCGATAATGATCGATTGAACTTACTTGTTGAGCATTTTAGTCATGTCCGCATAGGTTTCGGGATCTTTTCGTCTCGAGTCTAAGACGGTTACTAGTCCCCGCTCAAGCTTAATCTCCAGAAGAATATAGTGGAAGCTGTGCACGCATGCATAACTCATCAATTACATTACTATAACCTCGCTCGAGTAATAAGGGAAATATGCACATGACAGTAACACTCACTCGAAGTTGTAAGGAAAGAGTATTAAATCTTTGTTTTGATTTTTGATCAACGATTGTAGCAAGTTGGCCTTGGCCTCTTCGGTGTGCTTTTAACCTAATTTCATCTATGATATTTGTGTTAATGAACCCAATATCATACATTTCTTGTTTTCTGCACTCGACGATCTTCAATCTGCATAATATAGTGAGGACAATTAATTATAAATACATGCAATGAAAGAGCTGAGCTATATATAGAGACTTAATGACAGAAATAGTACTTACAGACAGTCGCAAAAGACCGTTAATTTATCGAGGGCCTTTTGATTGAAGAACTCGAAGAACTCCTCAAATGGAACAGGTAACAGATCAGTTCCAATGAGGTCGTGCTCCTCTTTAATTCTCAGAAACAAAGTATTCGTCCCCGGACTCTCTACAGGTTTTCATGTACCAATTATGGAATCTTCGCATCATCGTTGTTAGAGATTTTTCATCTTTGACGAGAGGCTTCCATCAGATATCTGTGTTCGGCCCACCTCCATGAAATCAAAATTTACATCGTCAGGCAGGTAATCTGCAAGATTGCTATAACCGGGCACCGTCCCCAGAGCATTAGCGACGATGTCGCCGCTAGACACATTGAGCGGGGGGCACGATTGATTTGCTTGTTCGCCGAGCTGGGCAATTTTTTTCGCAGCTACTCGTTCTTTTAACCTTTGATCACTGACAATACTTCCCGACCGCTCCGCTGCGAGATATGCCTGTTCAGTAATGCGCTCATAGTTGGTTCTCGGCGGAGACTTTGGTGGTTTTCTCAGGGCATCGATAGTGCGCTTTGCTTTCACCGGATCTACCTTCTCCTCCGGAGGTGGATGTCTCTTTGCTTTCAACCCTTTAAAGAAGTCCTCCACTTGATGCGCACGATCTTCGCGTTTTCCTCCTCGGTCCTCTCGTACGGTAACTTCTCTAGAGGCTTGAGAGAAGGACCATATCTGTATTGCCTCCCGCCTCTGCTGGCTGTACTGCTAGACGCCGGAGTAGATGGAGCGGCTACGACGTCTGTCTTCTTTCGTGCTTGCTTACGAGGCGGAGGAGAAGGACTACGATGCGCCGGAGTAGCCGGGGCGGCGGCGGGTCTCTTCCGCCCTTGCTGGCGAGGCGGAGAAGGAGGAGGCTGATGGCTGCTCGGACGCGCCGGCGCAGGTGGAGAAGGAGGCGGAGTGCCGCCACGCACCGGAGAAGGAGGCCGACTGCCCTGTTCGTCACTCACAAGAGGAGGAGGCGGTGGAGGAGGCGGAGTGCCCCGACTCGCCGGAGGAGGAGGAGGAGGCGTCCAGTTCGGAAGCTTGATGAACTTCTTCCGCCATAGGCATGGAGTCTTCAGAGCAGAACCCAGCCGAGTCTCCCCTTTATCGGTAGGGTGGTCAAGCTGGAGGTCCTCAAATCCCTCCGTTATTTCGTCCACCGTCACCCTAGCATATCCTTCTGGAATCGGACGACAGTGAAAGATTGCGCCGGGTTCAGAAGGTTGAACTTGGCCGACCGCCGCCTTGACTTTTAAGTTCTGCCATTGCGTCATAAGGTGGCAATTTTGAGACTCCGTGATAAAATCCACGGGGTAGCTAGCAGAGCCGTCAAGACATGCTCGGCCCGAAGCAGCTTCGGTGGAAGCCACGCTGCTTCTCCGGCCGAGATGGCGGGGTAACCGGGGAAGCTTGGCGGAGTTGTTTGCTGCGACCGCTTCTCGTTCCTCTAGCCCTTGTACCCTTGCGTGCAGCGCCTGCAGTTGGCTATGCTCCACTTTCTTCCTCCTCTCCTGGCATTTGTAACCGCCTGTGTCCGGAAAACCAACCTTCCACGGAATGGAGCCTGGCATGCCTCGTGTCCGTCTAGGGTGCTCAAGATTCCTGAGGGCCATTGTGAGCTCGTCGTTCTCCCTGTCTGGAACGAACATCCCTTGCTGCGCTGCATCGATATAGTGCCGAAGCCTCTTCACTGGTATTTTCAGTTGCTCATCCGTCCAACAACACTTCCCTGATACAGGGTCCAAGGTTCCGCCAGCCCTGAAGAACCAAGTCCGGCAACGGTCTGGCCAGTTCATTGTCTCTGGTTCGATCCCTTTATCAAGCAGATCATTCTCAGCCTTGGCCCACTTAGGCCGGGCTTTGAGGTAGCCACCTGACCCCGTGCGATGGTGAAACTTCTTCTTCGCAGCATTTTTCTTGTTTGTCGCCGACATCTTCTTACTCTTTTCCGATGTCTTGTGGGCCACAAATGCGGGCGATGATCTACGATCTTCTCATATTTGCCGCCGAATTCTGGTGTCTCTTCTTTGTCGACAAACTTTTTCAGCTCTTTCCTCCACTTCCTGAATAGGCGTGCCATCTTCTTAAGAGCAAAAGACTTGATTAATTGCTCTATAACTGGCTTCTCCGCATCCTCCTCTGGCGGTAGGGTGAAATTTGCCTTCATCTCAGTCCAAAGATCATCTTTCTGCATATCATTGACATAAGACACCTCGTGGTCTTCGTTCTTGGCTTATACCATTGGTGGATGCTGATCGGGATCTTGTCCCTAACAAGAACCCTGACCGAAAGCAGCAAATGCGTTCTTTGTCCGGATGGGTTCAATCGGTTCGCCGTCGTGCGCGATTGCTGTGATCTCAAACCTTTCATCCGAGCTCAACTTTTTCTTCGGGCCTCATCTCCTTACCGAAGTTGTGCTCGATCCAGAGGGCTAGAAAAAAGAAGAAAGACGAGAGTTAATTAATATGTGTACATATACCAAAATAATGAATGCATCAATTAGCTAGTCAGCACAGGCTTAACTAATATATATACCTGGCCAGACTCGGTTCGGTCACCGGAGCCGTCATCACGGTCTCCTTCCACTAGTAGAAAAAGGGTCAAATGTGAAGCACAATAGTGCCGGTTTGAATTTCAGCCGGCACTAATGTGTACACTAGTGCTGGTTCGTGGCGGCGATCAATAGCACCGGTTCGTGGCGAACCTTTAGTACCAGTTCATGCCACAAACCGGTACTAAAGAGGCTGTGTCGACTGCGGTCGAGCTATGGCCCCACCATCACCATTTAGTGCGGTTCGTACCACGAACCGGTACTAATGAGGTTATGGCAAGCTGTTTTTAGTCCCACCTCGCTCCCCTAACAAGCCTTTTACCACCTTAAATATGTTATTTCTCAAACTACCACAAGCACTTGGTCTTCATTGAACTCTATGTGTAGAATTTGTGGCCGCAATATGAGTCTTCATCGGTTTATAAATCGTTGATGACTCATATTGACAATTCAGATTGTACACACAAAGATCATTGATGATCAAAGTATTTTTGATGTTATAAGATCATATTGACAATTTAGAATGTAAAGAAATATAAGATCATGATCTAAATGCTCTTATATTTTTTGCCTTCAGTATGCACCATTCAAAGCAACGCCATCAACTTTCAACCGTTTATGCCTTCATTTGCTATTTTTCATGCATTTAATGATTTGTTTTGAGAACTAAATGACTTGGAAATTGAAAAGCACTACAAATGAACTCTGAAAAAGTTGAAACTTGGCATGGTATCATCATTTCACCCACATATCATGTTCAAAAAAGTAGAGAGGGTTACGGCAAAAACTGGATGCACTTCGTTTACTAACTGGACAATCTCTTTCGAAGTATTCGGGTTTATGACGAAATTAAACTCATCTGTTACAAAAGAATTTCATTTTTTAAACTTATTACAACTCTAGACTTTTTGTGCATTCAGTATGCACCATTCAACTGCTAGGCGGGAGGAGCTCTTAAGTACCGGTTCCAACTGCTAGGCGGGAGGAGCTGTTTAGTACCGGTTCGTGGCGAACCTTTAGCACCGGTTCGTGCCACGAACTGGTACTAATGAGGTTGTGTCGAGGTAAGGCTGGGGCCCCACGAGCACCTTTAATCTTGGTTCATGGATGAACCAGTACTGCTTTCTTAGTAAGCTATTTTTAGTCCCACCTCGCGAAGAGAGAGGGACTAGGAGCGGTTTATAAGCCCTGAGTGCGAGAGGCGATGAAGAAGAGGCTCAATGCTCACGTTGCTTAGCTTCAAGCCTTCAGAATATGGTAGACTGCACGGAGCTATGCGCGGTGCAGTTTACACTATTCGAAAGGCTTGAAGCAAATTAACGAGCATTGCACCTCTTTTATTTTTAATAACTTATTACAACTCCGGACTTCTTCGTTATGGCAAAAACTAATTGCACGTCGGCATTTATTTTTTAAAACTTTGGTTATAACTCCAGACTTTGACAATCAAGTTTTGCAGAAAAGAAAAAACATCAGAAAAGAAAAAATAGCAGAAAAGAAAAAATAGCAGAAAAAAACTATAGCTGAAAAGAAAAAAACTATATAAAATGACCGTGAAATTGAAAATCACTACAAAATGTTGAATTTTGGCAAACTAGATGAAAAACTACTCACAAATAAATAGAAGAAAATAAATATAACAGAAAATAAAAAACTATACAAAAAAGTACGCAGAAATAAATAGAAGAAAATAAAGCAGAAAAGAAAAAAACTATAAAAAGAATTGGGGCGCTGCCCTGTGGGCCTGCTAGGCCGCGAGCGTGTAGTTACAGGCCTTAAAGGCCCAACAGACTCACAGGGCAGCACGCAGAATTTAGGCCCACAAGCCTGCTATATAGTGGAGTTCAAAGAGGTAGCCGCGGCTGGGTTTATAAACCAGTGGGCCGCCCTTCGCCCGGCCGAGGTGGGACTAAACTTTGGGGTGGCATGAGGCCTTTAGTACCGGTTGATGGCTCCAACCGATACTAAAGGTTGATCTTTAGTACCGGTTGGAGCCACCAACCGGTACTAAAGGTCCAGTTTTCCGCCGCTTGGGCTGGCCAAAATCGGCCTTTAGTACCGGTTGGTGGCTCCAACCGGTACTAAAACCCATCCTATATATAACACTTACGAAATTCAGTTACATCTCCCCACTTTCGTCTCCAACCTCTCGCGACATCGCTGCGCCGATCGATCCTTGCCGCCGCTTGCCGGTCCGTCGTCGTCGCTGTCCCGCTGCCGCCCGTCATTGTCGTTGCTCGTTGCCCGCCGCCCAACGCCGCCGCTGCCGCCGTCTGTCTGCCGCCACGGTCTCAGACGCCTTCGCCCGCCAGACGCTGGCGCCCACGCCAAGGCGTCCCCACTCAGACAGACGTGGGGCGGCGTATGTATGGGGCGTACACACACATATACACACACATACGCACACTACGTACACACATACACACAAACACATTTTTTTACTTATTTTCTGTTTTCTGTTTTCTGTATTTTAGAAAATTTAATTAGATATTAATTAGCTAGGTATGTGAGATTTGAACTAGTTGAATAATTAATATAACTAGTTTATTTTTAGTAATAAAATTGTCGAACTAGTTTATTTAGGTATATGAGATTTGAACTAGTTGAATAATTAATATAACTAGTTTATTTTTAGTAAGAAAATTGTCGAACTAGTTTATTTAGGTATTTGAGATTTGAACTAGTTGAATAATTAATATAACTAGTTTATTTTTAGTAAGAAAATTGTCGAACTAGTTTATTTAGGTATTTGAGATTTGAACTAGTTGAATAATTAATATAACTAGTTTATTTTTAGTAAGAAAATTGTCGAACTAGTTTATTTAGGTATATGAGATTTGAACTAGTTGAATAATTAATATAACTAGTTTATTTTTAGTAAGAAAATTTTCGAACTAGTTTATTTAGGTATTTGATATTTGAACTAGTTGAATAATTAATAGTAATGTCAATTGTTAGAGATGAATATAGTTAGATATATATTTGAATTGGCTAGATATTAATTAATGTTAGATAGTAATAAGTGTTTAATGTTTCACCTATATGAACATATATGAAATATCATCGGCGACGAAAAAGATTTCATTATGTGCGAACACTGTGAAGACCAAGCGCCTGTGCGACAGAAATTTCCTTGTTGATGGTAGGCGCTTGACATCAAGCTGAATGAGACATTCAAGTGGATACAGTAAGTCACAACGGCAATTATTATTTGAATGCAAAACATATGCTTCATTTGCTTCAACTTATAATTTTAAAGCATGACTTATGCTTCATTTGCTTCAACTTATAATTTTAAATTTTCACTATTCTACTAGCGCATCCCCTGCCATGCAAGAATTTTTGTCTTGGATAAGATATGTTTTAGTGCTATAGATGATATGGAGGTAAAGAGAGTTTACTTGAAGACGGAGCATGGGTATACTTTCAACGTCAAATTATATAATGGAGACACATACACCCATTTTGAATGCAAAACTTGGGAAGCACTATGCAAGGCTTATGCATTTGAGCCTGATATGGTTATCACCTTCGATATTCGTCCGGAAGATAATATTGAAGGTAATATAGACATCTGGGTCGATGTGCAAACGCCTCCAGTTCTACCATTATGTGAGTTTTTCTCAACCATGCATGCATATGTTTATGTCTTTGATACCGTTTATTCAAAAATAGTTGACAACTAATTTGTATTGTTAGCTTATTTCGGTTCAAGCAAACATGTCCGGTAGCTTGGTAGACAGGACCTACTACTGCCCGGGGCTCAACTAAACTGCGAGGAGATAAGTCATTATGTTTCATGGCTTGAGGATCTTAATACTGTCAAGACAATTTTTTTTCCTGAACTTAGAAATGTTAGTACTCAAAACGTGCGACCAATGGTGATCGTATTGAACTACGGTCACATCTTTAATTGAAAGATGGTAAGATTTTAACTATTTGTCCTTAATTAGTGCATCTTTGCATACATTATTTTTGAAGCTAAACTTTCATTGCTTAGTATATTAATTACTATACGATGTTCTTTCATCAACAGGGACTTCCGATGACAGTTGTGCCTCAGTGGATCGAGACAAAAGGTCGCATGTCAATTGTTAGCTTACGACCAAGATTTCCTACATTACACATGAGTGCATTCAGGATTTCTGAAAGCGAAGAATGCTTAATAGTGAAAGATTGGAGCAAAATTGTAAACGATCGCAGAGAAGTACTAGGGGCAGCAAGGAGAAGCGCAACCCAAGATTAGGAGACAGATTCATCTGCATGCTCGATATGATGAAGATGGAGAGCTATACATGTTCTATGCTATTCTACGAGAGGGTGAAACAGGAGTAGCTAGTTCATGCTCTTAATTAATTAGTACTTGTCCTCTCTCATGCATGTCCGTATTGTCCTGAACTTGATGTTGGTGACGATTATGTTGAACTCGATGATATCTTTGCTTACATTACAAAGTGAACTCGATGATTATGTTGGTGATTAGATAGCTAGCGGTAATGACTATGATGATTAAATAGTAGTGGTAACTATAATGGCGACTATGATGATTTTAGCTAGCTAAAGTTTATTTATTTATTAATATGCGATGATGATGATGATGACCACTACAACTCACTATAACGTAAAACAATCCTAAATTAAATTGATAACACAAATTTAATTGAAAAATAAAAAGAAAACAAAACCCACAAACATTTAGTACGGTTGGTGTTACCAACCGGTACTAAAACTCCACCCCGGAGCTGCCTCGTGCCACGTGGTTGGCCTTTAGCACCGGTTCGTGCTGAACCGGTACTAAGGGGGGGGGGCCTTTAGTGACCACACTTTAGTGCCGGTTGTGGAACCAGCACTAAAGGGCCTTACGAAGCGGTGCTATTGCCCGGTTCTGCACTAGTGTTCTTGCACCGTCATTGGGTCACCGGAGCCGTCCTCACGGTCTCCTTCTTGCACCGGCATTGGGTCAAAGGAGCCATCATAATCATAGCCTGCTTCTTCACCCAGTCCTTCCAGACCATCGGTGTCCTTCAGAAACGAGAAGACGGCATCACTTCCTTGTGCGATTATGTCCCCCAACATCGCTTCTATTGCTTCGTCTCGGGGGGTGTCCATAGTTTCTACAAATATTTACAAGATGGCAATTATTATTCAAACATGACAGATATGGATATATTAGTGGCAAACGTAGAACTAGCTAGCTAATCACGATGAGGAATCATATTAATTAGTGGCCTCGACGCTACTTCTCTAGGGTTTGGGGTGGCCTCGACAATGCTTCAAGGGGGTAATATCGACAACGACGAGATACATACACGGGAAAATAATGTTATCGGGGAAGGGGTATATCGACCCCCCTCCCCCCACGTGTTGAAGTTATCGGGAGGGGTATATCGACCCCCCCCCCCACGTGTTGAAGTTATCGGGAGTGGTTTATATCAACAACGACGACATACGTACATGGGAAAATAATATTATCGGGGAGGGGTTATATCAACCCCCCTCGTGTTGAAGTTATCGGGTGGGGGTATATCGAGCCCCCCCAACGTGTTGAAGTTATCGGGAGGGTTTATATAAACCATGACGACATACGTACATGGGAAAATAATAGTAACGGGAGGGGTATATCGACCCCCACGTGTTGAAGTTATCGGGAGGGTATATCGATCGACCCCCCACGTGTTGAAGTTATCGAGAGTTTATATCGAGACGATATACGTACATGGGAAAATAATATTATCGGGGAGGGGGTATATCGACCCCCCCCCTCGTGTTGAAGTTATCGGGAAGGGTATATGGACGACGACAGACCCGATAAAACATAAGAAAACGAAGAAGAAATAAAAAGAGGAGAAGAAGAAAGGAATAGAGGAGAAGATCGAAGAAAAAAAAGAAGAAAAAAAAAGAGGAGAAGAAGAAAGGAATAGAGGAGAAGAAGAAAAAATTCTATTTTTTTTCTTCTTCTCCTCTATTCCTTTCTTCTTCTCCTCTTCATTTTCTTCCTCTCCTCTTCTTCTCCTCTTCCTTTTCTTCCTCTCCTCTTCTTCTCCTTTTTCCTTTTCTTATTTTCCTTTTTCCTCTCCTAAATATATAAAACTTTTCTAAAAATGAAACTAACCTAAAATGTACTAAATCAGAGAACATATATAGAAATCCTTTTCTAAATATATAAATCTAACATTTGCATATATGAACATATATACACAGAGAACATACAAACATATATACATTTTTATAAAAAAGAAAAATACAAATCATCATATATATGAAAAAAATCTGAAAAGAAGCAATATACACAATACATATACTAACATATATACATACATATATAATCTGAAAAAAAAACAAGCATGTAATATAAGAAATAAAAACAGGGGAGGGGCGCCGGTCGGACCAACGAAGGGGCAGGGGCGCGGGTTCGGCGGCGAGGACGACAACGGGGCAGGGGGCGCGCGTTCGTGGCACCAACCGGTACAAACGCCCCCCTTTAGTCCCGGTTGGTGCCACCAACCGGGACCAAAGGCCTTGCACTGGCGCGGTGCGGTGGAATGTTTAGTCCCACCTCGCTAGCCGAGAGGGCTCGACAGTGGTTTATATGCGCTGCTGCGCTGACCACTTTGAGCTCCTCTCAAATGCAGGCTTACGGGCCTAAAGTCACTCATCTGTCTATGGGCCTACTGGGCCTCCCGCGGGCCTGAATCCTGGCCCATGGTAGGGTTTCTAGTCGTATTCAGGCCGTGGGGGCCCGATGGAGAGCACTTTTTGTTTTCTTTACTTATTGTTGCTATTTTAAATTTTTTCCAGTTTTTTGTTTTTTCTGCATTATTTATTTTCTTTTGTTTTTGCTTTATTTTTAATTCTTTTTGCTTTTAGTTTTAGAAAAATTGTAAACTTTCTGTTAGTGCCACTAGTTTTCAAATTTGAAAACACTTTTTTTTGTTTTTTGTTTTCTTTCTTGCTTTATTTATTTTATTTTGTTTCTACTTACAACAAAATACTTATTGTTGCTATTTTTATTTTTTCTAGTTTTTTGTTTTGTTTTCTGCATTATTTATTTTCTTTTGGTTTTTGCTTTATTTTTTAATTCTTTTTTGCTTTTAGTTTTAGAAAAATTATAAACTTTCTGTTAGTGCCATTAGTTTTCAAATTTGAAAACACTTTTTTTTTTTTTTGTTTTCTTTGTTGCTTTATTTATTTTATTTTGTTTCTACTTACAACAAAATACTTATTGTTGCTATTTTTATTTTGTTTCCAGTTTTTTTTTTGTTTTCTGCATTATTTATTTTCTTTTGTTTTTTGCTTTATTTTTTAATTCTTTTTTGCTTTTAGGTCAGCAAAATTATAAATTTTCTGTTAGTGCCATTTTAGAAAAATTATAAACTTTCTGTTAGTGCCATTAGTTTTCAAATTTGAATAGTTAAAATTTGAATTCTTTGAAATTTGTGTGAATCACAAGTTTGTGATTAACTTTACTAAAAATGAACATAGATGCGCCTATAGAGAAAATTCAACCTAAATTCATAATAAATTTCTATGAATTTCAGAGAAATTCACTATGAATTTAGGTCAAATTCCTGTATAGGGGCATCTATTTTCACTTTGAGAGGAGCTCAACAAGGCGAGAGAGGGACGGGCTTATAAACCGGTGTGAGCGCCCTTGGTTGGCGAGTGGGACTAAACTCGAGCGTTAACGAGGACCAACCCTTTAGTCGGTTTGTGGCACAAACCGGGACTAATGGTCATGGGCGAGGCGGCGCATTGGTCCCGGTTCGGTATGGAACCGGGACCAAAAGGTCTGAACGAACCGGGACCAATGGCCCACGTGGCTGCTCTCTTGAGAGTGTTCTTGGTGAGAACATAGTTGACAAGGAGCGAACCGGGATTAACGGTATTACGAGGGCCGAACCATAAGACATTAAAGCATTTCAAATGATCTCTGAAAAAGTTGAAAGTTGGCATGGTATCATAATTTCACCCACATAGCATGTGCATGTACAAAACGAACAATGGTATCATACCCGTCTGTTACAAAGTTGGCATGGTATCATCATAATAGTTGCGGGAGAAAGTCTTCACTTTTTCTTCGCTTGTGTCATTTGCTTATTGCATCGTAACCATGGATAATCTTCATCGTTTATCAGGATGCTTGGGTTAGCCTTGACTTTGAAGGGAGGAATTTCATGAAACTTTTCATAATCTTCAGACATGTCTGTCTTGCCCTCCACTCCCACGATGTCCCTTTTTCTGAAAGAACTATGTGGCGCTTTGGCTCATCGTATGATCTATTCGCTTCCTTATCTTTTCTTTTCCTCGGTCTGGTAGACATGTCCTTCACATAGATAACCTGTGCCACATCATTGGCTAGGACGAACAGTTCGTTAGTGTACCCAAGATTTTTCAGATCCACTATTGTCATTCCGTACTGTGGGTCTACCTGTACCCCGCCTCCTGACAGATTGACCCATTTGCACTTAAACAAAGGGACCTTAAAATCATGTCAGTAGTCAAGTTTCCATATGTCCACTATGTAACCATAATATGTGTCCTTTCCCTCGGTTGTTGCATCAAAGCGGACACCGCTGTTTTGGTTAGTGCTCTTTTGATCTTGGTCAATCGTGTAAAATGTATTCCCATTTATCTCGTATCCTTTGTAAATCAATACAGTCAAAGATGGTCTCTGGACAACACGTCTGACTCATCACAAACAGTGTTGTCACCTCACGAGACGTGTTTCCAACCAACTGCTGAAAGTCTGATGTGTTCACATGTAATCCGATCGTCGCCGTGACCGCTCCGGGTGTTTGGAGAGCAGACTGTTCTTGTGTTCATCGACATACGGGGTCACCAAGGTAGAGTTGTGTAGAACTGTGTAGTGTGCTTGAGACCAAGAATATCCGTCCCTGCCTATTATTGAGTCCCTTCCAAGCGTGCCTTTTCGAGTCAGTCTCCCCTCATACCTGATTTAGGGAGACTTATCTTCTTAAGGACAGGAATGAAGTCAACACAAAACCCGATGACATCCTCTACATTTGATGGCCCATGGAGATGCTTCCTTGGCCTAGAGCGATTCTGAACATATTTCTTTAGGACTCCATGAACCTCTCAAAGGGGAACATATTGTGTAGAAATACGGGCCCCAGAATGACAATCTCGTCGACTAGATGAACTAGGACATGCGTCATGATATTGAAGAAGGATGGTGGGAACACCAGCTCGAAACTGACAAGACATTGCGCCACATCACTCCTTAGCCTTGGTACGATTTCTGGATCGATCACCTTACGAGAGATTGCATTGAGGAATGCACATAGATTCACAATGGCTAATCGGACGTTTTCGGTGAAAGCCCCTCAATGCAACCGGAAGCGATTGCGTCATAATCACGTGGCAGTCATGAGACTTTAGATTACGGAACTTTTTCTACGGCATATTTATTATTCCCTTTATATTCGACGAGAAGCCGGTCGGGACCTTCATCTTGACGAGGCGTTCAAAGGAGATTTCTTTCTCTTCTTCGTAAAGAGCGTGGCTGGCGGGACCTTCATCTTTGCTTCAGAGGCATGCCGTCGTTTTCGTGCAAACGTAGAAGGTCCTCCCGTGCCTCAGGTGTATCTTTTGTCTTTCCATACACGCCCAAGAAGCCTAGCAGGTTCACGCAAAGGTTCTTCGTCACGTGCATCACGTAGATTGAAGAGCGGACCTCTAGGTCTTTCGATGGGTAGGTCCCAAAATATAGATTTCTTCTTCCACATGGGTGCGTGTCCTCGGCGTCATTCGGATCAGCTAGTGCGCTGGGACCCTTTCCAAAGATTACGTGTAAATCATTGACCATAGCAAATGCGTGATCACCCGATGCGCATGGCGGGCTTCTTCCGGTGATCTGCCTTGCCTTTGAAATGCTTGCCTTTCTTTCGACATTGATGGTTGGTCGGAAGAAATCGACGATGGCCCAGGTACACATTCTTCCTGCAGCTTCCCAGGTATATACTATCGGTGTCAAGTAAACGGTGCGTGCATGCGTGGTATCCCTTGTTTGTCTGTCCTGAAAGGTTACTGAGAGCGGGCCAATCGTTGATGGTCACGAACAGCAACGCCTTTAGGTCAAATTCCTCCTGTTTGTGCTCATCCCACGTACGTACACCGTTTCCATTCCACAGCTGTAAAAGTTCTTCAACTAATGGCCTTAGGTACACATCAATGTCGTTGCCGGGTTGCTTAGGGCCTTGGATGAGAACTGGCATCATAATGAACTTCCGCTTCATGCACATCCAAGGAGGAAGGTTATACATACATAGAGTCACGGGACAGTGCTGTGATTGTTGCTCTGCTCCCGAAAGGATTAATGCCATCCGCGCTTAAAGCAAACCATACGGTCCTTGGCTCACTTGTAAACTCATCCGAGTAATTTCTCTCAATTTTTCTCCTCTGCGTCCCGTCAGCGGGTGCTCTCAACTTCCCGTCTTTCTTACGATCCTCAACGTGCCATCGCATCAACTTGGCATGCTCTCCGTTTACGAGCAGATGTTTCAACCATGGTATTATAGGAGCATACCACATCACCTTCGAGGAACCCTCTTCACGGGGGCTCGCCGTCAACATCACCGAGGTCATCTCGTGCGATCTTATACCATAATGCACCACATACCGGGCATGCGTTCAGATCCTTATGCGCACATGACAGAGGATGCAGTCATTAGGGCATGCATGTATGTTCTGCACCTCCAATCCTAGAGGGCATACGACCTTATTTGCTGCGTATGTACTATCGGGCAATTCGTTATCCTTTGGAAGCTTCTTCTTCAATATTTTCAGTAGCTTCTCAAATCCTTTGTCAGGCACAACATTCTCTGCCTTCCACTGCAGCAATTCCAAAGACGGCACCGAGCTTTGTGTTGCCATCTTCGCAATTGGGGTACAACCCTTTTTGTGATCCTCTAACATGCGATCGAACTTCAGCTTCTCCTTTTGACTTTCGCATTGCGTCCTTGCATCGACAATGACCCGCGGAGATCATCATCATCGGGCACATCGTCTGGTTCCTCTTGATCTTCAACAGCCGCCCGTTCAAGACATCGTGCACATCGTCCAGTTCCTCTTGATGTTCAGTAGCATCACCGTATTCAGGGGGCACATAGTTGTCATCGTACTCTTCTTCTTCGCCGTCTTCCATCATAAGCCCTATTTCTCCGTGCCTCGTCCAAACATTATAGCGTGGCATGAAACCCTTGTAAAGCAGGTGGGTGTGAAGGATTTTCCGGTCAGAGTAAGACTTCGTATTCCCACATATAGGGCAT
Organism: Aegilops bicornis; assembly: GCA_021605145.1. Classification (NCBI taxonomy): domain Eukaryota; kingdom Viridiplantae; phylum Streptophyta; class Magnoliopsida; order Poales; family Poaceae; genus Aegilops; species Aegilops bicornis. The sequence goes on from CM038670.1 coordinate 882,405,054, forward strand.
GGACAACACATAAAACCATTCTGCTTGTTTGCCTCAGCCACTTCAAGAAAATCATGCACACCCTTAATGTACTCGGAGATGTGTCTATCACCGTACATCCATTGCCGGTTCATCTGCGTGCATTATATATAATTAAGTGTGGCAAAAATCATTACAGAACATCATGAATAGGTAATTAAGTGACCAAACTAATAGAAGTTCATCATCACATTAAAACCAAAGTACATACATAGTTCTCATCTAACAACATAAAGCTCTGCAGAGCATCTAAATTAATTAAACCATACATTGAAACTATGTAAAACATTTCAATGCGAAAACAAATGTGATCATAATTGCAACCAAGGTAACAACTGATCCAACGACATAATGATACCAAGCCTCGGTATGAATGGCATATTTTCTAATCTTTCTAATCTACAAGTGCATTGCATCCATCTTGATCTTGTGATCATCGATGACATCCGCAACATGTAACTCCAATATCATCTTCTCCTCCTCAATTTTTCTTATTTTTTTCCTTCAAGAAATTGTTTTCTTCTTCAACTAAATTTAACCTCTCGACAATAGGGTCGGTTGGAATTTCTTGATCAACAACCTCCTAGATACATAAAATCTATGTCACGTTGGTCGGCATAATTGTCATAGACAATAAATGAACCAATAGTTATGAAAAGATAATATATACCACATCTGAATCATAGATGTGATTTAGGGCCGACGGGGGCGGATTGCACTATATAAGATGCAATAATAAAAGTAAGAAAATAATACAAGTATCTATCTAAACATACAAGTAAGAATATTTTCCCTTCCAGAAACAAGATAAAAACAAGAGGCTCACCACGGTGGTGCCGGCGATGAGATGGGCGCGAGTGATCGACGGCGGTGAAGACGGGGACGTGGCGTGACGGACCGCTAAACCTAGACAAATATTGAGGAAAATGGAGCTTGGAAGTCGAGCTTGGAGAGGAGAAAGCTTAAGTAGTGTGGCTCGGGAATTCCATCGAACACCTTGTGTGCATAGGAGGTGAGCTAGAGCACCACCAAGCCCTCTCCTCCTCGGCGGCCAGAAAAAACAGAGCAGTGTGCTCTGCTCTTAAGCGAGGGGTATATATAGGCACCTCATTGGTCCCGGTTGGTGGCATGAACCGGGACTAAAGGGCAGCCTTTGGTCCCGGTTCAAGCCACCACCCGGGCCGAATGGTGGTGGGCAGTGAGCGAGGCCCATTGCTCCTGTTCGTCCCACCACCCGGGACCAAAAGGTCCAGACGAACCGGGACCAATGGCCCACGTGGCCCGGCCGGCCCCCGGGGCTCACGAACCGGGTCCAATGCCCCCATGGGTCCTGGTTCTGGACTGAACCAGGACTAATGGGCTGACCCGGCCTGGACCTTTGCCCCCTTTTCTACTAGTGTTACAATCGGTTCCCTTGCATATCCAGTTTAGGCGATCCTTAGTTGGGGAGCGTTGGAATTCCTGTGTACACTTGGTATAGAGATTGATGGATGTTCAATTATCCAACCAACCTGACTCATTACAATGGAAGTTGGCTTGAAACGGAGTGTTTACGGTAAAATATTTCTATATGGATCTTATTAATTCTGGCCCAATCCTGAGATCTATTCATATATGGAAGGTTAAAGTTCCCTTGCGTATTAAAATCTTCATGTGGTTTGTCCACAAGCAAGTGATCCTCACCAAAGATAATTTATTAAAGAAAAGATGGGTAGGCAGTTCACGATGTTCCTTTTGTGATCATGATGAAACAATTCAACATCTATTCATATATTGCCGTCTCGCCAAATTGCTTTGGCGAACAATTCATATAGCCTTCAGCATCGCTCCTCCAGTTAGCATTGAATCGTTATTTGGGACATGGTTAGCTGGGGTGGAACATATTACTGTGGCTCATATTCGAATTGGGATATGTGCACTTATGTGGGCTATATGAAACTGCAGGAATTATATGATTTTTAACAGACAACACATGTTAACTTTCTTGCAGGTCATCTTCAGAGCTACGACATGGATCCGTACGTGGTCCTTACTCACTCCTGCGGACTCCAGGGAGCATATGGTTACTGGGTGCAACCAACGGGAGATGGTAGCACGGGCTATCTTCAACCGGTTTGGATGGCGGTCGCATAACAGGATAGGAGTTTAGGGTCCTAGTCCTGTACTCCATACTGGTTGTCGCATTATGTTTTGTTTTGTTTCTTTTGCTCCTTTTTGCGAGTTGTAATGCCTTGAAGACTTGGTACTACTTCGAGACTTGTTAATAATATGGCTGCATGCATCGTTCCGATGCAGAGGCCGGGGGCAATCCTCCTTTTCAAAAAAAAAAACGACATGCTAAAGTGAGAGCCAATGAGGAGATGGCTGTTGATTGGCACTTCATGCACTTTAGAAATATCTCTTTAGTTATAGGTAAACTTCACAGTCTTGAACCCCATACATCTTAAGCTATTTGCTACATCTAGATACTCTAAAATCGTCATGCAAAAGAAAGATACTCTAAAATCACTCTACAAAGTTCTAAAGATATTTAATGGTACATACACAAACACATTACAATATGTCAAAGGGTATATGTTAATTGGTGCAATAATGTGAAAGTATCAGTTTCCTCTTTGCTTTATTGTCAAACAAAATGTAACAATTGATTTTTTCTTAAACACCATGAAATAAATAATACAACCATGCATTGTAACAAAATACAGTTTCAATGTAGCACACCAAATGTTTTGGCAATGGTGAATAAATTCATTGAATGAAAAATTTGTACCTTATTATAAATGTGCATCTTTGAGGTGTTAATGCTGCTAGTTAAACTAAAAAGGTTTTATCTATATAAATAATCAAATAACGTATCAATAAAATAACATACATTGATTAGATAAAAAAGTTAAGTATAAATGGATAGGTAAGTATATTTTTAACTATGCGATGAGTTAAGAGTGAAATCTTTCTTACTCAACCAAAAAGATATCTTACAAATGATGCAGATTGATCCAACCTAAAACACTAATGCATCGATCCAACCTTAAATTAATAACCCTAGAAATCAAGAACAGACACAAAAAAAAGTTTTACGAAACTTGCACTCCTTAATCAAGAACTCTACAAATCCAGAACCCTAGAAATTAAATAGATAAAAGGTAATTAAGAAAATAATGAAGATTTTTAAGAGCATTTAGAAAGGAAGAGTTAACAATGGGCGCTAGGATAGATATCCTGGTAGCAAGTCCTGATTCCTACTTGATTTTATGAAATTATATTGTGTCGACTAAAATATTATCACAAAATTCTCATATAATTTGGACTAGTTATTTTCTGAATAAATAGACAGAGCTTGTGGTGGTTTCTCAAAAGTAAAACATTATGTCCCATGTAAAAATAATTATATAATACGAGAAGAAGTAATACTAGTTTGATATTGTAGCTGTTGGTGAATCTTTCCTTATGGGCGATTGGAATTACAAATGTTTGCCGGCTACAAATCTAAAGAATATATACTTTGCCACAAGGGGAAGGTTGTAAAATCATTGTCTTCTTCAGAGCGTACTCTGTCGTTCGATCTGTCGAACTAAGTGTCGATGTCCTAATTGAGGGGTGCTACTTGTGAGCTACGTTGGGATTTTCTCAAAGAGGAGAGGATGAATCAGTACATTAGAGATAACTATTTCACTTAGTTAAGAACCAATGTTATCAATCTAGTAGGAGAACCACGCAAATCCTCATTGACAGTACCTACACACACAAAAACAAATACTTGCACCCAACGCGATCAAGGGGGTTGTCAATCCCCTCGGTGGTTAATTGCAAGGATCAAATCTCATAGTGATAGATAAATAAAATAAAAAACAAAATAAAAGAACGGTAAATAAATTGCAGAAAGGTATTTTTGGATTTTATATAGGATAAAAGTAGACCCAGGACCATAGTTTTCACTAGAGTCTTCTCTCTCGAAAAAAGTATACATTGGTAAACAAATTACTGTTGGGCAATTGATAGAAAAGGCATAGTTATGACGATATTCAAGGCAATGATCATGTATACAATCATCACGCCTGAGACAAGTAGATCGACTCCTGCCTGCATATACTAATATTACTCCACCCATCGACCGCTATCCAGAATGCATCTAGAGTGTATTAAGTTAATAAAAACGGAGTAACGCCTTAAGCAAGGTGACATGATGTAGACAAAGTAAATCCAGCCAATATGAATAAACCCCGTCGTTTTCCCCTTAATAGCAACAATACAAATACGTCTCTTGTCCCCTTCTGTCACTAGGATATAGAGCACCGCAAGATTGAAGTCATTACAAATCACCTCTCCCATTGCAAGATAAATCAATCTATTTAGCCAAACCAAATAGATAGATCGGAGAGAAATACAAAGCTATATAAATCATACATAAAAGAATTCAGAAAAGACTCAAATATTTCCCATGAATAGTCTGATCATAAACCCATAATTCATCGGATCCCAACAAACACACCGCAAAAGAAGATTACATCGAATAGAACTCCAAGAACATCGATGAGAACATTGTATCGAAGATCAAAGAGAGAGAAGAATTCATCTAGCTACTAGCTATGGACCCATAGGTCTGTGGTAAATTACTCATGCATCATCAGAAGGCAGCAAAGATTGATGATGTAGAAGCCCTCCATGATCGATTCCCCTCCGACAGAGTACCGTAAAAGGCCTCCAGATGGGATCACAAAAGAACAGAAGCGTGCGGTAGTGGAGAAAGTGTTTTGACTGGCTCTCTGTTGGGTTCCCGATTTTAGAGAATTTATAGAGGTCAAATTAGATCAGATGGAGCCATGTGGGGCCAACAAGGCATTTGGGCATGCCTACCCCCCCTGGGCGCACCCTGTTGCCTTACCATCTCCTCATTTTCCATCTGACCTACTCCTGAAGCTTCTAGGGTCTCTCTTGTCCAGAAAAAATCGTCAAAAAGTTTCATACCGTTTGGACTCAGTTTAGTACTGATTTCCTAGAAAACCAAAAACAAGCATGAAAACAACAACTGACACTTGGCACTAGGTTAATAGGTTAGTCCCCAAAAATGATATATAATTGCATATAAAACATCCAAGATTGATACTATAATAGCATGGAACAATAAAAAACTATAGATACATTGGAGACGTATCAAGGGGTTCCTCACCATGTTGGTTCTCAGCTTGGTGGGCCGGGCTATGATCCCCAATGTCAGTTTTGCCTAGGGCCACTTTGGGCGTCCCATAGCGGACTATGTGAAGATTCCGTAAGACTTGGAGCACAGTTCGAAGATAGCAGATTCGTGGAGGCCTCTGTATCCATTGATGTGACCGACCTAGTTGGGGGTCAATCTAGTCATACATCATATTGAATCCCGTGGTAGTTTACCTATACTTTTGCACACACTCCAACACAATAAAACACACGCATGGCATATGATATTATGTCCTCCGGAGAGCTTGAACCTGGGTAAACCTTGCCTCCTATTACTATCGTGCCAACTCGCCTAACTATGATATCCTACTAGGGGATCTTACGGATTTAGCTCCGACAGTGGCGGCCCATGCTGGTCCTGGCAGGTGAACACCGGGACTCGATGAGAGTTCAGATCAACACTCAGGTCGGTTCTAGCGTGATCTTCCCGCCGAGGCAGATGCTCGTCTTTGGCGGTGTCACCCTTTTCGCTAACTCGACCGGCCACCTCGACCAGGCCAGGCTTTCGCTCTAGGCCAGGTCGTAAGATTCAACAACATGGAGTACATCGCCAATTGCCACAGAGTGATAATCTTCTCGGGTTTAGTGTCTCACAAGACCCGAGGGCAGTAGAGGCTAGGTATCTCGATCTCGACGTCAGATCGGATCTTGGAGCTATTGGAAGAAGTCATTTTTTGACCCACCCACCATACATCTCTTTGCCAACGTCGAAGTTCTCACTGACTTCCTCGAAGGAACCTCCGAGGAGACAGAAGACATGGAAGAGGAGGTCGGCCAAACAGCAGACAACCGCCCGTCAGCCACTGCTCCCTTACGCAAATGGCAGGCGACCTTGACCTACGAGTGCTACATGGTGAACACGCCAAACGATAGTGCGTGCAACATCAACAACAACAACAACAATGATGTCCATGGAAATGGCAACGACAACATTGGTGGCGCCGAGGACGACCCCAACTATAACCCCGAGAGGGAGAGCCCGCAGTGTGCCAAATCACATGAGGAGGAGGGAGGGCTTTGGTCGCTGAGCGAGTTTGGCTCGTGGTAAGTCTCATACGTATTTATATTTTTGATTATTTCATGCTATTATAATATCACTTTTGAATACTTTTGTATCAATTTATATTATTTTTCTGGACTAACCTTTTAGTTCAATGCATAGAGCTAGTTGGTGTTTTCTGCATGTTTTTGATTTTACAGAAAATCCATATTTACGGAGCTCAAAATAACTTGGGGATTCATGAGAATTGTTTTGGAGATAGAAAAAAAATCCAGAAAGCACCGGAAGGGGCTGGGGGGGGGGGCACCTCAGGACCCCACGCAGCCGGGCGATCTAGCTAGGGGTCCACCTGTGTGGGAAGGCCGCATGAGACAGCTAGCCACTGCTTTTCGTCCATCTTTTACCTATAGATCCCATAATTCTAGAAATTCTCCGTACCATTTTTTCGTGACTTTTTCCACTGCCGCGAGTTCCTATATTTTTGGATCCAATCTGGAGGCCTGTTCCAACACCCTGCCGGAGAGGGAATCAATCACCTGAGCCATCTTCATCAACCTTGCTTCCAGCACAACCTCGTGTGAGTAGTTCCCTTAGGACCTTGGGTCGATAGCACTAGCTAGATGCCATCCTCTCTCTCTTGCGATTCAATACAAAGTTCCCATGAGTTGCCTCACATGATCGGGTTCCATATGATGTAATGCGGAATTGTGTTTGTGGGGACATGATGAACAATCACTTTATGATCATATTGTTCATTGAACTATAGTGAATCAATTATGAGTTCTTTGCTGCATAATTAGATAGCCGTATATGCTCTCTGATCTATTTGTCTACTTCACTCAAGTTTCATAAGTAGTTCTTCAGAGGGAGTTGTGTGCGGTAGTGCTACGTCTTGAGCTTGCGTTGGTTTTCCTTGAAGAGGAAAGGGTGATGCAGCAATAGTAGCGTAAGTATTTCCCTCAGTTTTTGAGAACCAAGGTATCAATCCAGTAGGAGGCTCCTCAAAAGTCCCACGCACCTACACAAATAAACAAGAACTCGCAACCAACACAATAAAGGGGTTGTCAATCCCTTCACGACCACTTACGAAAGTGAGATCTGATAGAGATAATATGATAAGATAAATATATTTTTGGTATTTCATAATATAGATAGGAAAAGTAAAGATGCAAATAAAAGTAGATTGAAATCTTATATGATAAAAGATAGACCCGGGGGCCATAGGTTTCACTAGTGGTTTCTCTCAAGATAGCATAAGTATTACGGTGGGTGAACAAATTACTGTCGAGCAATTGATAGAAAAGCGAATAATTATGAGATTATCTAGGCATGATCATGTATATAGAGATCACGTCTGTGACAAGTAGCCGACTCCTGCCTGCATCTACTACTATTACTCCACACATCGACAACTATCCAACATGCATCTAGATTATTAAGTTCATAAATAACAGAGTAACACATTAAGAAAGATGACATGATGTAGAGGGATAAACTCATGCAATATGATATAAACCCCATCTTTTTATCCTCGATGGCAACAATACAATACGTGCCTTGCTGCCCCTGCTGTCACTGGGAAAGGACACCGCAAGATTGAACCCAAAGCTAAGCACTTCTCCCATTGCAAGAAAGATCAATCTAGTAGGCCAAACCAAACTGATAATTCGAAGAGACTTGCAAAGATAACTTAATCACGCATAAAAGAATTCAGAGGAGATTCAAATATTTCTCATAGATAAACTTGATCATAAACCCACAATTCATCGGATCTCAACAAACACACCACAAAAAGAGTTACATCGAATAGATCTCCAAGAAGATCGAGGAGAATATGGTATTGAGATTCAAAGAGAGAGAAGAAGCCATCTAGCTAATAACTATGGACCCGAAGGTCTGTGCTAAACTACTCACAACTCATCGGAGAGGCTATGGTGTTGATGTAGAAGCCCTCCGTGGCTGACTCCTCCTCCGGCGGAGCGCCGACAAAGGCCCCAAGATGGGATCTCGCGGATACAGAAGGTTACGGTGGTGGAAATAGTTTTTCGTGGTCGCCTTTGATGTTCTCAGGGTACGTGGATATATATAGGAGGAAGAAGTAGGTCGGTGGACGCCCGAGGGGCCCATGAGATAGGGGGGCGCGCCCAGTAGGGGGGGGGGGGGCTCCACCCTCGTGGCCGCCTCGGTTATTATTGACTTGCACTCCAAGTCCTTTGGATCACGGGCTATGGAGATGCCCATTGATACATCTCTGTCGTATATATAATTTTGATTGTTCCATTCCAATATTATTCAACTTTCATATACTTTTGGCAACTTTTTATACTATTTTTGGGACTAACATATTGATCCGATTGCCCGATGCAGTTCCTGTTTGTTGCATGTTTTATGTTTCGCAGAAAACCCATATCGAACGAAGTCCAAACGGGATAAAAACGGACGGAGAATTATTTTGGAATATTTATGATTGTTGGGAAGTAAAATCAACGTGAGACGGTGCCCGAGGGGGCAGGAGATAGGGGGCGCGCCCTGGACTCTCCTACGCCCCCCGTAAGACGGTTGATGCTCTTCTTTTCCCGCAAGAAAGCTAATTTTATGGGAAAGATCTGGGCGAAAGATTCACCCCAATCGGAGTTACGGATCTCCGGATATAAAATAAACGGTGAAGGGGCAGAATCAGAGAACGCAGAAACAGAGAGAGACAGAGAGACAGATCCAATCTCGGAGGGTTCTCACCCCTCCCAAGCCATGGGAGCCAAGTACCAGAGGGGAAACCCTTCTCCCATTTAGGGAGAAGGTCAAGGAAGAAGAAGAAGAAGAAGGGGGCTCTCTCCCCCTTGCTTCCGATGGCGCCGAAATGCCGCTGGGGGCCATCATCATCACCGCGATCTCCACCAACACCTCTTCCATCTTCACCAACATCTCCATCACCTTCCCCCCTCTATCTAAAGCGGTCCACTCTCCCGCAACCCGCTGTGCCCTCTACTTGAACATGGTGATTTATGCTTCATATTATTATCCAATGATGTGTTGCCATCCTATGATGTTTGAGTAGATTTTCGTTGTCCTATTGGTGGTTGATGAATTGCTATGATTGATTTAATTTGCTTGTGGTTATGTTTCTGTCCTTTGGTGCCCATCATATGAGCGCGCGCGTGGATCACACCATAGGGTTAGTTGTATGTTGATAGGACTATGTATTGGAGGGCAAGAGTGTGAAGCTTCAACCTAGCATAGAAATTGATGCATCTTGGATTGAAGGGGACCAATATATCTTAATGCTATGGTTGGGTTTTACCTTAATGAACATTAGTAGTTGCGGATGCTTGCTAATAGTTCCAATCATAAGTGCATAGAATTCAAAGTCAGGGATGACATGCTAGCAGTGGCCTCTCCCACATAAAACTTGCTACCGATCTAGTAAAGTAGTCAATTTCTTAGGGACAATTCCACAACTCCTACCACCACCTTTCCACACTCGCTATATTTACTTTATTGTTTCTTTATCTAAACAGCCCCTACTTTTTATTTACGTGTTCTTTATTATCTTGCAAACCTATCCAACAACACCTACTAAGTACTTCTAGTTTCATACTTATTCTAAAGCGAACACTAAGCGTGCGTAGAGTCGTATCAGTGGCAGATAGGGCCTGAGAGGATATTTGTTCTACCTTTAGCTACTCGTTGGGTTTGACACTCTTACTTATCGAAAGAGGCTACAACTATCCCATATACTTGCGGGTCATCAAGACCTTTTTCTGACGTCGTTGCCGGGGAGTCATAGCGTGGTGTGAATATTCTCGTGTGTGCTTGTTTGCTTTATCACTAAGTAATTTTTATTTTCTGTTCTAAGTTGTTCTCTATCTTTAGTTATGGGTAGGAAACGCAAAATGCCAAAAAAATTAGTTGTACCTACTAAACCAATGGTTGAAGAACCAAATCTATCGCACTCCTGAAGCTTTTTACTTGGATCATCTTTGATCCCTTTGTGCTCGTGCTGAAACCCCCACTAGCTTAGTTGGGGGCAAATCTTTAGATGAGCATGCTTGTTATGTGCGACACCGTATATCTGAAAAAGGGAAACTTTTACTAGATCAAATTCATCGTTTGCAATGCTATGCTTGGACTTTATGTGAATTATATGATGTTACTTGTTGTTCTGAAAACCCTAAGAAACACCTTCCCTACCAATGTGAGGTTATTGATAATGGGATCGTATCTTCGTATGCTAAGGGTGTTTATAATTACTATGATGTTCAACAAATTGAAGAATTTGTTGCTTTTAAGGGTGCTTATGAAATTGCTTCTTTGATTGAAAAGTATGATGCTACTCTCTACAAATCTAAACTTTTTGCCATACTTGAATATTGTTATGATAATTATGCTTCTAATGCCTATGTTAAACCATATATTGAGAAATTCTCCGAAGAGACTAATATTTTGCAGGAAGCTATGGAAGAAGAAATTGATGAAACTGTGAGCTCATTGGATGAAAAAGATGATGAGGAGAGCGAAGAACAAAAGGAGGAAGAGCGGATTAGCTACCCGTGCCCACCTTCTAATGAGAGTAACTCTTCAACTCATACATTGTTTAATTCCCCTTCGTGCTTACCAAAGGATGATTGCTATGATGATTGTTATGATCCCGTGGATTCTTTTGAAATATCCCTTTTTGATGATGCTTGCTATGCTTGTGGCCAAGATGCCAATATGAATTATGCTTATGGAGATGAACTTGCTATAGTTCCTTATGTTAAACATGAAATTGTTGCTATTGCACCCATGCATGATAGTTCATCTTTTTGAATTCTCCAAACTACACTATATCGGAGAAGTTTGTGCTTATTAGGGATTATATTGATGGGTTGCCTTTTACCGTTGCACATGATAATTTTGATGAATGTAATATGCATGTGCTTGCTGCTCCTACTTGCAATTATTATGAGAGAGGAACTATATCTCCACCTCTCTATGTTTCCAATATGATAGAATTGCAAGAAACTGCTTATACTATGCATTGGCCTTTACTTGGTGTGCATGAATTGTTCTTTTATGACATGCTGATGCATAGGAAGAGTGTTAGACTTCTTCATTTCTTGATATATGTTAATTTGTGCTCACTACTAAATTACAAATCATTGTTAATTAAAATTGGCTTTGATATACCTTGGGATCCGGGTGGATTCATTACTTGAGCACTATATGCCTAGCTTAATGGCTTTAAAGAAAGCGCTGCCAGGGAGACAACCCGGAAGTTTTAGAGAGTCATTTATTTCTGTTGAGTGCTTTTATATAGTCTAAAAACAAAAAAATAATAAAGAGGGGAACCTAATTTTTTTTCAAAAAAGGAAAGTGAAAGTGAGAGAGACAAGCATTGTTGAAGTGGGAGCTAGCCTTGAACTTTGTTCATGCTCACGGAAACTTTGTGAATCTTGATTACAGAAACTTTTCATCAAAAATAATTATCCCCTTGTACAATTCCATTGTATTATAAAAATAATGTGCCAAGTTTTGCCTTTAGGATGTTTACAATGCTTGTTGATTTGTACGGTGCAGGACAGAAACTTTGGCTGTAGTGCACGATTTTACATTTTTAAATGGAATGTCAAATGGTTCTGATTCCTTTTGCAATGCCTTTATGTACAACTTGTTTATTTTTCCTAAGTTTAGTAGAATTTTTGGGGTACCATAAGTATGGTGAATGTTCAGATTGCTACAGACTGTTCTGTTTTTGACAGATTCTGTTTTCGATACATAGTTTGCTTGTTTTGATGAATCTATCAATTTATATCAGTGGATTTAAGCCATGAAAAAGTTATATTACAGTAGACAGAATATGAATTGGTTTGCAACAGTACTTACAGTAGTGATTTGCTTTATTATACTAACGGATCTTACCGAGTTTTCTGTTGAAGTTTTGTGTGGATGAAGTGTCTAATCGAGGATGTCTCGATATGAGGAAAAGGAAGAGAGGCAAGAGCTCAATCTTGGGGATGCCCGAGGCACCCGAAGTAAATATTCAAGGAGACTCAAGCATCTAAGCTTTGGGATGCCCCGGAAGGCATCCCCTCTTTCTTCAACAAGTATCTGTGTGTTTTCGGATTCGTTTCGTTCATGTGATATGTGCAGGTCTTGGAGCGTCTTTTGCATTTAGTTTTCCTTTTCTTTTATGCACCATGCTGGTATGAGATAGTCCTTGGTTGATTTATAGAATGCTCATTGCACTTCACTTAAATCTTTTGAGTATGGCTTTATAGAAAGCTTCATGTGCTTCACTTATATCATTTGAAGTCTGGATTGCCTGTTTCACTTCACATAGAAAACCGCCATTTGTAGAATGTTCTTTTGGTTCACTTATAAATTTTAGAGCGTGGGCATATCTTTTTTAGAAAGAATTAAACTCTCTTGCTTCACTTATATCTATTTAGAGAGATGACATGAATTGGTCATTCACATGGTTAGTCATAAAATCCTATATAAACTTATAGATCGCTGAATATGATATGTTTGATTCCTTGCAATAGTTTTGCGATATAAAGATGGTGATATTAGAGTCATGCTAGTGGGTGGTTGTGGATTGTAGAGACACTTGTGTTGAGGTTTGCAAATCCCGTAGCATGCACGTATGGTAACCGACTAACCGTTGTGTGACAAATTTGAAGCATGGGGTGTTTCTTTGATTGTCTTCCTTATGAGTGGCGGTCGGGGACGAGCGATGGTCTTTTCCTACCAATCTATCCCCCTAGGGGCATGCGTAGTAGTACTTTGCTTCGAGGGCTAATAAATTCTGGCAATAAGTATGTGAGTTCTTTATGACTAATGTGAGTCCATGGATTATACGCACTTTTAACTTTCCATCATTGCTAGCCTCTTCGGTACCGTGCATTGCCCTTTCTCACCTCGAGAGCTGGTGCAAACTTCGCCGGTGCATCCAAACCCCGTGATATGATACACTCTATCACACATAAGCCTCCTTATATCTTCCTCAAAACAGCCACCATACCTACCTATTATGGCATTTCCGTAGCCATTCCGAGATATATTGCCATGAAACTTCCGTCATCATCATATACATGACTTGAGCATTTATTGTCATATTCCTTTGCATGATCGTAAGATAGCTAGCATGATGCTTTCATGGCTTGTCCGTTTTTTGATGTCATTGCTACGCTAGATCATTGCACATCCTGGTACACCGCTGGAAGCATTCATATAGAGTCATATCTTTGTTCTAGTATCGAGTTGTAATGTTTAGTTGTAAGCAAATAAAGTGTGATGATCATCATTATAGAGCATTGCCCCATGAAAAAAAGGAAAAAAAAGAAAAAAAAGAAAAAAAAGAAAAAAAAAGAAAAAAAGGAAAAAAAAGAGAGGCCAAAGAAGCCTAAATAAAAAAAGGGGCCAAAGAAGCCCGCAAAAAGAAAAAAAAGAGGAAAAAAAGAAAAGGGGCAATGTTACCATCCTTTTACCACACTTGTGCTTCAGAGTAGCACCATGTTCTTGATATACAGAGTCTCCTATGTTATCACTTTCATATACTAGTGGGAATTTTCATTATAGAACTTGGCTTGTATATTCCAACGATGGGCTTCCTCAAATGCCCTAGGTCTTCATGAGCAAGCAAGTTGGATGCACACCCACTAGTTTCAGTTTGAGATTTCATACACTTATAGCTCTTAGTGCATCCGTTGCATGGCGATCCCTACTCCTGGCATTGACATCAATTGATGGGCATCTCCATAGCCCGTTGATTAGCCGCGTCGATGTGAGACTTTCTCCCTTTTTGTATTCTCCACATAAAACCCACCATCATATTCTATTCCACCTATAGTGCTATATTCATGGTTTGCGCTCATGTATTGCGTCAGGGTTGAAAAGGCTGAAGCGCGTTAAAAAGTATAAACCAATTGCTCGGCTTGTCATCGGGGTTGTGCATGATGGGAGCATTCTGTGTGCCGAAAATGAAGCATGGCCAAACTATATGATTTTGTAAGGATAAACTTGCTTTGGCCTTGTTGTTTTGAAAAGACATGATTGCTTTATTAGTACGCTCAAAGTATTATTGTTTTTTATGTCAAATGATAGACTATTGCTTTGAATCACTCATGTCTTAATATTCATGACATGATTAGACATATGATCAAGATTATGCTAGGTAGCATTCCACATCAAAAAATATCTTTTTATCATTTACCTACTCGAGGACGAGCAGGAATTAAGCTTGGGGATGCTGATACGTCTCCGTCGTATCTATAATTTTGATTGTTCCATCCCAATATTCTTCAACTTTCATATACTTTTGGCAACTCTTTATACTATTTTTGGGACTAACATATTGATCCAGTGCCCAGTGCGAGTTCCTATTTGTTGCATGTTTTATGTTTCGCAGAAAACCCATATCAAACGGAGTCCAAACGGGATAAAAACGGACGGAGAATTATTTTGGAATATTTATGATTTTTGGGAAGTAAAATCAACGTGAGACGGTGCCCGAGGGGGCGAGGAGATAGGGGACGCTCCCCAGGGAGGCAGGCGCGCCCTGGACTCTCCTGGCCCCCCCGTAAGGCGGTTGACGCTCTTCCTTTGCCACAAGAAAGCTAATTTTATGAGAAAGATCTGGGCGAAGGTTCGCCCCAATCGGAGTTACGGATCTTCGGATATAAAAGAAACGGCGAAGGGGCAGAATCAGAGAACGCAGAAATAGAGAGAGACAGAGAGACAGATCCAATCTCGGAGGGGCTCTCGCCCCTCCCAAGCTATGGGAGCCAAGTACCAGAGGGGAAACCCTTCTTCCATCTAGGGAGAAGGTCAAGGAAGAAGAAGAAGAAGGGGGGCTCTCTCCCCCTTGCTTACGGTGGCGCCGAAACACCATCGGGGGCCATCATCATCACCGCGATCTTCACCAACACCTCCGCCATCTTCATCAACATGTCCATCACCTTCCCCCCTCTATCTACAGCGGTCCACTCTCCCACAACCCGCTGTAACCTCTACTTGAACATGGTGCTTTATGCTTCATATTATTATCCAATGATGTGTTGCCATCCTATGATGTTTGAGTAGATTTTCGTTGTCCTATTGGTGGTTGATGAATTGCTATGATTGATTTAATTTGCTTGTGGTTATGTTGCTGTCCTTTGGTGCCCATCGTATGAGCGTGTGCGTGGATCACACCATAGGGTTAGTTGTATGTTGATAGGACTATGTATTGGAGGGCAAGAGTGATAAAAGCTTCAACCTAGCATAGAAATTGATGCATACAGGATTGAAGGGGGATCAATATATCTTAATGCTATGGTTGGGTTTTACCTTAATGAACGTTAGTAGTTGCGGATGCTTGCTAATAGTTCCAATCATAAGTGCATAGAATTCCAAGTCAGGGATGACATGCTAGCAGTGGCCTCTCCCACATAAAACTTGCTATCGGTCTACTAAAGTAGTCAATTGCTTAGGGACAATTCCACAACTCCTACCACCACCTTTCCACACTCGCTATATTTACTTTATTATTTCTTTATCTAAACAGCCCCTACTTTTTATTTACGTGTTCTTTATTATCTTGCAAAACTGTCCAATAACACCTACAAAGTACTTCTAGTTTCATACTTGTTCTAGGTAAAGCGAACACTAAGCATGCGTAGAGTCGTATCAGTGACAAATAGGTCTTGAGAAGATATTTGTTCTACCTTTAGCTCCTCGTTGGGTTTGACACTCTTACTTATCGAAAGAGGCTACAACTATCCCGTATACTCGCACGTCACAGAAGTGCTTTCGTCAAGGGTGACCGACACGTGGCATCCACCATAACGGAACACCGTTAAGCTACCGGGTCGGGTTTTGGATCTGATAACCCGTTAACAGCCCCGACCAATGTGGATTTTCCACGTGTAAAATCATCATTGGCCGGAGGAAACACGTGTCGGCTCATCGTTGGGATAGATGTCATCCACTCATTGGACAGAAGGCGCCTATGATACGTCGACACGTGGCACGGCCCAACAGAGGCCCATTCCTGTGAAATGGCCGGCCCGTTTGACTTGGTCAAAAGATGGCGGGCCGGCCCATGTAAAGCCTGTTAACGGCCTGTTCGCATATAGCCCATTTACAGCCCGCTAACCCAAGGCCCATTACGCCTTATCCGAATTAGGCCCAGTAGCGTCATCTGGGCCATCCAATATGATTCCAGCCCGTTTTCACCGGCCCATGTATGGCCCATGGCGTCTTCGGCCCATATGAGGCCCTATGTAACTCTTGGCCTATTAACGGCCCGTGGTGAAAGCGCCCGTAATGAACAGTGTATCACTTTACACCCATTAACAGCCCATGGTGAAACTGGCCCGTAATGAACAGCGTATCACTTTATACCCATTAACGGCCCGTTATTCCGTTGGGCCGTTTCTAGCCCATGTTATCTTTTGGCCTTCTCAGAGCCCATTTATTCTTGGGCTCATTTCCAACATTCGTTTACTTACGGCCATTACTGTCATTTTCTGCTTGTGGGCCAAATTCAGCCCGTGGTTACAGTCGGCCCGTTTGTGGTCCGTTAATACGCTAGGCCGTTTTCATAGCGTCATCAAATACGGTCTATTAACGATGGCCCGTTATGGTCGGCCCATGAACGAACGATTCCAACTCTAACCCGTTTACGGCCATATTGCGGCCTATTATTGGCCCATGTTTGGCCAATCGATCATACGGCCCGTAGAAGGCCCATTGTTTCTACGGCCCGTAGAAGGCCCACTGTTTCTATGGCCCGTAGAAGGCCCGCTGTTTCTACGGCCCGTAGAAGGCCCACTGTTTCTACGGCCTGTAGGAGGCCCAGTGTCACTACAATAAATATTAGTCCATGGTTATTGTGGCCTAGTTTTAAAAAATAGGTTATTGCAGCCACTAGCAAACCGCAGAAAAAGAACTGCTATGACAACAAGCAAACAAATAAACAAGACAACAAGGAAATAAATAAGCAAGCAACTTACGCTAGGCTATCACGGCTTTGACACATATTACATCCACTGGGCATCAAAGTTCGCCTCCAGTGCAAATAAACGCGCCGACAAAAGAATATACAAAACTGAGATCACTTCAGAAGGCCCTAGGCCTGGCCAGTCGCCCCCAAACAGTGAAGAAGCTGAGTAGACCTCGCCAGTGTCAGCGGTAGATGTAGCAACACTAGATTTAAGGCATGATGGTGCGCATGGCAGTCCTCTGACATCTTCATTGCATCTTTGACTTCAAGTCGGAGCTGAGCTGAAGCAAGCCTTTCCGCTTTAAGTTGAGACTGAAGAAGTCGAACTGATTGAGGTAGCGACTGCACAGAGGTTGTCTCACACCTGCTGGTGAGTAGCTTAAACTCACTGTCTTCATCAAGACAAGACCTTGGGGTCATCTCGCTGTCCTCAAGATGGTTTGGCTCACTATCTTCCCTAAAGTTCTGCCTGGCGTAAGAGATATGACTATGAAAGAGAAACAAGGAGAAACGTAACAGGTTTCACAATTATATAAGCAAATAAATGGATCTGTTCTGCATAAGGAACATGTTTTTACAACTACAATTTGAAACTGGTAGTTGTTGCAAACATCCAATCAGATGTAAACAGCAAAGCAAACAACAGTGGAGGAAATGATGCCTATCCAAATCTATACTAGAACAAAGTTTGAAGGTTTGAGAAGGATGAACTTACATTACATGTTAACACGGGCTGGACAAAGCTCTTCTCCATGTTGATGGAAGGATAATTCAATAAATTCCCCAAAGAAAATTCTTTATAAGTGTTGCCATTATTCTACATTTTGCAAAGAGTAAATATAGATCAAATAATATTGGAAGAAACAGAGGATAATGAAGCTCGGTGCGGTGATGATACATAGTCAAATAGCAATTAATTAAGTACATCGTTACAAGGCAAAAGGGGGAGAGGTACTGACAAGAGCAATGTAGAGCCCATTATTGTTTTGAGATCGTATGATCCTTTGAGCAAGGAGATTCATCTGAAATTAGTTTTCATACAAGAGAGAAGGTAAGGCACAAGCAGAAATTTAGGAGTTCAAATTTTGAATTGATATCATAGACAATACCGACTGGGCTCCCAACAGTTCTAATAGGGGTTTGGCCCTTTGGAGTAGGGGTAAAGTGTGTCACAGTTGGGCCTGTGTTTTTCTGTGGCTGCTGATCTATCTGATTTAACAGGTATCACTACCTTTTCCAAATACCTAGTTTGTACTCCTTGAGGATCTGCACTCACCCTCTTCCTTTTGGACATCTATTACGAAAGAACAACATTTGTTGGAAAAACATAGTGTGACGACACATGGAAAAGGTACGTAAAAATGGATAGGTATGGCATATACTCATATATGATGCTTAAATTAAGCAGATGGTGTAACAAAGTGGAAGTAATGCAAGAGGTCGGATGCAAAATATGCGACCAATACAACTTTGCAAAGCTAGAGCAAGCACCTTGATGGGTGAATAAGATAGGCCATCCTCCACCATGCCAAGTTTGTTAGCAGGTGGATCGTTCATAATATTCCTCTCGTGTGCCCATTCTCATATTCATTTTGATAATGTTCAATATATGACATGCATGAAAACATAAAAACAAGTGAGATTTTCTTTGTAATGCAGAAGTGATTCTAATCCAATACCGCCTCCCTGTAAACCCCTTTGTGCTATCTCTGCAATTCTTTTAAAAGATGCCATGCATGCTGTAATTTGTTGTGTGCATTAATATAATGTGGCCTACTACTCAAAATATGAGAGCTCCAGAAGTGATGACACTTCGTAGATGACAGCTTCAACATATAGTAAAGAAGAACAAGTCGACCTAATCTGACAGATTCAAAATATACTAAGGGAGAACAACTCGACCTGACCAGTCGACCGCAAGAGAAGAGTATCATCTTAAAGAAGAGCAGAAGAGCAAGCAGATTGAAGATATTACAGGTCTTTCAATACAATGTCGGTTGGCCACCCATGATGAACCAGAGCGCACAGAGAAATACTATTCTTTCCGGTCTCTTCATATGTGGCTCACATGCATTCGAAACTAAAGTAGGAACATTTAGCTAACCAATTAAACATCTCTCAGTTTTACTAATATCAGCAATAATATCAGATATGAATTTGTACAACTAAGCTTGTTTAGCTCGATGGGTGGAGCAGTGCTATTACGACACGGACCACGTAGGCTGATTGTGGTCATCATAAAATGGGGAAAACATAAGCATGATGAGTACAGTGTTGACCGTGGCAGTTGGATGGCAGATCTGAAGCTGCAAACCACACAAAGGGTAGTTAGCAACCGATGTTTGCTTTGAAATAACAACTAAGATTTGGTATGGACAAGAAAGTACGGTCAACAGTGACAAAGAAATGCAATTATGCTGTCTCTCTATATGTCGCGACATGCATTTGAAAAATCAAGTGGGACCTTTAGCTAACCAATTAAATGTGTCGGTTAACTAATATCAGTATCATATCACAATCATATTTGAACAACTAAGCTTTCGAATTTTGAGTGCGTGTTGTTTAGCTTGAAGGGTGGAGTAATGCTAGTACGACAGAAAGCACCTACGCAGATCATAGTATAGTAGATAAAAGGGGAAAACCCTAAGCATCAAGAGAAAAATCAGGAAAGTGGAACTAGCTGGACCAGTGGGTGGTGCACATGCTTTTCGAAACGAATATAGGAACATTAGGTGACCAATTAAACGTTCTCTATTTTAGTGATATGAGCATCATATCAGATTCGTATTTCAACACGTAAGCTTTGGGTTGAGGTCTTGAGGAGCAGTGCTTGCACGACACGAAGCACCTACGTGATGGTAGTGAATATAAAGGGGGGAAACCATACGCTTTACGAGTATAGTGCCCGTGCCATGGCGGATCTAAAGGTGCAAACCGGACAAAGCTACTTCGCAAGCAATGTTTGCTTTCAACTAGCCACTACGATTTGGTACGGACAAGAAAAGTACAGTAAACAAATTACGATCTATTTTGCGGGTGAGATCAATAACTTAAGCACATATGGAAGAGTACCACCTCTCTTGCGATGCCATGTAGGCCTATGCTGATACGTTGAGGGTGCTGCGGGTGCGATGGCTGTCGGCGGTGGGAAAGAAGACTTTAGACGGCAGCCGGCCGGGTCGGGGGATATATCCTGTTGCCGTGGACGAGGCGGTCGTAGGAGCGGAACGGCAAGGTGAACGACGACACCGATGAAGTGAGAGGAGGCGATGAAAGGATCCTGGTCCAGCGCCGTGGATGAGAGACGTCCATCTCTTGCAGTGGACGACGGGGTAGGGGTAGTGGCTCCGGCAAGGTGGAGGATGGGGTGGCGGACGGAGGAGGCTGGCCGCAGTGCGGAGGTTGTCGTGCCGCCGACAACGTATGAATGAGGAAATGGGGGGGGGGGAGGGTGGGGGTATCTCAAACTTTGGGATGCGCTTCTTTGAAATGGGGGAAAGTTACGAACTTATCCCCCGTTTAAAATTTCGGACATCGCGTCGGTTGGGGATAGGACGGTAATCTCGCATCTCCCAAATATTTGCCGGTAACTATTTCAGGCGAGGAGAGGGTGTTTTGCCGCCCACGGTTGGCGCCCATGATGTATGAACGGGGCTGACATGTAGGGCGGTTGTGTCACGTCTGATGTTAGTTACACATCTGCCCCTATTTAAAATATTAGCCTACATCGATTTCGGACGAGGAGAGTTTGTTTTGCCGCCCACCGTGTATGAATGGGGAAATGGAGGAAGAGACACATGTATTTCGGACGAGCTTGAATCAAATGTGTTTTGCCGCCCACGTTTGGCGCCCACCGTGTCTGAATGGGCTCAGAGGCCGTCGTGTCACGTCTAATTGAAGTTACTAGTCTACCCCTATCGACAGCAGCGTAATTCCGGTCGATAAGGATGTCAAGTGTCAGGGGTAGACAGTAATTTCCATCTCGCAAACACTTGCTTCGGGCAGCCCACAAATTATAGTGGGTGTTTAGCCGCTTCGTTCAAAACTTGGGAGAATTAGCATTCACGTTTGCCCTGGGCCCTGGCAAACTAAATTCAAATCCAATTTGTATTCGATTACGAATATCCATAGGTAATTATATGTTTTGTTATTTATTTCTTCAAAACCACAACAAAGATTTATTCCACCTTTATATATGATTATGATTTAGAAATGCCGTGATCTTCGAATTCAATAGGTTGGATACACTCTGAGTCAAACAGTTATTTCATCCAATACAATATGCTCACACGAAAAACAGTTCAGCTTATGTCAATCATACAAGTACTGAGGATTACCTCGCCTAAAAAATCCGGATCATTACAACACATGGAAAACATAGGGGGTCTTGCAACATAATACATTCACAGACATGACACAACATGCAATTACAATAATCTAATGACAATTTCAACTGGTATCTAAAGAAGAACCGGGATTACCTTGGGCTTCAGATAGCAGAAACAATGAGGACCTCCTCTGTCTTCAAATGCAACATTCTTACTTCCTCCAATTCTTGGGTTGCTTGCATAATGCGTGCCGCTAATTCTGTAATTTCCAGCCTCAAGATAAAGATTACCTCATTCATGGCATCCACACCATCTCTTTCTACCTCTAGTAGAGCCTCAAGCACTAGAATATCTGTGCTCAGACTGCTCTCCGGCGGTGTTGCCTCTGAACTGCTACCATCTGGTAACATGGATGGCGCACTGCTTCCACAAATAGATTCTGGGGTTGTACATTGTGTCCTAGTGTGAACGGCATCCTGAAAGGTTTCCGCTGGACATAAGTAAGAGATAGTTATCGTATGATCCAGGCAGTAAGCTTACATGGTAAACGACGGACGAATTATTGCCGAGCATGGCAAACTATATTTAAATGGTTCGAAGCAGCATCAGACGAAAAGAAATTAAAATGGTAAGATGAAACTAGGGATGTAAGTGGCAAATAAACGATATCCGCCAGTCCCATCTAGTTAGTTTTTGCTACCTCCCTAGTTCATTTTCCTCAAAAAACAAAAACTCTTTTGAACTATCATACCACTAGTGGACTTTAATCAGGATTAAATGGGACCCAGTTGACATCCCTAGTTGAAGGGAGTGTACCACCGCTATATTTAAGTTGCCAAGGCATCTAAGCAGTTGAAATAATCTGAGAAAGCACTTAACAGTGTGGTCTCATATAAACTACAAAGAAAGTCTTGTGATGAAGTTGAGAGGAAAAGTTAAGGACCCAAATGAAATAGGCATGCATTTCTTTACGATAGTACAACATGCATTGCTGACATATTGGCCAACTCAGGTATAGCGTAACAACAAACAAGCATTCGAATCAAGCAATACAGCAAAGCAGACAACTGAACTATTTGTAATTCGGTAGGATTACAGGTTGAGGGCACAAGCCAAGAAAGCAGCCCACTCGCATTACATTTCACATGTACTAAAACACACTGGCTTACCATATGTTGCTGTGAAGCCTCGCTGCTGTTGCAATGTTCTTTGAAGATATTGTCAGCATCCCGTGGTTGCAAATCTAGTTGTTGTAGTTTATTCTGCACCCTCTATTTAGGTAAAATTAATTTTAATCGCATGCACTGGTCCGAATTGATCACCAATGGTTCATCTAAACTAATGAAAGAAGGGTGTGTGCATACACGACAATATATCTGCTTCCCTCTATTTTTATGCTTGTTCGAGGTGCCAGCCCCAAAAGAACAAATATTTTTCTTGATGGGGTTGGCAGCTCCATAATTAATAGAAGCATCAAATTAGTCATGCAACTTGGGAAGATCAAGAACACACAAACAAGTAATGAACAGAGGCTCAGAGCAGTGATGTAATAGCTAGCATCAGAAAATGTAGGGTAAAACGAACAAAAAGCAGCGGAACCACATGCTAGTTTGCTGATGTGTAATTAAGCATAGAGAACATTAAGCAGTCTGATGGAACCAACAGGTGGCATCAGAACAAAACTAAAGCATATTAACTATATGTGCACTTTGGTATGTAATTTAGCTTTGTAACATGTTCCTTTGCCGGAAGTATGGCCCTACGGTGCAAGCAGAATAACACGTCTCATGAAAAATTGAATGATGCCACGAAGAAATTCAAAGGTGCGGTGCTTATGCTAGGAAAGTGGCGTAGGCGCCGCCGTTGGATAATAGTACCTGATTCTCGGCGTATGGGTATCGTTGTCATACTTGATAGCTAAGGATCGTCGATGGTGCTCGTGTTGCGGTTGAGTTTGGGCCGGCTGTCGCCGTCGCTGAGGCGGCTCCGGTGCTACGGTTGCGGCGCCTGTCGACATACAAGAAAGCTCATCTGTGGTAAGTGGACAGTTGCACGATAAAGATAAAAAACGAAGGAATACAAATCGAAATAAACTGATGACGCTGCGGCGTCGGTAAAGCAGGGCCGATGGAGTTGAATATGGCGTTCGTGGAGCGGGTCCGGTGCAGTGGACGAAGGCTTGGTGGCGCGTTGTCTGATGCTTTCGGTGAGGCGGATCTGTTGCGGTGGACGAGGGCTTTTATGAAGGGCCAGCGAAGGGGCGGACGAGGGAGTCAATGAAGGGCCTACGCTGTGGTGGACGAGGGCGCCGGTTAAGCAGATCCGGTGCGGTGGACCATGATGGCGGTCAAGGAGACCTGGAGCGGTGGACAAGCTAGTCGTTGAAGCGGCTCCGGTGAAGTGGTGAGTTGGCAGTTGGGGGTTCCAAGGTGCGGAAGGTAGATCCGGCGGGGTGTGAGGTCCACCGCTGCGGCGGAGGACTAGATTCGGCGGCTTGCCGTGGTTGGGGGTCGGGGAGGGAAGGAGGCCTGGGGAAGAATGTTGGGGGCAAAGAGGGGAAAACAATGGAGTTACCAAAGCAGCCCTTTTCCATTCATGTGGCAGGGGTAAAACAGGAATATCGCAGGGCTGAACTTTCGGGCGCGTGATATTTCGATGTCGTGGAAGTTTGAAAGCTTTTGGCGCCTAAAATTATAAGTATTCTGCTCTCGTCTGACCGACTATGATATAATGGCCGACAATTTGTTTGTTTTGCACGCAAAAAAATGTGCAAGTTTTGAAAATCAATGTCTCCAACTCAAAACTTAGATTGTCCATTCAATTCAAATATGGATCATTGAGCTACTACAAGAAAATACCATCATACTGTCCAATTCAAATGAAATTCCAAATGTGTTTATCCTAAATATGATGACAAAAGCAAAAATGTGTATGTGTATGAATAAAGTGGATGATTATATGGTTTGAACATGCACGTATATGTATATCTCTAGGTTTGATATATGAATTTGAAATCACGAAATCCTGGCCTAAAAGATGTACCTCCATTTAAATGAACTACAAAAGCTAATGATGGAGTCGAATTCCAAAATTCCAATCTTAGGTTTGTAATTCTGGTACATCAAGGTATTTCACGCATGTTCAAAAGTATCGTTATCTCATAGTACAAACTGTGAAACAAATTGACCAACCATGAGTGCACAATATCTCAATTACGCTAAAGTCCCTCAAATATAGACACCTCACTCTTTATCGGAAGTCAACCCCCCCCCCCACCACACACACACACACACACACATAGAGAAGTTGTTCTCTCCCCCAAACACCAACACACGAGCACATTAACACCCCTCTCTCTTCTAAAGTCCGGACCCCAACATAGGTCTCTATCACTTTGTCTCTCGGGCATGCACACATCTCTTCCCTCACTCTCTAGGTCTCCCGCTATCTCTCTTACCCAAGCACACACACTATGTAGAGTGTATATTTCCCATACACACAAAACGTCGCCCCCAAACATCTATCTCCCTAGTTATGTGGTTCTCGTGCACTCACCTCACACACCACCCCCACTGCAAACAAGCACACTTTGTCTCCTTGTGCACCACTCTCCTCTTTCTATCTCTCCCACGTGCGGACCCGCCCCAGCTCCTTCCCTGTATACATATATGTCGTGACTCTTTGCATAGCTCCCTAATGTATAATCGTTCTCGATTTCGCACATTGTTCTCTACACAATCTATTCTAGATCTCTCATGAAGTCCCTATCACACACACGATGACTCGCTTCCCACGCGTCTCCGTTCAAAGGCCAATTTCGAACAACATCAACATTGTCTCCCTATCTATATGCCATTTATGGACACAAACGACCCCTCTCGCCCCCTCTCTCTTCCTCTCTATCTCTCTCCGTTGCTAGCTCTCTCTTTCTCTCGCTTTCACACCCCTCCCCCCCCCACACACACACACTCGATGTCTCTTCCAAATAGTCTGCTCCCCCCGCCCGCACCCGTGCTATCCGACTACTACACATGTCACACCATTCCCCTTCCCTTATAGTAGGTTTACATCATCAGTGGTCTCTCTACTCCACATACACTCTCTCCCTCTCACACACAAACGCGTGCACAAACACACACAGACACGAACAAACACCCATTTGTCTAGATCCTCATCTCTCCCCATGTCCGCATGTGTATCTCACACACTCACTCTCTAATTATGTATATGTGTCTCCACGTTACAAAACACAAAGCCCCATGTACATGTCTCTCTCTATCCTCCACACACATAGACACAAAGAATCTGTTATCATTGCCTCAATCTCTAACATATCACTCACTCACTCTCTCTCTCTCTCTCTCTCTCTCTCTCTCTCTCTCTCTCGCAAACACGCTCAACAAGGGTTTCCACATGAATAACTTACCGTCTATTCATCAACAGTCATGGCAGTACAGCGAACACGAGACATGAAAAAGAATAAATCTACACGTACTTAGACCACCTAGTATGACTACCAGGACTAGACCAAGCTAAAAAGCGCACCGCCGTCACCCCCTCCTTGTCGGAGACGGAAAAATCTTTGTTTTACATAGTCGAGAACTCATTGTGCTAAGGCCCCACATGCCGAGGAATTGAATAGAATGTAGATGCTAGTTTACGGAAGCAAGTATTGATAATATATTTGTATCTCCATACTTATATTTCTTCTCTTATAAAAAACCGAGTTGGTGATGATGGTACGTGTGCCATCTTGCAATATAGACCGCCCGATCTATATCTGACGGATGGAAATTAAACTAAAAGATACCCGCACCCCTATCCACATTTGCAGACAAGGCCTTCCCTCGTTCATCCTTATCTCCAAAAAACCGCATTGTTGAGCAATTAAGAAAGGAAGCCTCTGGAACAAACTGGCCTGGTGGCCGCTGCCGGCGTTGTCAATCCCCATGCCTCCGCTCAGTCCCCCACCAACCACCACCACACCCCACTCCTCTTCACCTTATCTCATATTTCTCGAGATATCATTAGTTTTAAACATGGGATTACTCCCGCAAGGGTCAATCACAACAAGTGTTTTATAAAAAAAATGCATCTTGATGTTCCGTGCGATGCATGGACCTTGCTAGTACTCCTAAACAAGACTAAGTTGGTGATGCTGGTGTGTCTGCCATCCGTCGTTTCTGACCATTAGATCTACATCTAACGATTGTGAGGTAAGCTGTTGCCTTTTCTCACCAACATCCCACTTGTCTACCAATTTGCAGATAAACCCATAATTAGTATCTTAAAACCAACCACATCCCTACCTGACCTCACCAAAACAGCCCAAGGAATATATTCTAATTGAAACATAATATATCTCTAGTGACATATGTATATCAAAATTAGAGTGTTTTGTACCAAGTTTGTGAATAAGTACTATTCTAATTATGATTCGTTGCAATGGACATGAACATTGCTAGTATTTCCAACCATGCATTTTTCCTAGTATTCCATAGTTTCGAAGTTTTCCATCAAGATATTAGTCACTCATGGTTGATATTTACTTTCAATCATGTACACATATGCTTATGTAACTAGCCTTGCTTATTGGCTTCCAAAGCTTAACTTCCACTCCTACTTACAATATGTAGAGCATTTAACAAAAAACTACCACTTTCAACCAGCCCTAGGAAGAATCTATTGTACAAAAAATAGCTAAAACATACCCAAAATTTCTTAATCCACGCCAAAAACTACTACCTAGTACTCCTACCAATTAGGTTCGTTTAAACCCATTTATGACAGGGTTGGCCCATTACGACTGCGGTCGACGAGGCAGCTTAAACCAACACATTTTGTTTGACCGTTGACACGAGGGACCCACATCTGACCTTCTATCCTGTTATTCCCCCTCAAATCATTATTTTTCCTGAACATTACTTCAAACAGTACTGATGCGTGTTCGTCGGTGGCGCCGGTGATGGGCGAGTTGAACGCCGCTCCACCGGACGGGCCGGATGCCGCGCTGGCCTCCGCACGGGTTGGCAGGCTGGCCTGAGCGTGACTCATGAGTGAGCAAGCCGCCACGCTGGCCTTCGCTCGAGCCAGATGGCTGGCCTTAGCGCGGCGCGCGCGAGCAAGCTGCCGCGCTGGCATGCCAATCTAGCTAGCAAACCTTGCAGACAAGCAGCTGGACGGAGCTATCTTGGCTAGCTAGCGGCCACGAGCGCTGGACGGAGCTGGCATCCGGGCTGCCGCAACATGGGCCCCGCATCACCGGCGGTTTTGACCTCGCATACGCCGTGGCGGCGAAGCTGCGCCCCATGGCCGAGGATGACTAGGTGGACGGGCCGGAGGTAGGAGGTCACTCGAGTATTTTTGTTGGTAAGAGCATGTACAATGGTTGATAAGGTAGTCTTATCTTAAGTCTGCCACGTATGCAAGTGGTAGTAGTTTCTTGGCATTTTAGTGGTTTCTTGCATTATAGGGGTTTCTTGTAAGGAACAATATACGTACTACTAGCGACAAAAGGCGATTCTAGGTTGCGTTGTACTCCAACGAGTACTACTAGTGGTCGCGGGAGTGTATACCTCTCGTTTTGTGGGTTCGATCCCGGACGAACGCACGACGGCCTTTTTTTAAATAGTACTACTACACTTCGCTGCGAGCCAATATTATACACGGGTAGTTTGAGTTTTGAAGTCAAACGGACGTGCGGCCCCACAATCAGGGTGCACTGGATAGCCTAGCCACGTGAACGGGTTTTCCTTCCCAGCATCCCGTGGCTCGCGTGCTCGCCCTAGCCGCACCTCGCTTGCAGCTTCCTCATCAGCTAGTAGCATATTTAAACTAGCGCCTCCCAATTAAGCCCGAGGAGCAGGAAAAGCCTGGCGGGGCATTGGGAACTCTGCAATATGGCTCTGCACGTAAAGTGCTCTACTATAGCTTGTGGCGTTGCACGCATGGACTTCACTCCATTATCGGCTCTACTATAAAAGAAATTCCTATTGACGTTTTTTTTTGAAACGGAGGCAAAAGCTTTGCTTCATCTCTTCATAAAGAAGGAACTACTAACAAAGTTCGACGAGATCCATTACACCTCCACAAATGGAAGCGAAAAGCCTAGTCTCGCTGTATCAAATAACTCAGATGTTCTGCCCCTGCGATGGCAAATCAGCGATAAACAGGCTGCTAGTGTGTGCGTGAGAGGAGCGGCTGAGTAGGCCAGCTACGTGAGAGGAGCGGCTGAATAGAGCACCGAGAGTACCCACTAGGCCACTACGCAGGTGTACTTTCCCTGCATTGATAGTACAACGATGGTTCTAGAGAACAGTAGTACCCTCCACTTCCAACTGTAGCTCCTTGGCCCTGAGATTCAAGAGTTCAAAACTGGTGCACTATACTAGACTAGACTAGAAGTACAGTACATCACACTACTAGTTGAGAAAAGTAGTACTAGTACTGCTACAGTACGAGTACGTACTCCTCCGTCACATAATGTAAGACGTTTTTTGACACTAGTTGGCGTGTACAAAAAATGGCAAAAACATACCCAAAATTTCTTAATCCACGCCAAAAACTAATACCTAGTGCCAAAAATTTCTTACTAGTGCTATTGTTTACAGTATAATGCAATCCCATAACGTTCCATAATGGTAGTACTAGTACTAGTAAATAAAGCCTCACCCCTTCGATGAGGAACGATCTACAGTTGGAAGGGACGAGGCCCTGCGGTTACTACGCTCTTATCTCCTCCTCGCCAGTTCTCCTCCCCCCGAAGTGAAGGCAGTTTGTCGCTGCTCCAATGGATTTGCCAGGAGGTTCTCCTCCTCGTCGGGGCTGGGATACCTTGGACGACGATCCTCTAGGAGAAATCGCACGCCGCTCCGACGTCCTCACCGCCGCAAGACTCGGTGCTTCCTGCACCAACCTTTTCAAGACACTGCTTAAACAGGCTTGGGAAAAGGCCATGCTTGTTGGTCTTCCATGCGTCCTCGAGGAGAAGGTTCTTCTATGGAACAATCCTTTGAACAGTCCACCGCTCCCTGGCCATGGTTGCACGTTGACTCCGCTAGAGTTGCCGACGTTGAGAGGTAGTCGGATTTTGTCCGATGAGCAGGTCAGTAATGGAGTTTGATCATGTAGTACTTAGTTATTCCATTTCCATCCTGTAATTTCTCCGTTGCCCACCGTCTTATATATAGGTCTGGGTCGGTGCCAATGAAGATTGGCTTGCATACCTCCGGCCGGATACCACCATCATTTTGCACAACATCCACAACAGTGCGGCCGTTCCGGTAGACCCCTTCTCCACCATTGGGATCGGCCTTCCGGACTGGCTGGGCTTGAATGCGTATGATGATGCCTACATGATATTGAAGAAGATAGCAATTGCGGACCCGCCGACAAAGCGACGCGGCTATGACGATTACTATCTCATCGCGGTTTTCGACATAAGGATTGCCATCAATGCAAGAGGAAATAACGGCAGAGGCTGGCGCATCTTGGCGGCGACAGATTTGTACCCCTACACGTTCGAAGATGCCGTGCGCCATCTAGGCCGCATCTTCGCAGTGACAAGCCAGGGGACTTGTTTCATCTGGTTGCCATCCTACGGTACGGGATATTACAAACGGAATGCACGAACCATCATTTTGCATCCCTAACGGTACTCCATTATTTTGCAAGGACCAGTCATCCCCCGATCAAAATAAGATTGCCGATCCTGGATGTGCATTTGCATCCGCGATTCAGTCTAACCTGGAACCTTGTAGCTGACTTTGGCATATTGGGATCAACTATCTTAGCAGTCGTTACCCATGGTACCACTGATGTGCAACATGGTCACACAATATACCACGATCGGACCGTCACCATCTACCCAGGTATTCCATTTTTAACCCTCCCGCCTTCTCTTTCATTGTTGTACTAGTAGTATACTTAGTAGTACTAGTAGGAGTACATTTTACCTTGGAGGACGCGTATAGCTAGCTAGGCCCTTGAAGACTTTAACCCACTAGCTGCCACCATTTTTGTTTTTCCATGTCTTACTATCTCATCCATGTAGCCAAGAGTGTGGCTATATATAATAAGCCGGTTATTTTACTTCCAATATACCAGAGTAGTACTATTTGGTGCACAGTATTACTGACCTCCATATTTGAGCACAATATTATTATGCATGGACCTTGACTATGTACGTCACCATGTGTCCAGATCTGGGATGCCGCGTGTACCAGATGAACGGCGCCGAGTTCGACCCCCGTGATGCTATGTGGGTGCCGAGGAACACTCTTGGAGAGTACTAGCTTTTCATCGGGGAAAACTACCCCATTGTGAAGCGGATGCCACCTTCCGCACGACTACGAAGGCCTGCCGTTCATGAAGCATGGTTGTGTCTTCATTGCGCACCGCGGATGAGCGACATCTTTGGGACACGCTATCCCTGATTTATGCCGCTTCAGCTTGGATGAGTCTCCATCGTGTGGAACCGGACTAGAAAGCTGCGACAATGATTCCCGTTGCCCACCGCTATGGATCGTGCCATCCATGAAGAACACCTGGGACTGGAACCTGGAGGAGGACATGTAGCCCATCTATAATGTGTAAGTGGAGTACGATAATTTTGAACGGTAGCGCTGTGAATATATGTGGACTAGTCGTGCACAAATTTATCACATGAATTGGAGTTGAACTTATGTGGCATAGTGGCATTTGTCCTTTAGAATTTATTACTAGTAAATGTGTTATGTGTACGTGCAACTTGTGTGGTTGTTGCACGGGCTCCAACACGCTCTTTGAGAAAAAAATGTGACACAGCTTTGGATATACATGACGTGACGGCATCATACAGTAGCATGGTTCGCTATAGTTGTAGTACACTCCTACTAGGACACCAACTCCTATAAAACCTTGCGCTTGGCTCTTTGCCTCTTCGGGAGGTTCAACAGTTCGTACTCGTGTGAACCTTGCACTTGGCTCTTCGCCTCTTCGGAAGGTCCAACAATGATGATACTACAGTACAATATGCTTCTGGCAATCTGACACCGATTGGACTGCTGCACTTCCACCGCGAGGGTGAGGGAGAGGGCGAGGGAGAGGGAGAGGGAGAGGGCGTTGTAGTCAAAACCCTCTCCTCGTCCTGCGAACCACCGCGCGTGGGCGAGGGAGAGGCGTAGTAAGAAAGCTTCTCCTCGTTCGGCGAGTTGACGGGACGCATCAAAGCATTACTAGTACTAGTAGTAGTTCATACTGCGTCCTTTCCGATTAATATGGCTTAATTTGAAACGAGAAAAATACACTAGCGGTCAACGTATGTAACAATATGCTCTTTACGGTCACTATATATATTTTTGCGGTGATTATACGATCACTAGGTCATCGTAGAGCACCGTATTGCACCCTACTGACCGGCCACATAGTTGACGTGGCACTTTGTTGAGTGGTTAAATTGTCACCTGGTTTCTGGGTCCCACCTGTCAGTTGGCAGAGCAAAGAAACCAGTTAAACAAAACTTTACGCAGGCGCGACATGAGTCCAACCCTTGCGCGCGAACCGCCCTGGCTGTGTATGTGAGTGCATGCACATGTACTCCCTCGGTCTTCCAACAAAGAGTGTACATCGTCTATAAGGCTGGTCATAGTGGAGAGTAACATATACTAGTATCATGCATATGATACTACTGTATGATACTACATCTATAGTGCATAGTATCATAAAGTAGTATCATAGATGGTCTCATTTATTGCCATGCATGACACATACTCCCTCCTTTCCGGTTTATAGGGCTTATCTCAAATTTTAGTTTTTCCATTTTATAAGGCTCAATTTGGTTGTAGCATAACATTTATTGTGTTACGGTATCTACCTATGTTACTACTACCCTCTCTTTCTTCTTTAATTGTTTGCCACATAAGCATGTTTGCGAGTCGCAAGTACATGATACTAGTTATGTTACCCCCACTATGGCCAGCCTAAAACAAAGAGTGTAGTACATGATGTACATCTACACTTCCAATGCATTTAGCCTTCATTTAATCTTCTTCTCTCAATGGTCGCATGCACACATAAGTCTGATATTTTTGGGCGTTAATTATGCCCTGGTCGATGTGTAAATCTCTAAATGTATAGTCTTTCACGGACGTAGGGAGTAGCTTGAGCACTTGAGTGTGAGCGTATGTGTTGCATCGTGTGCTGTGTGCCGCATGGGTGCGTGAGTGTTGCGTTCATCCATGTGTACGTGTGAGTGTTGCATGTTGCATGCATGCATGCATGCATGCGGCGTACTCCCTCCCATTGACATGTTCATATTTCAAGCTTCCTTTGTTCCCTCCATATGGTGATACTCCCTCTGTTCCCAAATACGGAGTAAAAGCCTCCCTCTGTTCCCAAATACGGAGTATTTGTCTTTCTACAGATTTCAACAAGTGACTAGGTACGGAGCAAAATGAGTGAAGTGAGCGTAGAGGCATAGGGATACTGTAGAAAGGAAGTCCTCGCGATCCATTATTCCCCATCTCAGTCAGAGAGAACTATTCAACTAGTCTTCGCAGTGAAGTGGCAATACACGCAGCAGCAGCAGATGTGACACATAATTAATAAGCTGAACCAGCGTGTTGGTGTTACTAAATCAGCCTTACCCAGTACTGCCATCATGTTTGCCAGTAGAGCACGCTTCCGCAAATACGCCTACGCACCTCTATCCTCCATTAACTGACATATGGTCCCTCTTGTGGTAGACCCACATGTCATCGGTGTAACTATTTACACTCGGAAGGACGGTATATCCTAGTAGTAGTACTAGTAGAATTGAGATTTAATGCACTTTCTTCCCCGTCTTCCACTCTTCTTCCTCCTCTCTTCCCCATCGTCGGCCGCACACCATTTACCCCCGCTCACTGCTTGCCCGCCCGCGCCATCTTCCTTGGTATCTCGCGCATACCATATCCCCCCGCTCACTGCTCGGCCACACGAGGAGAAGCTTCTTCGCTCGCCCGCCCGAATCCACTTCCCCGTTGTCTCGCAGGCACCGAAAAACCCCAATGGTAGAACCGATTGACACGCGGAGCCGCGATTGGAATTCCCTCCCCGATGTTCTCTTGGAGCAGATCTGTAGTCGTATGGACCTACTCAGCACCGTCCTTCTGGCCGCATGCTCGGTGTCTTTGTACCTTCTACTTGTCTACAACCGACCGGCTCTTTTCAAGACACCCTGCTTGCTGATGCCTGATCCTCGCAGGTGGCCCAGACACCGACTTGACGATCCTATGGAGGTTGCCGTGGTGCCCCTTGACATGCTACCACTACCCGTCCACCTGTCCTTCATGCGTGGCCACTACTGGGCGGGCATGAAGGCCAACTGGATCGTCCTCATCCACCACTCCGGTAGTCCGTGGCGTCTCGTGGATATCTACACCCAGCGAGAGATCACCCTTCCATCGTTGGATACCGCCACCATCGAGCCTCGCGGCCCGCCGGACACTCCTGCCTACTACGCACGAGACGCGTCAAGCTTTTGGCTCGACCTCTGTTTGCAGAAAGTTGTAATCTGCGAAGTGCCCACACCATCAGAAGACTACATGGATTACAAGCTCATTGCCTTGTTCAACATGGGATTAGTCTACCTGGAATCCGGTCGCCATACATGGTTATGGCTCATCATCAATCCTGTTGAGGCAACATTTTTGTCTGATGCTATAGTGCATGATGGCATCGTTTACGTGGTCGACGCACAGATTGGCTGCCTATACTGGTGTAATCTATCGTCGTGTAATTGTTCTATCTCATCTCATCTTTACCTTATGAATACGACTGCCTGTTCATTTGTTACAAATTTAGAATACATAGCATGTCTATAACCACATCATTGCTATATGTTCCTCTCATTTCCTAGATTTTTATGACCACACATGTTATTGTTAGAGTTGATATGAGAACAATTGGCATCTAATGATTGTTAGAATACATATTATGAGCATAACATCATGATTGCTATATGTTACTCTCGTTTACAAGATTTTTATAATAACGCATGTTATTGCTTAGAGTTGATATGAGAACAGTAGTAGTAAGTGCTATGGTAGAATATGAGTAGGCGCTGTCATAGCTGTTTTCCTCTCATTGTTACATGATGTTTGAACCATGACATATGGCTAGAATATGAAAGCCATTGGCTTATTTTTTTAACTTGGGGTATGATTATGACCACGGCATTGCAATTCTCTGTCTATGATATGTGTCACAGTTATAATAATCTTAATTCCACACACACTCTGAACATGATTGTTTATTTTTGTCCTTTTGGTCTCCAATTTGAATTGTTACAGCAGACGCAAATGCGCTGGCCTTCATGATTCCAGGACCTGGAATCGTACCAGCCGATGGGCAGTCGTTTATCGCTCGTTCAGCTGACGACGGTCATTTGATGCTCATTCACACATACCAAATTGACCAAACCATTACATCAAACCACATGCAGTACAATGCGTGGGGCGTTCGTGACATTGATGGCTATGGCTGCTTCGTCTTCGAGAAAGATCCCAGCTCCGTTGAGCCAGGCGTATTCAACTGGAGGTGGGTTTATAGCCTCGGCAACCACTCCTTGTTCCTCGGGCTCAATTATCCGATCATCCAACCAATCATCGATCATATTACCGGCGATGATTACCGTGCTATGCAACTTCCATTCGCGAGGGGGACTATGTTTACACATCATACCATGGGTTTCATGAATCACCATATCCAGAGATTCGTCGACACAGCTTGCTGCCAGATAATCTTCAGTGTGTGAAAGGCATCAAGCTTCCATGCGATGGATGGCTTTTGCAAACCCGACATGCGGCGATGTGGTTCATGCCAACAACAAATATGCACAACTTGATTTGTGCTGATATCTAGACCGAGCCATTTATTCTGCTGCAGTAGCACGATCCTCTTTTGTTGGATATTATGTACTGTTGTTAGTTTGAAGCACTCATCTGGTTTGATGATAGTAGATACCTTCCTGGGATCAAGTGCATCCTAACTCACCTGCGTAGGATGTATTGATAATGATGATGGAGAAATACGACTAGTAAGTAGTATAGTAGCAGTACTAGTATACGTCGGTCAAATTATTCATCATGTCCACACATTGAATTGACGTGACAACACGCTGCGCGTGAGGTGACACAAGAATCCCGGCGGCGTGTTCGGGTATTCTAGACTTCAGATTTGGAGTACCACTTATCTGTCGAAATCTTTCATCATTCACTTAAAACAGTCGATTGATCATACATTGAGTACCATATAACTGGAATTACCGATGCAAGTCGAAGAAGGATTGGCCGGTGCTGCCGGCTGGCGTCAAGTTTGATCCCACGGACCAGGAGCTAATCGAGCACCTTGAGGCCAAAGTGAGTGCTAATAGCGCGAGATTTCAGTCTCTCATCGATTTGTTCATACCAACCATCGACAGCGAGCACGGCATATGCTACACCCAACCTGAGAAACTTCCAGGTAAGACACCGATCGGCCGTCTAATTGCACAAACATATTCCTTTGTTTGTAGCTCTATTTTTCTTTTTAGACGCAGACCTGGTGAAGCAATTACAATTTGACAGTTAATAAAAAGTGAAACAAGTGAGTGCAACATGCCAAAGATGTTATGAAAATGCCAACTACGTACACTAAAACCTGTATTCCACAATACTGCAGGTATCACACTGAGTGGCCTAAGGAAGCATTTCTTCCAGCGCAATTCCAGGGCGTTCAAAAGGGGCACGTGGACGCGTCGCAAGATACAGTCGGAGTGCGGCATGCACGCGATGTGGCACAAGACCGGCAATACCTTGCCGGTGATGGTCAACGGCCGGCAGACGGGCAGCAAAAAAGGTTCTGGTGCTGCACACCAACAAGAACTTCGACCAGCAGAGGACCAACTGGGTGATGCACCAGTACCACCTCGGGGACTTGGAGCAAGAGAAGGAGCGGGAGCTGGTCCTCTGCAAGATTTTCTACCGCATTTAACACTAGGGCCAGGAGTAAAAAGATTATAAGTTAGTTTGGTATTGGTAGTTGTACTACCTTGTCGTCCGCAAGTTGGTATTGTTGTTAACGATCTTTTGGCATGAACTTGAATTTGCTTCCAACCATCATGCCGAGGGTCGATGTTGATATAAAGCAGAATCATTTGTTTCGAAATGAATTTTCAGGCACCTGATTTTTGTTTGATGGGTAGCATAAGCACCTGACGTTCGAATTCCCAGTTCTCCAATTTTTTCGAAACAAGTGCATGCACATATTATCACGATAAAAAAACAACATCCGTGTTGTATCTCAGTTATCAGTCTGTACTTGCAGAATTCTCTCGTTTATTGAGCACATATATTGTTTTTTCAGGTCGAGCAAGTTTCAACTGGGCTGTAGACTGCCCAGGGTTGGTTTTGTTTTTAACAGGCCCAGCCCATGACGACAACGGGGCACAAAGATCCAGCAGGTATCTACTGGCCTCTGGCCCGCCAGCGTTAGTTATATTTTGTCTTACAACATCCGCAGGCAGTTTTTTTACTGAATCAAACACACAGCCCAGTTCTATTTTCCTCTTGAAACGCATGTCCTACATCCGTTTTCTAATCTCTACCTATAGTTTTACTAGTTCATATACACGTATCATTATATTGAAAACACATAAAATTCCCTTTTCATATTTACATCCTTATTTTTGTTATTTTTTCCCACCCAGCGTTGATTTTTTTTACCACTGGTTTTCCCTTAAACCAACTCAATTGTCCTCCGTCTTATTTGCTTACAAAAACAAAAAGATTTTTTTGGCAAATCAATAAGTTCTTAAAAAAATGTTTAACATTTCGGGATTACAACAGTTCGGACTCCACCGAAATATGCAAAATAAGGTTCACAGCTGGGTCCACGGCCACAACCCAGTTTTTTTGTGACTTGCCAAGTAAGTCGCTTTGTCAGGCCTGTTGGGCTGCAAATCTTTCAAGACGAGGAGAGCTTTCATTCGGCTGGCCGAGAAAATGGCCCATCAGTAATGAGAAATGGGATGTACATTTTTAAAACACATCTAACCGGCAATTAGTTTCAAATATCTTTTTTTTTTTAATTTTGAGATTTTAAATTACATTAATTTTTATGCATGAAGAATTTGTTGGATTTTATATTGATATACATCTATTTTTAAATTCAGTTTGAATGTGAGTCAAAATTTCGGGATTAAAAACAGTTCGGACCGCACCGAAATATGCAAAATTTCGTATAATTTTTTAACCGTGGCCACAATATGGGCTGTAATCCTAACAAAAAGAATATGGGCTCCAAAAAAACCTTAAGAATTAGCAAATGGGTTGTAAATTATTAGAAATAATGGCAGATGGGCTGTATGCTGTTCTCCACAGATTTGAGGCTTTCCTAAAAAAAGGTTGACACACAAGCAGTGACTGTTGGATGGCCATCCAACGGCTGTCGTGCTTCTTCAATCTCTGCTCTTCCTGCTCCAGCCGCTCAAACAAGCGCCGGCGGGACTGCCTGCTCCCTCCTCCCCGCGACCGGATGTGCTACTGCGCAGGTCTCACCGCCCCACCGTACTCCCATCGCTGGCCTAGCCATCCTTCTACTCACCCACACCTGCTGTTATTCTCCGGCGACGGCAGACGAACCAGTAAACCCTCATACAGTCGTACTCCTCTCCGCGTGGGCATCCAGTGCCGCGTCTTCCCCGGCTCCGCGTCGTCCCCTTGCTAGGCCTCGCCATCGTCCACCGCCTTGGTGCTCTCGGCGCGGCGTGGTCAATGTGGTCAACGACATTCCATCGGAAGAGTACTGTACGTGGAGAGGCTGACAACTGGGTCCACGGCCATAGCCCAGTTTTTTTGTGATTTGCCAAGTAAGTCGCTTTGTCAGGCCTGTTGGGCTGCAAATCTTTCAAGACGAGGAGAGCTTTCATTCGGCTGGCCGAGAAAATGGCCCATCAGTAATGAGAAATGGGCTGTACATTTTTAAAACACATCAAACCGTCAATTAGTTTCAAATATCTTTTTTTCATGTCGAGATTTTAAATTACATTAATTTTTATGCATGGAGAATTTGTTGGATTTTATATTGATATACATTTATTTTTAAAATCAGTTTGAATGTGAGTCGAAATTTCGGGATTAAAAACAGTTCGGACCGCATCAAAATATGCAAAATTTTGTATAATTTTTTAACCGTGGCCACAATATAGGCTGTAATGCTAACAAAAATAATATGGGCTCCAAAAAAAACCTTAAGAATTAGCAAATGGGCTGTAAATTATTAGAAATAATTGCAGATGAGCTGTATGCTGTATTCCACGGATTTGAGGCTTTTCTAAAAAAAAAGGTTGACGCACAAGCAGTGACTGTTGGATGGCCATCCAACGGCCGTCGTGCTTCTTCAATCTCTGCTCTTCCTGCTCCAACCGCTCAAACAAGCGCCGGCGGGACTGCCTGCTCCCTCCTCCCGCGGCCGGCTATGCTGCCGCGCAGGCCTCACCGCCCCACCGTACTCCCATCGCTGGTCTAGCCATCCCTCTACTCACCCACACCTGCTGTTATTCTCCGGCGACGGCAGACAAACCAGTAAACCCTCGTACAGTCGTACTCCCCTCCGCGTGGGAAACAACTGCCGAGTCTTCCCTGCCTCAATGTCGTTCCCTTCATAGGCCTCGCCGTCGTTCACCGCCCTCGTGCTCTCGGCGCGGCCTGGTCAACGTGGTCAACGACCGACATGCATCTGAAGTGGATTATACGCGGAGAGGCCGACAGCTGGGTCCACGGCCGCACGCAAGGAAACACCTCCTTATTACGCGCAAAATAATGATTCCTCCACCTGACATCAGGGACCCACCGAAAGGGCCTCTGTATTTCGTGATAAAAACGTTACCGCCGCTGACAGCTCGGACCCACCAGCTATATCTTCGCACGCAAGGATGTGCCTCCTTATTATGCACAAAAAAAATGAATATCCCCCTGTTAGCTGGGACCCAGTATAGTGGCAGGCTGACTTGTGGGCCTACTAAGTTGACGGGGACGGAGGTCTTTGTCAACTTAGTCAATATGCACGATTCTAGCTCCAGTGACCGTATGATGTCCATCCAACGGCCGTAGTGCTTCTTCAACCTCTTGTCTTCTTGCTCCAGCCGCCCAAACAAGCACCGGTCATGCCTCGTGCTCCTGCCTCCCGTGGCCGGCTGCGATGCGGCGGAGGCCTCACCGCCGCCTACTACTCCCACTGCTGGCCAGACCATCCCTCTACTCACCCACACCCCCTGTTATTCTACGGAGACGGCAACCTCACACCGCAGCGAACTAGTGAACCCTCGTACTCCTCTACGCGTGGGCATCCACTGTCGCGTCTTCCCGGCTCCGCGTTGTCCCCTTCCTAGGCCTCGCCGTCGTCCACCGCCCTGGTGCTCTCGGCGCGGCGTGGTCAACGTGGTCATGGAACGGCTTCCATCGGACGTGGGTATGACGTGGAGAGGCTGACAGCTGGGTCCATGGCCGCAGCAAGGAAGTGCCTCCTTATTACACGCAAAATAATTATTCCTCCACCTGACAGCGGGGAACCACCGAACGGGCCACCGTATTTCACGGAAAAAACGTTTCCCCCTGACTGCTGGGACCCACCAGCTACATCTTCGCACGCAAGGAAGTGGCTGACAGTCGGGACCCACCTAGTTGAAGCGTACGTAGCATTGTCATTCTGGTCGCGAACGTGTATGTACATACATACTGGTCGATGTAGAGGCGCACACGTGTCGTAGTAGAGGCGCGCACGTGTCGTAGTAGAGGCGCGCACGTAGCATGTACACATACGTACAGCGGCCAGTGCGCAAGAAAGAAAATACGGCCACGTATGTGTACATACGGGCGGGGTCTCGAACGCCTACTCGCGCATACGTACGGCCAGGGCTTGTGTACATGTCTGGGTCGGAACAGAGAAACAGCGTCGTTGTCGTTTTCATGGGGAGCCAACCGGCTGGGTCGGAACGGAATGCGTCGTCGTGTTCATCGGAAGGGCTTGGACGGAACAGGCGATGGAAACGAGGCCTGGCGTACCGCAGAACGGAGGAAACGGCCTTGTGTTTCAACGACCACGTTCGAAACGGGATCCTGTTCATCAGGACGGGTGTGGGGTACCACAAAACGGAGGAAACGGACCTCCTACGGTCGAAACGGGGGTCCTGTTGATCGGGAGGGGTGTGGCGCACCACAAAACGGAGGAAACTCCTACGGTCGAAACGGGGGTCCTGTTGATCGGGAGGGGTGTGGCGTACCGCAAAATGGACGAAACGGACCTCCTACGGTCGAAACGGGGGTCCTGTTGATCGGGAGGGTGTGGCGCATCGCAAAACGGACGAAACAGACTTGTGTTGGAGCGCCACGGTTGAAACGGGTTCTGTTCATCGGGAGGTGTGTGGCGTCGCAAAACAGGACGCCACGGGATACTGTTCATCTCCACCGTCGACCTCCTCCGGCCTCCACGGGCTCTGTTCATCCACCGTCGACCTCCTCCGGCCTCCACCGCGATTGTTCATCCACGGGCTCCTGTTCATCCAGCCTCCACCGCGCTACTCCACCGGCTACTATTCAACCACCCTCCACGGGCACCCCTCCACCGTCTATTGTTCATCCACCCTCCACACCACGGAGTCCTGTTCATCCACCCTCCACGGGCACCCTCCACCGCCTCATCGCTCATCCAACCCTCCACACCACGGGGTCCTGTTCATCCAGAGGCAATGCCACCGCTCACTATTCATCCGAACCCCCCCCCCCCCCCGCATCGCTCACTGTTCATCCAATCGATCGGCTTCAGTTAGCAGCAGTAGCGAAGGAATCGCTCGATCGGGTTCAGTTAATAGCCATCGATCGATCGCTCGGGTTCAGTAACGCGTAGCCTGCAGTGCAATCGCTCGGGTTCAGTTAGAGCCCAACGCCTCGCTCGGGTTCAGTTAGAGCCAACGCCTCGCACACACGCGCGCACGTGTACGAGAGAAACGCGCATCGCTCGGCCCCCGACCTCCCACCGTAACCGGGAACTCCCCGAAATTTTCCTCGCCATCGCTTCTACCACGGTTTTTTCTGTCATGGACAGCCCAAAGAATGTCATGCAGCTACATCTCCGGCCTGCCCAGGACGAAAAGCCCATTTTCTGTCATGATTTTTTGTCATAGAAGTAGGAGCCCACCACATCTATGATGATACCGGGTTTTGTCACAATTATCGTCATAGAAGTGTCATATGTATGACATAATTTTTTTTCGTTCGGCCCACAATGTCACGGATGTGTCCTTTTTTTGTAGTGTAAGTATTACGGTGGGTGAACAAATTACTGTCGAGCAATTGATAGAAAATCGAATAATTATGAGATTATCTAGGCATGATCATGTATATAGGCATCACTACCGTGACAAGTAGACCGACTCCTGCCTGCATCTACTACTATTACTCCACACATCGACCGCTATCCAGCATGCATCTAGAGTATTAAGTTCATAAAGAACATAGTAACACATTAAGAAAGATGACATGATGTAGAGGGATAAACTCATGCAATATGATATAAACCCGATCTATTTATCCTCGATGGCAACAATACAATACGTGCCTTGCTGCCCCTGCTGTCACTGGGAAAGGACACCGTAAGATTGAACCCAAAGCTAAGCACTTCTCCCATTGCAAGAAAGATCAATCTAGTAGGCCAAACCAAACTGATAATTCGAAGAGACTTGCAAAGATAACTTAATCACACATAAAAGAATTCATAGGAGATGCAAATATTTCTCATAGATAAACTTGATCATAAACCCACAATTCATCGGATCTCGACAAAGACACCGCAAAAAGAGTTACATCGAACAGATCTCCAAGAAGATCAAGGAGAACTTTGTATTTAGATTCAAAGAGAGAGAAGAAGCCATCTAGCTAATAACTATGTACCCGAAGGTCTGTGGTAAACTACTCACACTCATCAGAAGGGCCTTGGAGATGATGTAGAGGCCCTCCGTGTTCGATTCCCCCTCCGACGGAGCGCCGACGAAGGCTCCAAGAAGGGACCTCGCG
The DNA here is from genome assembly GCA_021605145.1 of Aegilops bicornis. Lineage (NCBI taxonomy): Eukaryota > Viridiplantae > Streptophyta > Magnoliopsida > Poales > Poaceae > Aegilops > Aegilops bicornis. Next base: position 882,447,648 of record CM038670.1, read on the forward strand.
GATACAGAAGGTTACGGCGGTGGAAATAGTTTTTTGTGGTCGCTTCTGATGTTTTCAGGGTACATGGGTATATGTAGGAGGAAGAAGTAGGTCGGTGGATGCTCGAGGGGCCCACGAGAGGGGGGCGGGCACCCTCGTGGCCGCCTCGCTTGTTTCTTGACTTCCACTCCAAGTCCTCTGGATCACGTTTGTTCCAAAAAGGTCGCTCCCGAAGGTTTCATTCCGTTTGGACTCCGTTTGATATTCCTTTTCTTCGATACACTGAAATAGGCAAAAAAACTGCAATTCGGGCTAGGCCTTCGGCTAGTAGGTTAGTCCCAAAAATGATATAAAAGTGTAAAGTAAAGCCCATAAACATAAAAAACAGGTAATATAATAGCATGGAACAATCAAAAGTTATAGATACGTTGGAGACGTATCAGGGAACAACGTATGTTGTTATGCGGTTTGACCGATAAAGATCTTCGTAGAATATGTAGAAGCAAATATGAGCATCCATGTTCTGCTATTGGTTATTGACCGGAGATGTGTCTCGGTCATGTCTACGTAGTTCTCGAACCCGTAGGGTCCGCACGCTTAACGTTCGATGATGATTTGTATTATGAGTTATGTGATTTGATGACCGAAGTTTGTTCGGAGTCCCAGATGAGATGCGGACATGACGAAGAGTCTCAAAATGGTCGAGAAGTAAATATTCATATATTAGAAGGCTATATTCGGACATCGGAAGTGTTCCGGGTGATACCGGGTCACCGGAAGGGGTTCCGGGCAACCCCGACAAAGATATGGGCTTTATGGCCAAGTAAGGGAACACACCAGCCCACAAGGGGCTGGTGCGCCCCCTATAGGGCCAGCCACGTGGGAAGAAAGGGAAAGGAGAGGAGCAAAAAGGAAAGTATGAAGTAGGACTCCTACTTTCTTCCCCTCCCCCCTCCTTCCTTTCCCCCTCGTCCAAATATGGTGGGGGGGGGGCGAATTGGACTAGGGGACCAAGTAGGATTGCCTCCCTCCCTCTCCCTCCTTTATATACGTGGGGAGGGCACCCCTAGAACACACATAAATTGTTCCTAGCCGTGTGCGGTGCCCCCCTCCACAGTTAACACCACGGTCATATCGTCGTAGTGCTTAGGCGAAGCCCTGCGCCGGTAAATTCATCATCACCGTCGCCACGCCGTCATGCCGACGAAACTCTCCCTCGGCCTCAACTGGATCAAGAGTACGAGGGACGTCATCGAGCTGAACGTGTGTTGAACACGAAGGTGCCGTACGTTCGGTGCTAGGATCGGTCGGACCGTGAAGACGTACGACTACATCAATCGCGTTGATAAAACGCTTCCGCTTTCGGTCTACGAGGGTATGTGGACACACTCTCCCCGCTCGTTGCTATACTCTCCTAGATAGATCTTGCGTGATCGTAGGATTTTTTTTAAATACTATGTTCCCAACATATTTTGTGTTTGGTGTGCATGTACTGAGGATTTAGGTTGCTGAAGAAATTCCTACTGGTTCGATAAACCTTTGTTCTCAATCGAGGGAAATACTTATTGGTATGTTACTTTAGCCTTACACTTGGGGGGGGGGGGGTGGTGGTTACCCAACAACTCTTACGAGAGGGAAAGCAAGTTTTTGGGTGCCATTGTCGGGGAATTTCTTCCAACTTTAATAGGTCCTACACATTACCACTTTACTCTCTTGTTATCCATCTTACCTAGTTACTTTCTCTTTACTATTTATTTGCCTTTTTGCTTGCTAAAAATTCAAAAACCACAAAAAAATTTAAAAGAAATAATTATATACTTTTTTTAACCTTGTTATCATGGCTAGTAATTCACTTCCTACCACTTCACCCGAGCTAGAAGCGCTTCACTTTAAACAAAGAAGTGGGGAGAGTTTAAAGCCTAGTTTACAATGTTGGACACTCATAATACATCCATAATTAAAATACTTCTTAGTAATTTCTATGTAGGTCTAATCATGCAAAGTAGGAGCACTTTACATTATGTTGCTGAAAGAAACTTTATTGAAAATAACGCTATGAATTCTTATGAAATGATAATCTAATTCCATAAAGTGCTCTCCTTTTTCACAAGAGGGAGTTCAAATGCTTGAGAAATTAGGAGAGGTCCAAAGTGATATAATGGACCTAAGTAAAAATGGCTTCCTCCCCCGCCAAAGAAATTAGGAGAAATCTGTCCCTCTGTCCCTCTGCTGCTCGCCATCGCTATATAAACCACTGTCCCGGCCATAGTCGCAGTCATCCACCTCCGATCCCTCTCCGCACCACTCCTGCCATGGATTCTCCCCCGCCAAAGCTCTCTGGGACAGGCTGACACCGGACCAGAAGGAGATGGCCGCCATTGCTGCTGGCTGGCTGGCCGGCAGGCAGCAGGAGGACGACGACGTCCCAATGGATGCCGCGGCCGCCGCCGACAAGTCGGCGCCACCATCCTCCTCCTCTGCGCCACCTTCACCGGTGCACTGCACCATGACCATCGGCGAGGCCCGTGCCCATTACGTGAACATGGTGTGGGAGGAGCGGTTTTGGGAGGCACAGGCCGCCGCTGCCTACAAGCACCACCTTCTCCAGGAGCACCTGCAGGTGGAGGGGCAGCTCAACACCGGTAGGGAGATCACGCTGGATGCGGACGTAGCAGAGCAGGCGGTGCTTCTCGAGTCCTACCGCTTCGCCCGCCTCGCCCGCAGGCGGTACCGCCAGCGGGTGGCGGAGGTGGTGGTGGCCGCGTACAATGAGGCGACAAGGCGGTCTTCTGCGAGACGGACGACGAGGAGGAGGACATCGCCAAAGCCGGCACATCCGCGGGTGCCGCCGACAGCGAGGAAGAGTAGTGCATAGTAGGTCACCGCCGCTCGGGTCCCGGGAAGGCCACCGCTCCTCCCCTCTCGTCGAAGCCAAGCTTGGTTGGCTGAACATTGTTGGCCGATTAGCTGGTTGGCGGCAACGTGAAGGTGGAAAGCTTTGCTTCCCATGGCTCCGGAGGCGGAAGTTACGGAGACAGAGCTAGAGAGCGCCGAGGCGGAGCTAGAGAAGGCGAAGCTTCAGTTCTCGGGGTTCATGGCCGGACAAGGGGAACGGGCGCCGGTGGCCATTTAGATTAGGTAATTATGCCTAGCCGGACGAGCTCCGCTTAGTTGATGTAAATGTAATGAAATCCGTCATGTTTATATGAAATTCGGCCCTGTTTATATGAAATTCGGCCATGTTTGAACGAATATCGCCCGGTTAGTTCGAACGGTTGCCAAAATGCATGCGGTTATGGTTGGATGACGTCTTCCCACATCCGTGTCCGTGGACTGGTACCTCCCTATCCGTGGATGGATGCGGAAGAAAATTTACGGGTTGACGTTGGAGGTGCCCTTATGTTCACGCGTGAGAGAGTGAGCTTGTCTTTTCCCTGTATATTCGCGCCTATCAGTTTAGTTGTCATGTGAGCCCTTTGTCCTTGGCATCTTGAACTAAGAGATATTTAGTTAAACGATGTAGTGTTTGATCAACACATGCGTGGCCCACTGAATACACACTAATTAATTAAGCCACATGCCTATCGGGTTCAGATCGCGTCCCTAGTGTTGGTGTAAGGCATGCGAGAAATGATGGAGGTTTGGCTCTTGGATATGTGGCTTTTTTGTCCAGGGTGATAGTCCGACATGACCGTGACCTTAATGACTTCCTGTCTGCGTTCAACAATGGCATACTGGCTTGGGCGATGTAGTGGCATGTCATCGGCCTGTTAGGAAGGAAGAAGAAGACAATCAGCACCAGTTACTTGATGCATTTTGTTTGTTCCCTATGAGCGTCTCCATTGCTGGTTTGGCTAAGTAGATCTGAGTGATTTTTTGCCCCAAAAATAACATGAGCTACTCTTAATTTCCTATCAGATTCGGTTAACAACTCACGCTGTCACGCATGAGACTCCTGCAAGAAAACAAAACCACGCACGTAACTAGGAAACAAATCAAAGTACTTGTCAAATGCAAATCAAGAGAGCAGAGGCTCGAACAAGACCGGCAACTTCCCAGAACCCAGAGTATTAAGCCTGCAGCGTTGACGGTTGTTTTGTACTTTTGACCGCGCCAGAGGAAAGGACAAAGGAATCCTTTGCGCGTCTGTGCCAGCATCAAAGCTAGATCGGCGGGACTAACTTCTGTAATGGGGTCTGCTTATATATACGTAGATAGATAGAGCTAGCTGAGCTACCGTTGCAATGAAAAAAACTAGCAAGAACACGTACCAGAAGAAAAGAACCGAGGGTCTACCAATGTTGCAATGGATCAAGGTAAGACATGAATATTTGCCTATGTTTCGTGCTATTACGAAAAGTTATATTTCTTATGATTTTAACGCTTGCTTGCTTGCAAATTTCACTCTTGATGACTTGTACTCACATTCTTTTCTAGTCTTAAACTGAATCGTATTCCTAATTCAGCTTCTTCATTGTGTTATAACATAATAATTTAAACATACCGTATTGGATTTGCTATTTGTTTGAAAGGGTGTATGTTTCGGCTGGAAAGGACGACGCACGTTTTTGTTGCAGTTCTGGTGGTGATTACTTGATGATATTTCTATTTTGTATGAAAATTTATCTCCAATTCGAAATGCTAGATTGCGGTCACACGATATCCAACACAGTAGGAAAAGTAGCTCTTAGTCTAAAAGGAAGAAGAAGGTAGGGCCAGCACGGGATCGATCTATGAGCTAAAATTTAAGCTTACTTGCTTTACATGGTCATGAAGCTACTCGATAAACTATAGGATGAAGAACTAAATATTTTACCTTTTTTTTTCAACCTTCAAAATTTTGTTATCATGAACATATAGAATGAAGGAAAGAATTCTCTTGCACCCCAAAACAGGTAGAGAGAAGTAAAAAGAACATGAGTTGAGCAATGGAGGGGATATGCTCAAATTAGTTGAGACATGCCAGATTAAATCGAGGTGGTGAGGCTCTAACCCGAGCCATTTAGCCCACCAACTTGTGGTGCTAGCCATTATTAAGACTCAACGACTTTCAAGTTAAAGAGAAGTAAAATCTAGAGTAGCTTTTATTTTACCCCGGCCTAGGAATCTAGACTACCTATCCCATCATCCAGGGTGCTAGCTAGTTAACTTCCGCTCCACCGTCATATGATAATTTCAACATCATTAGATGTATGAACATAATGAACTGAGTGCCATGAACGATGACTATTAAAATGAAGAGGAAGCTAGGTCATCACCCGATCTATCTATGAGTAGAAATTTTTAATGTGAAAAACCATTTGCTAAATTCTGAATATGGCACATTTTTAAATCCCCAAGAAAGTGTTAGATTATGAGGCCTCATAATGTGAAAAACTCATTCATTCAAATTCTGCATTAGACACGGTCAAGGCCTTAGGCCATCTCGATTGAGGGCGTTTATGGTAGATGCCAGGATATAATTCCTGTCTATTCTCGCGGCATGGACATGATTCATGGTCACATTACTTGTGTCGATGCCTAACGATGTGCCAAGCGCTTCAACAGAATCCTGTGCACGCTCGATGGGCTTTGTTTGTTTTTGTGTCGCCTAAGGAAGAAATTAGCACGGACACTCAGTGGCTCGTGCACACACTTCGTGGGCCCCACATTTTGGCCGTGATCGGGAAAGTTGTCAGGTTTCCGTGGATGGTTTACGCCCAATTACTATTGAGAAGGCGGCAGCGGCGGGGGGGGGGGGGGGGGGGCACATACCGGCATGTTTTTTTCGTAGACTGCATGCTCCACCCATCAGTTTTTTCAATTTCCCATGCTTTCATGTGACTTCCAATTTTGAATCTATTTTACCTATTGAACTCAAAGTCTATTCTATGTTATGTTTCATGGATTATTGTGGCAATGCATGCCGATACAGGACATCCTAATGTCATGCAAAGCGGAGACGGATGTGGAGGCTGCAGGAGCGAGGCGTGGAACTGAGACGAGTCCCATGCCAACCGGGCGCATGGCGACCATACGCGTAGCGATCTCCCGGGTCCGTCCGCAACTCCGCCGCGTCGACGAAGACGCATTCACGCCGCACGGCGTGCTGATCGGCCTTTACAACCACCGTAAAGGTCTTTCCCAATGGACGGACGTGAAGGAGAAAGCCGTGGTCGACCTGTTTCACGGTGAAGTGGATGAGGTGATGCGGGAGCTGGAAAATGTAGAGGGTGAAGCAAGGAGGTGCTATGCCCATCTGCCCGACCCCATTTTGTGTTGGGAGCAGTCCTCATTCTCACATATGCTGCTGCATGATGGCTGCTATCTGCTATCTCTGTTTGTAAAATATGAGACAGCGGCATGCAGCAACCACAGCGCCTCGACGGCAGCAGGGTGCGATGACAAAGCGGTGGTGCGCGATCCATCCGAGTCCAACAACAACAACGCGGCTCAACATCCCGAGACGGCAGCCGGTGGAGTCTCCGATGGCGCGGTGGTGCGCGACACCGTGTTCCTTCTTGAGAATCAAATACCTCTCTTGGTGCTTGACAAGATCCACCAGCTCGTCACAGGGGACGCCGATAGTCGCGTCCTCGAAAGCATATCCGTTGCTGTCCAGGGGCTTCTGCAGGCACAACTCTACATCAGCAAGAAGCCTCGGCCGGCGCCGCAGCAGTCGTCCCACTTGCTGCACCTGGTGCATCACTACTTTCGGCCAACCAATCCGCCTCCGGAAAGGGCAGGGAACACGGCACGGCGCACGGGCCGATGGCGCCGGGCGACGGAGTACCGCTGCCACGGCAACGTACGTTTCAAGCCCCAAGACTTGGTGGAAGGCAAGGAGTCCACCATCCTGGACGTGAGCTATCAAGGAGGCACGCTGTGGATCCCTCGCCTGCAGGTCAACAGCAATACATGGACCATCCTACGTAACCTGATGGCCCTGGAGGAGCAGATGACACGGCGGCCCGTGACGGCCTACTGCGTCTTCCTGTCGCAGGTGGCCGGCACGGTGGAGGATGTGAAGCTCTTAGTTCGTGCTGGGATCGTCCAACAATTCTTGTCAAGTGAGAAGCAGGTCGCCCAAGACTTGGCCAACCTCTTAACCGGGGTGGTCTTGGACGTGGACAACCTCGACCAGAACTACCTCAAGCCCACATGGCACGACCTGGACATGCGCTGCAACAAATGGGTGAACAGATTCATGGGAACGTGCCGCCAACAGCACTGCCGCAACGGGTTGTACACCATAGCATTCGTTATCACCGCCATCCTCTTTGCCTGTGGATTGCTGCAAGCGGTCTTTGCAGTCCTAAGCTACAAATACAAGAAATAGTAGTGCTGGTTCCCTGGTGTGGGATTTTTATTTTGGCTTCCGGTTTTCAATGTTCTATATTTTTTGAACAAAAATTCCAAATCAAGTTGTCCTATCATATTCATGTTTCTTGTGACCATCGCATTCAAATAAGATCCATTTTTGAATATATTTTGATGAATTTTTAAAAATATGTTAAGTTTCAATCTTGAAACTTAGTACGAGAGACTGATAAAAATCAGGTATTTTATGTCTACGACCGACAGAGAAAATCCATTAAAATTTTATCTCCAAAATTTGGTACAAGCGAGCAAGAAAATATGAATTTTTCAGATCCAAAAAAATCAAGTTTCAACGTTGAAATTTAAAACTTACTGTGCCCTTGTGTGGGCAACTACTTTGCGAATCGCGAGGCAATCGAGCGGCCGGGCAAGGCTTGGCAGGTGAGCGCCCCCGTGCTCGAGCCCTGCGATTTTCTGTTGAGTGATCTGGTTTTCACCGTCGGTTCAGCATATATGATGATGCATAATACGAAATTAAACAGGGAGAGATGGTTATATGAAACAGGAGGGGCTTCGTACTTCTATTCTGAAAGCAATGGATGGTCCTCACTATGGAGCACCCAAGTGCCGAACAAAATCCGGGTTTCCCTATGGCTCTTAGCGCGGGCGTCCATCCCAACAGGGGAGGTATTGCATCGCCGCAACATGGCATCATCACCTGCATGCCCCCTCTACGGCGCATCCGACTCTTGGAGGCTTGCTTTGCTCGAATGTGCCAGGGCGAGGTGCGTATGGACATTATCTTTCGAAAAACTGATGGAACACATGTCTCTAGACCAAAACCCGAATGCAAGAAGTTGGTTCTTCAACATGCAAGACCTATTATCACATGATGATTTTATTGGGCTGGGTGTTGCCCTATGGGCGATCTGGAGTGCGAGGAGGAAAGTGATACATGAAGAGACCTTCCAGCCCCCTATCGCCACCCACGGCTTTGTGAATTCATTCATAGCTGATCTCCAGGTGATAATGCACTATCAAGGCTTGTTCCTATAAGGCCAATTCATTTGGTTGCACCGGCTGAAAACATGTGCAAGATCAATGTTGACGCAGCTGTTACTAGATGATGTGTAGCAGGGTCGGTCACCGCGGTTTGTAGAGATCCCCTTGGGAATTATATAGGAGCTTCAGCTATAACTATTGGAGGAATCAATGACCCTACAACGCTGGAAGCCATGGCAGTAAGAGAAGTTCTAGCTTTTGTAGACGACCTTTATGTACGAAGGATCTACGTTGCCTCGGATTCCAAGGTTGTCATCGATGATATCAAGTAGGGGAGCGCCGAAGTTTATGGTACAACTGTTTGTGAAATTTTAGACCATTCTAGTTTATTTAATTACTGCTAGTTGCTTATTTAGCCATGAGTATATGAGCTCCAACACCGAGGCTCACAATTTAGTGAAACATGAGCCGGCTGTCATGTATGGTTGGGTCATTCTGGTGATCTTACTTTCGTCCCTGTAAACATTGTGACCAGCTAATAAAGGAGAAAGAGTTACGCGAGATTGTTTTTAAAACCAGCTGACCATTCAAAAGAGAGGGAACCGAAGAAGAAAAAGAAAAATAAGTACGTAACTATGAGACTACCGTTCATTCAACCGACGAAACAACAAAGCTCACTCTCCTCAAAAGGAAAAACAAGAACAAAGCACACAAGATAAACAAGAGACAATCGACCCCGACGTACCCTAAATGTCGTCTGATATGATCGACTCATGCTCTGAGAACTAATTATACAGACTCTAGTGTTTGGGACGTTGTCCTCGTTCACCTCCGGACTCCGGTTACTGCATAGAAGGTCTGCGTCACTTGGCAAACCAAGACGATGAGTGCCATAAGGAACGCTATCGCCATGCAGAGGTGCCGGTCATGGCGGAACCATCCCATGAATCTAAACACGCGGCTCTGGCAGCGTTCCTGCAGCTCGTGCCAGATGGGCTTGAGGTAGTTCCGGTCAAGGTTGTCAACGTCCATGACCACCCCATTGCAGAGGTCCGCGAAGCCTTGAGCGACCTGCGCGTCACTCGGCAGGAAGTGCTCCACGATCCCTGCGTTAACCAGTAGCTTCACGTCCTCCACCGTGCCGGCCACCTGCGACATGAAGAGGCAGTACGCCGTGACGGGCCTCCGTGGGACGTGCTCCTCCAGCGCCATCAGGTTACGTAGGATCGTCCACGTGTTGCTGTCGACCCGCAGATGGGGGATGCACAGCGTGCCTCGTTGAAGGCGCACGTCGAGGACGGTCCACTCCTCCCCGCTCACGAAGGCCCGGCGCTTGAACCGCATGCCGCCGTACCTGCCGTACTCCGTCGCCCGGCGCCACCGGCCGGTGCGCCTGCGCCGTGCCGTGCTCCCTGCGGTTTCCGGAGGCGGATCGGTTGGCTGGAAGTAGTGATGCACCAGGTGGAGCAAGTGGGACGCCTGCCGCGGCGCCGGCCGCAGCTTCTTGCTGATGTAGAGTTGTGCCTGCAGAAGCTCCTGGACAGAGACGGCCATGTTTCCGAGGACGGACATGCTGGCGCCTCCTGTGATGTGCTCGTGGATCCTCTCAAGCACGAAGAGAGGTATCTGGTTCTCCACAAGGAACACGGTGTCGCGCACCACCGCGCTGTCGGAGACTCCACCGGCCGCCGTCGAAGCGCCGCCATTGCTGCATGCCCCTGTCACATAATGTACAAACAGAAGAAGCAGGTAGCACCCGTCGCGCAGCAGCATGCCGGAGAACTGCTCCGGCGTGAGCTGGCCAACGCCGTCGGCGTAACACTCCCTCGCTCGTGGCTCCAGCTTCTCCACTACTCGCCCTAGGGTGTGTTCGTCGGAGAGGCTCTTGAGGAAGGAGACACCGCACAGCTTCTCTTTTTGAGTCCGTGGGGAGGAACAGCTTAGATGGTACGGCCCAATCGGCACATACTGCGGCGTGTAGCTGTTGCCGTCCAAACCACGGAATTGCATACGGACCTTGGAGATGGAGACAGCCGGCGCCATCTCAGATTGTTTGGCCGGCGCTTGTTTCTTCCCTGCCTCCAAATCCAAATCGCCGTGCGAGCCAACATTTGGGACTCCTGCGTCTGCACGCAAAAATTACTAGTCAGCACACAAACTAATTAACTAGCAGAATATGATCCCAAATCCTAGACACATCATAACATATATATAGGTAAAGATTTGAGTGACAAAATAGGATCGTACGTGATGGCTCTCTAGCAGGGCCGGACTCCTATCACTCCAGCACTCTAGAACTAGCTAGCTAGGACTATCACATGGTGCACACATTTCGCAATTTGGATCACTGAATCTTTCCTACAATGAATGACAAAGGAATGTTTTCTCAACGCAATGAACATAGTAAGAAACAGGCAAATATTCACTTCATACCTTGCGCCATTAAGCTCGAAGCTCCAAACTTGGTAGCTACTCCTCGTGCCTCACAGCAACTCCCTATGTATAGCTCCCTCATAAAAAAAAACTTCCTATAACTCCAAATAACTTTATATATTCACTGTATCATAACAGATGAGCCAACTGACAATGCGACTATCCAACACCCTAAGATCCCTCTGACACATATGACCTCTGTCCTGAAGTTAATAAAATAAGAACCCTTTAGCTGGCAAACGGTTGTCAGAGGAAGTGGCATTTGCAAACGATTTCGGTGTCATTTCTAGTTTGAGTGGATGAATGACAGTTTATTCAGAGCGTCATGATAGTTTCTGTCAGCAGTTTTCGTTTTTAAACGGCTATCTTTTGATCCCATCTCTCAAACCAAAACTACCACTAAGAAGGGTTCGCTTGTCACCCCTTCTCAGCGATTGGTTGCCAGTTTATGGCACCGTTGTACTCTGCTAGGTAGACGATTGCACACATTGAAAAATTTAACAGCCAAATCTACGGCATGCATTGAGAGGGAGAGAAAGAAAAACTTGTATGCCGGTATGAAACAAAATGGAGCCATACACATTGGCGTGTTTGGTAGCCGTAGCCTACATTGCGTCAGGCCGCGCCATGTAGTTTTGGCCTGTTTGATTGCTTGCCTTGCACCTAAATCATGGCCCGTTCCATGTTTAAAGCTCCGACGGGTCTAGCTGAGTAGGAACGCTTAAATCAGTCTTTTCCTACACCAGGTCCAAAGCTGTCGTGGATATAATCCAGACAATGCTATAAGGGGTTTGTATGTAGAGGCAATGATATCTATCGATCAGTACGGATGGGAGTACACGCATGGATTTATACATATTCAGACCCTCTCTAGTGGAGGTAATTCCCTACTTCTGTGATGCTCTTAACTCTTGGCGTAAGGTACACTATGAAAGAGTTCAACCCTCAGTCTGGTGCCCTCCTCCCGGCTTATATAGAGTGTGCTAGGAGGGGTGTCATAACGGGCTGGTATTAATGTTGTTCATGGCCGACTCCTCATAGTCATTCTGGCTAGTGATTGCCTTATTTAACTAGATTATAACACCGTAAGGTAACATAAGTAATTAAGACATCGTGGGGGTCATTTATCCTAGGTCGCAACCGACTGCAGAGTGTCCGACTGCTCCCGCCTTCATGGTGACCGGCTGTTGGGCCTTCTCCATCTGGGGGTGTAGGATCCAACTGTTATACTTGGCCTGATCATGAGAACCTCTTTAGCTTTCACTATCTTGGGGCGTAACGCTTGTGGGCTGGAAGTATTGCCCTTGACCCACATTCTTCTAGACCGTATCCTTGATGGGCTAGGGCTCTTAGCCGAGATATTTCCATACTTGGACCTACCCCGGGTATAACCCCGACAGTAGCCCCCAAGACAATTGAGTTCTCACTGGAGAAACCCGACTGTTCATCGCTGGAAAGATTTCTAACTATTCGACGGACTGAAGATGCCCCTTATTGGTTGGCTGAGGGATCTCCTCAAAAGAGGATGCCTTCTGGTGACGAAGAGGCAAGTAATTTCTTAGTTGTCTCCTCGCTAATGCAACAAGCACAAGACCAGTTTCACCCACCAAAAGAAGACCACGAGTAAGACAGTGCCATCCGCTCAGTCGGCCCCATTATCTAAGCTGACTAAGCAGGTTACACCCCGCCACTAGGATGTTGACATGGTCGTGCCTGTGAGGACCGGCGAACTGAGAAGTGAAGACCATGTTGAACCTACCCCAGCTCATGGACGTGGACTGATACGTCTTCATCGTATCTACTTTTCCAAACACTTTTGTTATTTTTTTGGACTCTAATTTGCATGATTTGAATGAAACTAACCCAGACCGAGACTGTTTTTAGCAGAACTACCATGATGTTGTTTTTTGTCAGAAATAAAAGTTCTCGAAATCAGATGAAACTTTGCGGAGATTTTTTTATTAAATAAACAAATAATATTGGAATGAAGATCCACTGGGTAGGCACCATCACTTGCTCACAAGGCAACAGGGCACGCCTACCCCTAGGACGCACCCTGATGCCTTGTGGGTCACACAGGTGGCCGTCTGACCAAATTCCAAGCCTATAAATTCTTTTTCCCGAGAAAAAAAGAGAGAAAAAGGTTCATCATGTTTTACTATACGGAGCTACTACCTCTTGTTCTTCATCACGAGGGCTGTTCTGGAGTCCATTTGGGGCTCCCGAGAGGGGGATTCGTCGCCGTCATCATCATCAACCATCCTCCATCAACAATTTCATGATGCTGACCCCTGGAAGTGAGTCCTTCATAGGTTTGCTGGACGGTGATGAAGTGGATAATATTTATCATGTAATCGAGTCAATTTATTAGGGCTCGATCCCTAATATCCAGTATTTTGTGAGATTGATGTTGCTACGACTTTGCTATGCCTAATGCTTGTCACTAGGGATTGAGTGCCATGATTTCGGATCTAAACCCTTTATGTTTTCATCAATATATTTGAGTTCTTGATCCTATTTGCTAGTTGTATGCACTTGTTACTATTCTGAACCATGGACCCGGAGGTGACAATAATTGGGATACTCTCCGGGGATGACTGTAATTCAAGGAGCTCATGTATTCACCATGTGTTAATGCTTTGTTCTGATTCTCTATTAAAAGGAGGACTTAATATCCCTTAGATTTCCTTACGGACCCTGCTTCCACGGGAGGGTAGGACAAAATATATCATGCAAGTTTTTATTATAAACACGTATGACTATATACGAAATACATGCCTACATTGAATTGATGAGTTGGAGTTATTGTATGTCGCTCTAGGTTGTGATTGTTACATGATGAATGCCATCCAAAACAAATATCCATCGATGATCCAATGACTACACTTTTCTCATATTGATCTTTGCTAAGTTACTACTGTTGTTGCTACTGTTACAATCACTACAATACTTCTACTATTACTGTCATCGTTACTAATGCTACTGTTACCACTATTATGAAACTATCATACTACTGTGCTACTAAATACTTTAGTGCAGATATTTAGCTTTCCATGTGTGGTTGAATTGACAACTCAACTGCTAAGGCTCATAAATATTCTTTGGCTCCCCTTGTGTCGAATAAATAAATTTGGGTGAAATACTACCCTGTAAGGCTATCGCGATCCCATATACTTGTGGGATACCAAGACCTTTTTTCTGGCGCCGTTGCCGGGAGCATAGCTCTATTTATTGAGTTCACTTGAGAATTATTTATCTGTTGATCACTATGAAGAATCAGAAAGACGCCTAGACCAAGATCGTACTATCTAAGATGAGGGGACGTAAGGAACCGCCATCTATCTCCGCACTTGATTCACCTTATGTTTTAAGTAGGCTTGCGACACTACCACCTGCTATTCATTTTGACATGTCACAAGTAATTGACGATACTACTTCTGTTGTAAATGAAACTTGTGATGATGCCAATACTTTGCTTGATGAATCTGTGCCACTAGGGGAATTTCTTGATGAACAAATTGCGAAAGCTAAAGAACTTGAGACTGCAGAAACTACTAAAAATTATGATTCACCTATATGCCTAGCTCTCCTACTAGATTTGAAATGCCTAAGGTACCTCAAGGTTATGTTATGGATGGGGAGATTACTGAAGAATTTCTTGATTGTAAGCTGAATGAAAAGGCTATGATAGAAAGAATGAAATATGATTCTAAGTTTGCAACCTCTCCTATCTTTGTTACTGATAAGGATTATGAATTCTCTATTGATCCTAAACTTATTACATTGGTAGAATCCGATCATTTTCATGGTTATGAAACTAAAACTGTTGTGCCACATCTTACTAAATTAAATGATATAGCCACCCTTTTGCTCATGAGGAAAAATTCGCTACTACTATATTCTTTGTTATTTCCTTTCTCATTAAAGGGGATGCTAAAGAATTGTTTACTACTCTTGCTCCTGATTGTGTGCGTACTCCCCAGGATATGATATACTACTTCTCTGAAAAATATTTTCTTGCTCATTAGAAACAAGCCGCCTTACAGGAAATATGTAAGTTTGTGCAATTTGAGGATGAGCATCTCCCTCAAGCTTAGGGGAGGTTGCTTCAATTATTAAATGTTTTGCCTGATCATCCTCTTAAGAAAAATGAAACACTTGACATCTTTTATAATGGACTAACCGATGCTTCTAGGAACTACCTAAATAGTTGTGCCAGCTATGTTTTCTGGGAATGAACTATTGAACAGGCTCAGGAATTACTGGGTAATCTATTGAGGAATGCTGATGATTGGACACTTCCTGAACCACTGCCTAGGCCAACTCCAAAGAAGAGGAGAAGATATTCAAGAGGCAAAGAAATCTATGAAAGGAAAGGGTGTTAAATCTGAAGATGTTAAGAATTTACCACCTATTAAAGAAATACGTGGACTTGACATCCCGACATAGGTAGTAGAGGCATATTCTCTTTATAAGTTTGATGAGGGTGATATTCCATATAATAAATCTCCTAGTCAATGTTTGGATGAATTTGATAATTTCATTGTTAAGGAAGAAAACTTCAATATGCAAACTAGTAATAAATTGAAACGTAATGCTATCAGGATTGAATGCATGAGTGATTTGATATTGAGAATTGCTAATATGATGTTAAAGGCTTATGTAAATATGATTCTATGGTTCAAACTCAGCAGGACAGTTTCTAAATCACAAAATGATTTGCTTAATGAGATGAATAATAAAATGAATGATCATGCTATTAGAGTAGTTACTAGTGGTCTTTACATCCTGAAGGCCATCCTAAAAGAATTGAGAAAGACTCTCGGAGAATTAAGAATGATGCACCTAGTTCACCTAGAAAGAATAAAAAGAATAAGGATTTTGCATGCTTCTGGTGAAACTGTTGTAGAAAAACCTTATGAGAATCCAAATAATGTCTATTTCTGATGCTGAGACACAATCTGGTAATGAGCATACACCTAGTGCTAATGATAATGATGATGCTAATGATCATCATAATGATGCTATCCACTAGACAATAATAAAGAGCTTGATAACCCACCTTATAAAATAAATATATGATAAAAGAGACTTTGTTGCTAGAAAACACGGTAAAGAAAGAGAACCATGGGTTCAAAAACCTATGCCATTTCCTAGTAAGGTTGTGAAATATAGAGATGAAGAGGCTTCTAATCATTTTTTGAAATGCTTAGACCTTTTGCTACAAAAAATTACACTTCCGTGATGATACGTGTTTGTCACAGTAGGTCACGTTTTCTGTCATGCATGTACATCCATGACGATTTTATGACAGAATCAAGATAGTCATACATGTGCTGTCGTAGAAGTGTTCCATGACATTACCAAAATTATCATCACGGAAGTGTCCACTTCCATGACGATAAATCGCGCGTCACAGAAGTGATTTCTTCAAGGGTGACCGACACGTGGCATCCACCGTAACGAAACGCCGTTAAGCTATCGGGCCGGGTTTTGGATCCGATAACCCGTTAACAGCCCGGACCAATGGGGATTTTCCACGTGTAAAATCATCATTGGGTGGAGGAAACACGTGTCGGCTCATCGTTGGGACAGATGTCATCCACTCATTGGACGTATACGCCTATGATACGTCGACACGTGGCACGGCCCAACAGAGGCCATTCCTGTGAAAAGGCCGGCCCGTTTGACTTGGTCAAAAGGTGGCGGGCCGGCCCATGGAAAGCCTGTTAACGGCTTGCATATAGCCCATTTACAGCCCGCTAACCCAAGGCCCGTTACGCCCTATCCAAATTAGGCCCAGTAGCATCATCTGGGCCATCCAATATGATTCCAGCCCGTTTTCACTTTTGGCCCATGTATGGCCCATGACGTCTTTCGGCCCATATGAGGCCCTTTGTAACTCTTGGCCCATTAACGGCCCGTGGTGAAACTGGCCCGCAATGAACAGTGTATCACTTTATACCCATTAACGGCCCGTGGTGAAACTGGCCCGTAATGAACAATGTATAACTTTAAATCCATTAATGGCCCGTTATTCCATTGGGCCATTTCCAGCCCATGTTATCTTTCGACCTTCTCAGAGCCCATTTATTCTTGGGCTCATTTCCAGCATTCGTTGACTTATGACCCGTTATTGTCATTTTCTGCTTGTGGGCTAAATTCAGCCTGAAGTTACAGTCGGCCCGTTTGTGGCCCGTTAATACGTTGGGCTGTTTTCATAGCGTCATCAAATACAGCCGATTAACGACGGCCTGTTATGGTCGGCCCACGAACAGACGATTCCAACTCTAGCCCATTTACGGCCATAATGCGGTCTGTTATTAGCCCATGTTTGGCCAACCGATCATACGGCCCGTACAAGGCCCATTGATGATACGGCCCGTAGAAGGCCCATTGTGTCTACGACCCGTATAAGGCCCATTGTTTCTACGACACGTAGAAGGCCCATTGTTTCTACGACCCTTAGGGGGGAAATAGTAACTACAGTAAATATGTAGCCCATGGTTATTGTGGCCTAGTTTTAAAAAATAGGTTATTGCGGCCACTAGCAAACCGCGGAAAAAGAACTGCACTGACTACAAGCAAAGAAATAAACAAGACAATAAGGAAATAAATAATCAAGAAACTTACGCTAGGCTATCACGGCTATTACACATATTACATCCACTGGGCATCAAAGTTTGCCACCAGTGCAAATATAGGGAACACATCAGCATATAAACACCGCAGCAAAACAAGTCTAGAACTGAAACCACTTCAGAAGAGCTCAAGAAACAATATCTTGGGTACCCATAATGCTGGCAAGATGCTTAGCAAGCTTATTAACTTTCTCTTGTTTGGCGCTTAAGTCCTCCAAAGACTTGCCGTTGCACCAGAAAGTATGCATCTGAATTCTCTGAGGACTTCCTCGGTCCTTGACTTCTTGTGGCATAACATCTGATTGATTTCTTTCAACTTGAAGTTGAGACTCAAGAAGCCGAACTGATTCGAGCAACGAGTTCAAGAGCTGGTGCCCGGTAGTAACCAAGAATTCGAACACTACATCAAGACAGGACTTTGGGGTTGTCTCGGTTGTCTTCAGTATAGTTTTTATCAGCTTTCTTGGAGACCAACAGGGATGTCTCACTATCTTGAACCTTATCTGCATTACTTCCTTTACCATTGCATAACGGGGTACTCTTCTCCAATATTTTATCCGCGTTCTAAAAGAGAAACAAACAAACACATCACAAGTTTACAATGTAGTATATGAAACTCATTTTGGTAGACCTGTTCAGTAGTAAGGTGGACAGGATAACATCATGAAACAAACATGTAACTATGTAGCATGGTCACTGTATGGTCTATATCATTCTAGTGTATGTTGCCAAATCAAAATAGATACAGTTCGAATCATATATATTTAAGACAAAGCAGCATAGACAGAATATGTGTGGGAAACTACACAACAATAACAACACTTGTAATGTGCATGGCATGAGAACATAACTGTTTATTCAATTGAAACTGAAATCAACATAGAGCAAGTTACAACAGCAAACAACCAAACACGTTAAAGAAACAGGTTTAAAACATACCTGTTGCGACATTGGAGTTTCAATTGCATCCTTCAAATTTGAATTAGTTGGTATGAGTAAATACAGTGATGCAAGAGCAAAGAAGTATGAACCATAGCTACGAAACCTGAACTGAGAACAATTCTTCTTCTGCTTTAAGCGTTGACTTGGGGTTCAGAGTGGTGGTCCTCATGCTTTGGGCACTGCAGTTGCCTTACTAACTGCTAGTGTTTGGGTGCTCTATGAAGGAGACGGTGGTGTGTCAACGGGAACTGGGTTACTATCTGCTGGGGTTGGGGTTAGAAGGGATGTAGCTGGTTCTCTGTCCAACTGGGTAGGGGTACAATCTGCATGAGTCTGGGTTATGTGTGGTGGGGCTGGTTCTTGGGCAAGTACAACCGTGGTTCTATCTGCATCGATGTGTAGGACGATCTTTTCAAGACCGTGTTTTACTCCCACGTATATCGCCATCACTCCCTCCAATTGAAACGGCTGATAAACAAGAAAAGTAATTGAATGTACAGACATTGTAAGATAGACAGGTGTAATGGATAGTAGGGAAGAAAACAGGGCATGAAATAATTCACATTTATGTTGTCTAACCAAATAGCAGGACATAATTTCACATATATGATGGCTAATTAAACAGGATAGCATGACATAATTTCACATGTATGATGGCTAACTAAACAAGATATAATGACTTACTTCAAAATATGATGACTATGTAAATAGGATGACATGATATAACTATACAATGTGTCTATTAAAGTAGTTGGCATGCCATAAATCACAAACATGTCGTCGATGGAAACATGATGGCATGATATAATTCACGGATAGAATGACATAATTTAAAATATGATGACTATGTAAACATGATGAGATGATATAACTATATTATGCCTTTAGAAAATGGGTTGGCTTGCCATAATTCAGATACATGCTATCGATGTAAACATCATGGCATGACATAATTCAAATATATGATTTATATACTAAAGAAGTGAGCAGAGGGCAATCGCATATATGATGTGTCAACTAAGGAGATGGCATTCAATATTGTGTATATGATGTAAAAACTAAGCATTGCAATACAACATATGCATGATATGAGTAATATAACCCTGCCAAGTTTGAGCATACACCTCAGGGGGATAATAGGACTGGTCATCGGCCTCTGAATCCTCCTCTGAGGAGCTATCTCAGAATCGCAAGATATCTGCTTCAGCAGGTAGCATTGTCTGCTCTAAAGACCTTGTTTTCACTCCAGATATCTCCATCACCAATTCAAATGGCTAATGCACAGGAAGAGCAGTTGAATATACAAACATTGTCGACAAAAGCAATGAGAAATACAAAAAGGACGGCATGATATAGTTCACATATATGACGCTTGCCTAAACAACATGGCATTGCATAATTCACATACATACTGCCTTGGAACAAGATAACATTGCATAATTCACATATATAATGTCTTGCAACAAGATGACATTGCATAATTCACATATATGGTAATTAGACACTAAACAAGTGGCATTCACACAAAGCATGTCTAAACTAAGCAAATGACATAGCAATGCAAGATACCATACACTCGATATGAGAAACATAACCCTGCCAAGTTAGAGCATGCACCTCGGGGGGAAATATGACTGGTCATCTATCTCTGAATCCTCCTCTAAGGAGCTATCGGTAACCAGCAAGACATGCGCTTCGTCACATAGCATTGTCTGCTCTGAAGACCTTGTTTCCACTCCAGATTTTTCCATGACCTTGCCGAATGACTGATGCACATGAAGAGTAATTGAATGTACTAGAATTGTTGACAAATTTAACACGTAACAAAAAAATGATGGCATGATATAATTCACATATAAGATGACTGGCTAACCAGGGTGGCATTGCAAAATTCACATATATGATGCCTGGCTAAACAAGATGGCATTGCATGATTCACATATCCGATAAACAAACTAAACATATGGCATTGACACAAAGCATGTCTAAACTAAGGAGATGATATCTTTAATGTATACAGTAAGCAATGCAAGGCACCATATGCATGATATTACCAACATCAGCATGCCAAGTTAGAGCGAAGACCTCATGGGGTAAATAGGAGTGGTCTTCTCATTCTGAATCCGACTCAGAACAGTTATCTTCCTCTTGATTACAATCCGAAATGGGTGGAGGGGGGCTGCCTTTGCGCCCACCATGGAGCGACGTCTGCATGAAATTTTATTGCCACGCAAGGCTCGTCTCTTTTTCTCTATATGATTAGTTCCATTGTGTACAATAACTGGCATGCTTAGGAATAAAACATAGTGAGATTATGTAAGGAGTGCATGCACTAATCCAGAGTGATGGTAGCAAACTGTGGATAGACCCAAAACCAATGATAGAAGACAGATAATAGCTTTAGTTAAAAAATATAGATAATGGCTCCTTTAATGTTTGTTTGCACCCAACATGAAACTCATAGTTGACACCCGAGATTAACCACATAGTAGACAGATAGTACTGATTGCTGCCCCAATATGTACCCCACAACCATTTAAAAACTCAAGTTTCAGCATTAGTTTGGACCTGACTCGGAGTCTAATAGGTGAAGACGATTTATAATGTAGCATGTCATCATATTAAGCGATGCATAACGAAGCGGAACACGGAAGAGTGCGACCTCTCTTGCACCCGTGTAGTCCTCAAGGTCATCTGCTCAGTTGATGATGGTAATGCAGTTGTCGTGGCTGCCGGCGGCGGGGAAGAAGATCTGAGGCGGCGAAAGACAGTCTGGAGAGCGGATCCTTGCTGTGGTGAACCCTTCCATCGTTGGAGCAGCTGAGCTGGGGTGGAACACAGCGCCGCAGGAGCAGGACAAACCACACAAGGTTTTCTTTGACACATATCACATGTAAGTAATTGAGTAAGGGCTTGTTTGAATTTGAGGAGTCTAACAATGCAGGGATAGGAAATAGACAGGAATAGGATAGGAATGAACGTGCAAAATAGAGAATTTAAAACACAGGATTTCTGCCAATCTGGGTGTTTGATTCAGAACAATTGGAAGATCACATGATGCAAAAAAGCATGGTGAGATTAAGTCAAACCACAGTAAAATGTACGGTTATAATGCTATTATGCTACTATATCTTAGTCTTGTGCTTGATGAATAGGAATATGAAAAGGAGGACAAGTGGAATTTAGAATTCCTATGGTTTTTCTTTCAAGGAGACACTAAAGGAACAAATCCTACAATTTTCCTTTGCTCCATTCCTTTGCACCAAATTCATGAAAAGTAGTACCATAGGAAACTTTCCAATTCCTATGTTTTTCATTCACTTTTCCTTTCGTGCCTTGGCGATTCTAGTAGGCAGGCTTGAGCAAGGAAAATCCTACACTAAAAAAATGTTTTTGTGCTACTTCTATTACTTTGGACCCAGGCCACTGCCATACTAGCTCAACTTCCAGGCCTATCGGCAAATGCACAGCTCAAACACGCAGAGATAAATAATGATGGCGTTCAAGAGAGTCCATCATGGATAGCTAAGTTACCTGGTACCTCAATGATTGTCATATAGTAGGATAAAATAATCGTATTTCCTGTTACTACGTGTGCTCAGTGGACAATATATATAACATGTAGAGTAAAAAAGAGATGCAACAAGTGTACAACTTCTTTGGCGAAGCCATGTTGATCTCAGCGTGATTGGGTTGGCCGGTGAGGATGCTCCGGCTGACTTGGCTATCGGAGGAGGGAAATAAGATCTTAGGCGTCTGGAGATGGAGCCCAAGGTACTGCTCCGCTGTGATGGAGAGTTTCGTCATTGGAGCAGCTCTGATGAGTTGTACAACGCCGAGGCTGCAGCAGGACAAGAGAGACAACGTTAACCTGAGTGGAATTCTAATAGCATCTTCAATACATGACGTAAAATACATAACCACAAAGTGCTAGACGTAAAATACATCAGTCGCTCGTCTCTGAACTTAACTGTCAAAACTGAATTTAACTGTTGAAACTGAACTTAACTGTCGAAACTGAATTTTACTGTCGAAACTGAAGGCACTAGCAAGGTGAGGCTACACGTCAGTCGACTGACTTTTTCATCTCTGTTCAGTCGATTTTGCAGCCGTTGGATACGAAATCAAGGGCCTGCAGTTCATCTTCAACCTCCACCCCCTGAGCCGATAGCCACCACCGGCCAAACAGCAGCCCCGTCATGCAAGAAGCGGTGCGCCGCCCGCCCGCCCGAAACACTCCCCATGTTCACGGCCGGCGCCATCCCTCTAGGCCCCCAGGTGTCTAGCTTTTTCACGGGCGATCCCCACGCCACCGCTTCGCCACCGCCGGTGACCACCGCCCACCCTGAACCCTAAGATAGATAGTGGGGTACCTCTCCGTGAGCCCCCTCCTCGCTGGCTGGTTCTTCCTTCACCCCGGCGAGCCCCCCCGAAAATCGATGACCCAAAAGTCGATTCATCGATCAAGTGTAGCTAAATCGAAGCAGCATCGTAAGCAAGAGCAAGAGCAAGAGCAGCAGCGCGAGCAAGAGCAATAGCAAGAGCAGACCAGGCAGGGGACCGAGAGCAAGAGCAGAGCAGCAGTGTGAGCGAGAGCTAAAGCAGCAAAAACTCCTACTGATGTGGACGTCGCCGCCGAGGGAGCGACGCCGTGGAGGAAGTGGCCTGCGACGCCGCTGATGACCCACAAGTGTAGTGGATGCAACAACTTTCAAGGGTAGAGTATTCAACCCAAATTTATTGACTCGACACAAGGGGAGCCAAAGAATATTCTTGAGTATTAGCAGTTGAGTTGTCAATTCAACCACACCTGGTTAACTTAGTATCTGCAGCAAAGTATTTGGTAGCAAAGTATTATGATAGTAATGGTAACAGTGGTAAAAGGTAAAGATAGTAATAGCAATATTTTTGGGTTTTGTAATGATTGTAACAGTAGCAATGGAAAAGTAAATAAGCGAAGCACATTATATGAAAAGCCCGTAGGCAATGGATCAGTGATGGATAATTATGTCGAATGCGATACCTCATGTAATAGCTATAACATGGGGTGACACAGAACTAGCTCCAATTCATCAATGTAATGTAGGCATGTATTCCGAATATAGTCATACATGCTTATGGAAAAGAACTTGCATGACATCTTTTGTCCTACCCTCCCATGGCAGCGGAGTCCTAGTGGAAACCAAGGGATATTAAGGCCTCCTTTTAATAGAGAACCGGACCAAAGCATTAACACATGGTGAATACATGAACTCCTCAAACTACGGTCATCACCGAGAAGTATCCCAATTATTGTCACTTCGGGGTTGTCGGATCATAACACATAATAGGTGACTATAGACTTGCAAGATAGGATCAAGAACACACATATATTCATGAAAACATAATAGGTTAAGATCTGAAATCATGGCACTCGGGCCCTAGTGACAAGCATTAAGCATAGCAAAGTCATAGCAACATCAATCTCAGGACATAGTGGATACTAGGGATCAAACCCTAACAAAACTAACTTGATTACATGGTAAATCTCATCCAACCCATCACCGTCCAGCAAGCCTACGATGGAATTACTCACGCACGGTGGTGAGCATCATGAAATTGGTGATGGAGGATGGTTGTTGATGACGACGGCGACGAATCGCCCTCTCCGAAGCCCCGAACAAACTCCAGATCAGCCCTCCCGAGAGATTAGGGCCTGGCGGCGGCTCCGTATCGTAAAACGTGATGAAACTTTCTCTCTGATTTTTTTCTCCGCGAGACGGAATATATGGAGTTGGAGTTGAGGTCGGCGGAGCCTCAGGGGGGCGCGCCCAGGGGGGAGGGCGCGCCCCCCACCCTCGAGGACAGGGTGTGGGCCCCCTAGTCTTGATTCTTTCTCCAGTATTTTTTATATTTTCCAAAAATTTCCTCCGAGGATTTTCAGGACATTCCGAGAACTTTTGTTTTCTACACATGAAACAACATCATGGTAATTCTGCTGAAAACAACATCAGTCCGGGTTACTTTCATTCAAATCATGCAAGTTAGAGTCCAAAACAAGGGCAAAAGTGTTTGGAAAAGTAGATACGTTGGAGACGTAAGAACCGCCGTGGATGGAGCCGCGCCGTGTCGGCTCGGGACCGAGCGTCGGCAGCACTGTGAGATCGAATCAAGAAGAAAATGCGGCGATTAGTGTACAACCTCTTTGGTGGCGCCGATTAGGCTGCAGCTTCATCCGAGGAAACGGTGATGATGATGCTCTTTCGGTGGTGCAGGTGAAGACAACGGTGTGGGAATGGAGGTGGCGCGAAAGACGAGGGGAACGTCGGGGCAACTCCTTGGAGGTGGAGGACAGGGTGGCTGAACCAGCGAGACGACGAGATCGACGACGGATCCTCATCCGATATGGTGGATGACGGACGTCGAGGTGTTGCTGTGGACAACGTCGTCGGGGAAGAGGCTGTGGCAAGGTGTGGGGCTTCGTCGCGGGTTTTCGCGGCCTCAGTGTACGAATGGGTGGGTGGATGGGATGGCAGTGGGGAACCATGGCTTAGGGACGCGCTTGTCCGAAATGTGGGGTAAGTTACGAAAGTACCCCTACTGATTTGAGGCGGTTCTTTCGATTCAGGGGTACCACGGGCATTTCGCGTGTCCGGATTTCAAAGGAGGTGGGAGTTTTCGCGCGCGTTGTAATTTCGGAATAGCAAAGCGCGGGTTGAGATGGAGGGAGTTGTCGGAGCACAACGAGACAAAGATATATCTTAAATATTTCGGGCTAACAAGGCGCGGGTTGAAGAGGCGAGAGTTTAGCAGCACAATAGACAGAGACGCTTGCTTGAATTTTCGGCATAGCAAGGCGCGGCTTGAAATTTCGGGAGAACAATCTTAACGTGTACCCAAAAAAAAAGATAATTTGCACCTCAACACACACAACACACACAAACACCATTTAGACTAGAGTAAGGTACACGTGCATTGCACACATGATATTTTGCAACCAAATTATGAATAAATACCACATTATAGCATGTATGCTTTGAGTCATATATGCATGATGTAGATGTTGGTTTAATTATTATAGTTCATTTCATTCAAAATCATTTAGTTTTTATAAGAAAGCTAATATATTTTAAGATTCATGGAATTATGCGTTGTAAGACATAAAGTAAAAACAAATAATGGCAAATCATGTAGAAAAACATTTGGGCAATTCTGATACGGAAGATTCTAGAAAAAATAAGAAGTGCTTGTGTTTTGATGTTTGTGCATTATGCTTAAGTTCAACCATGGAGTCTTCTAGATTATACATGTGGAGAAATATGGTGGAATCTAGATGATATCTAACAGCCAGTAGTGCTCAAATTTGCCATCTTTGGACCATCGGATTCGCCTCATCCAACGACCATCTTTCAAAGTTAAAGTTACCCGTGCACAATATAAAATTATATATATATATATATATATATATAGGGGTATAGATATAGATATGTGATGCGAGAGCCACCCATCATCTCCAATTAGAATAGTGTGTCCATGCACGGATGCGACGTGGCCAAATGATGTCTGCCATCGGTATCTCAAATTCAAATCAGTCTGACCTTGTTCAACGTGTATACATTACAACATGCTCGTTTCCAAACCACACCACGCAGATCTCCGTTAGATTCATGCATGCATGGATTTCAAACATCAGGATTTCTTATTAAAATATTTGAATTCAACTTTACATTGATTATGACCTCACCTAGTCTTTTACACCCACACAGTCATCTTCTCTTTATAATTGGACCACTAACTCTCTCTCGTGCATCCATGCACACACACTACTAGTCGGCATTATCCATCGCACACATGCAATCTTTTTCTTCAGGTCGGTCTCCCATGAAGGCACACACCCACACACATCCCCCTCTCCATCATATCGGGCATTCTTTATCTCTCACGCGTGCATGCGCAACGATCGATGTTCCTCTATGTATGTGTGTATATAGCTAGGTTTTTCATAGTTTTCCACACAAACCTATCAATCGATATATAGGTCTCACCCTCTTTCCCACGTCCACACCGATTAATCTATACCTCTCTATATAGGACATATATAGCTAATACACCCACATTAATTATATATCCAACGTCCCCCTCTCATCATCTGTGCCTTCCGCTTCATCTCTCGGGACGCGCACAAGACACGATGTAAGACAGGGGCAGCAAGGGCCCTGCCCCCCCCCCCCTAACATCACTATATATCGAGGCTAATATGAATGTGATCATTAGACAATTGTTGCTAAAAATGGTTTAAGTTCATGAATTGACCCTCCTCGTAAAGGATTAGCAATGCTTGGCCCCCTAGCTCATTTATTTTTCATGGCTCCGCCACTGCGCGCAATAGCGCACGTTCTCGCCCTCTCTCTCTAAATATCGATCTCGCACTTGTGCACTCCTTCATAGTCTCCCTCCACTCGGCCCCTTGCACCATTTTCTAGCCCCCCACCGGATTTTGCCACATGTACAATCTAGCAGACTCCACGGTTGAACTTAAGCATAATGCACAAACCTCAAAACAATAGTGGTTCTCTTTTTTTCTAGAATCTTCCGTATCATAACTGCCCAAACTTTTTTTCTAGTTGAATTGCCATTATTTGTTTTTACTTCATGCTTTACAATGCACAATTCCATGAATCATAAAATAGATTAAGGGCTTCTTTGATTCAAAGGATTCTCTAAGGAATTTTGGAGGATTCTAATCCTTAGGAATTTTTCCTATCTTGGTTGTTTCATTCGTATGATTGTAAACCATAAGAATTTTTTCATATGATTCATTTGCACTAGATTTCTTCGGAAACATCCCATCCACTCAAACCTCTTTGATAGAATTCTGCGTTTTTTCTATGCACAATCAAACACTCGTACAATCCTGTAGGATTCAAGACGACATTCCACTATAATCCCATGTTTTTCCTATTCCCGCCTTTTGGAAATCCTATGAATCCAAGAGGCCCTAGCTTTTATATAAAAACTAATTGATTTTGAATGAGATGAACAATAAGAATTAAACGAAGGTCTACATCAGGCATATATGACTCAGAGCTTACATGCTATAGTGTGGTATTTATTCATAATTTGGTTGCAAAATCTGATGCGTGCAATGCACGTGTACCTTACTAGTACTTCGAGTATGTGCAAAACACGTAAATTAGAATTCCAATGGCACGCTACATTCATGAAGCCACGTGGCACATGTGGAGTCCTTGTCGCGACCTCCTTGTGTGGATTTATCACAGTGACGTGCTGCTGGTTCCAGAAGAATGTACTCGTCCTCCCTGAGCCATACTGTCGGTACATGCACGAAGCGAAGATGTGCACGCATGCCTCGCACGCACTTATTCCCTCACACGCACATGCGGGTACACGGGCGGACGGAATTTTGTACCAAGATCCACCCCATGTGATAATTTGACGCGTGTAAAGTCATTCACTTCATTGATGGTCAATTAATACAGCGCATGCCCGATCAGCTCAATAAGCACCTCAATAAGCAGAAGGTGTTCATCCAAGGCTTGGTGGAGCTGCTGAAGGAGAGCCTCGACGACATGCCCGCTGAGCTCAATAAGCAGGGGGAGTTGACCGCCGGCTTGGTGATGCTGCTGAAGAAGAGCATTGCCTCAGAGAAGAAGGCGACCGGCAAAATCCTGCAACTTCAGGAGGACAAGGCAAAGCTCTGCCACGAGCTCGACCTGTTGAAGGAGAACAACGCCGGCTGGAAGAAGCTGCACGAGAATAGTAGTTCCTCGATGAAGATGCTGCAGGCCCTCGTCATGGAACAGAAGGAGGAGTTGGCGAAGCTCCGCATCGAGCACCCGGCTGCTGTCAAGGTATGTAATGGGGCCGTTGAACAAATGATGAAGGCTCGCGTCGAGAAATCCCACGTCATGGACAGAATGAAGAAGATGGCGGAGGAGACGCGCAAGGAGACGGAGGTCGTGAAGGCGATGAAGAAGCAGTTACGACTCCACAACGAATTAGATCATTTGGGGTGATAATCTTCCTTCTTCTTTTGCTCCTGTGTTTCATCTTTTGCTTCGGGTGTTTCGTCGCACGTGTCACGTTCTCTGCGAGGCATGAATAGAACAATGCTTTTTTTAGGGAATGAATAGAACAATGCTAACAATGAGATGACTAGCAAATTAGATCATTTTTTATCGCCATATGGCACTGGGCTGCCGTGTTTCGTGCTCCTCCGTCATAGTACTACTCCAGTGGAAAACTTGAGTATACCGCACGGTTCTTTGCTCCTCCTCAGGTCGTCGACGCATTTATACGAGCAGTCAAATCACAAGGCCCCGCCTTCCGGAAGTAATGAGCAATCAAATCACAAAGGCCCTCGCCTCTCATGAAACCGACCAAGCTAGACTGCCCCGCCCTCTAGCCTTTTAAAAAATGTATACTTTTGTACAGTAGTAGTATCGATGGATTTCTCCATGGAGCAAAACTTGAAATTTTAAAAAAGGTGGTACATATAGAGAGTGCTTGTCGCCAAATTATGCATATAGTACTATTAAAAAGGCTAGTCACAATAATGGTGTCCAGCACAACCCACCCCTCAAATAAAACTAAGCATCCTGGAATTCTTTGACAAAACTAAGCACCCTGAAATTCTTTGACAACTAAACGGCTGGCTATATGATGTTGGCCATATATATTGTACGTATATAATGTGAAGAAACGAGTGGTAGTACTATACCAACTAAAAGATCAAATGTAAGAAATACTAGTATGTACGTACTGAAGAGTTAAAGTAACGAGAAGAAACATAACATAGTTCTGCTGGGGGCTCAGCACAACACACCCCTCAAATTAAACTAAGCACACCTAAAATTAAACTATGCAACTAATCCGGTAGACACAGCATTAGAACCACCATGAGCAACGACACTGCCACCTTACTAGGAGTCCTCGTCCACGTCCTCGACTTCGTCCTTGTCCCTCTTCCTCTTGGCCGATACTTCTTTGCTTGAACCGCACACTTGGCTCTTGCTCTTCATCCAACCCATATAGATATTGAAACAAAGGTAGCCATCCATTGTAGCGTAGTGGATGTGGTCTATATCTAGTACATTCCGCTGCCATGCATAACGATGAAACGTGTATTCAGGTTTCTCCAGTTTACTGTACGAAGGATGAACCATGGCTCCTGCCAGGGTCAAGATTGAAGGCTGGCTACCGGAGGGAAGCATCCGATTCTTCTGGAGGTCGAAGGGGTTGCCTACAACGGGCCTATCCGACCCATGACTTCTTTGTCGTTCGTAAAGTCTACAATAACGAATTTGACTAGGCTGCTCTCGAGGAAGTTCTTAAAATCCAGGCATTCAACATCGGCATGGCATATGTGGTAGACCAAGCATAAGTCATGCAAGCAAACCTGGATCACGGCGGGCTTCTTCCTCTCTTCGTCCTTTAGATCCTTCTCTCGTCCCAGGACTGTAGTGTACTCAACATCTAGCCCGGCGACCCACTCATCATCTGAGTTTTCGAACATGCGTCTGAAGTGAGAAAGGCATCCTTTCACCGTCGCGGAAGAACGGGTGCAGATGACGTCGAACTCATCACTGGTGATGGTTCTAACCTTGTACTCACCGCTGATCATGGAGATTTGGGACACCATGGATTTGGGAGGAGGGTTAGGATTAGTGGAACTGCCGTAATGTGAAAGGACGAGACGACTAGGAGCGAACCGCCGTAATATTAAAGAACATGCGGGGACGAGTAGGAGCGAACTGCCAGCATGCGAACGGCAGGGTAGTGGCTTTCCATTCTCCCATGATACGGGCTTCCGAGAGCCCTTGGATCTGAGATCTAACAGTTGCATGGCGTGATTCTAGACCTATGGGTGAATATCCTATCCTGGAGGGTTATTCTGCAAATTTTCAACAACTTAGCATGCGACCGTTTGATCTCAGATCCAAGGGCTGCGAGCAGCTCGTATCATGGTCGCGCCTACCACGACCGTCGCGTCACTCGCGCGGTCGTGCCCTTGGAGATTTAACACGGTGCGTTAGGCTATCTGATGTTGGCATGTCATACATAGTCATCACTTAGTCACTCATACTACAACAAGGTTAGCTATAAGGTTGGCTATAAGTGTACTTTTTGTACTTCTCTCTATCTCTTTCTTCGTACTCCCTCTGTCCCATAATATAAGAACGTTTTTGACACTAGTGTAGTGCCAAAAACGTTCTTATATTATGGGACAGAGGGAGTAGTATTTATTGCATTTGCCAAGGAGTGACCTCTTCCAATGAAATGGTGTGCTTATTAGTTTTTTGTTGCTAAGTTTGCTTCATTTAATTAGCTATAGACTCAAAATTGTCTTTTCACCTAGGTACACGCGCTTAGCACCGTTTCTTCCTTGGGACACCAAACTAGTCTCTCTCTTCTTGATTAACTTGCCACATCAGACTTTATGCCTATGTGGCAAGCTTAGCACCTGTAGGAGCAAGTAGTAAGTACAATAGTGCGCTTTACATGGCATTTTTGCATATGAGGAGGAAAGAGAGGCAAGGAAAAAGTGGAGAAGTGGGCTCTCATGCAAGAGCCAGCCTCAACTACATGGTGGAGCATTGGGAGAGGCACCTGTATGGAGGTGGTCAGGAATCGGGAGACTCACGTCGGTCGTAGCGCCGCAGTTAAAATGATAATGGCAAGTCAAATCACGGGGCCCCACCTGTCCAGCAGTAACTCGCTGTCAAATCACATAGCCCTACATTTGCAGCAGCCTACTCCCTCATCTTCTCGCGTCTCTGTCGAACCGACTAGGCGGAACTGCCCCGCCTACCGCGCAGGAAAAGCCCCGCCCTCGACTTTTAAATAGTACAGTATACTAATTTTGTATCCATGGATTGCACCATGGAGCAAAGCCTCTAGAAAACGGCGGTACACATGTACGGAGTATACAGCACGCCTGTCGCGTTCGCGTCGCACCCCAGACGGTCGGTCGGTCTGGCACGCTGCTCTCCGAATGGAACACGCGTCATATTGCATTTGCACACACATGTGGGACCGCAATTGAGAACCCACCATAGGCACACTCCCCGGCCCCACAAGTCGGGTGACTTAATAGAAGAGGGAGATGAGCGATAGTACTAGAGAAGTGTTGTACTACGTTGGTGCCTGGACGATCCCTGCAAGACACGGAAGATCAGTTCGTCCATGCATGTGACCAGACTCCAGCAGACACGCCTGGATTGGCTATCGTCTACATATCGTGCAGGCTGTGTTGTACATGGCTGTAGTTGTGGTGAGAAATCTAAAAAAAGGTTTCTTGTCATCTCACAAAATTAGGTGTCATGTGCTTCGGATCACTGCGAGGGTTAAACAGCGACAACTGAGTTGGGCTAGTCATTGGGGGCACATGCACGAAGACTACTCGGCTGCCATCTAGGTCAAGCCGGCTATGTTAATTAGGACATCTATCGACTGAGCCCTTTTCTACGAGTTTATCTTTAATTTGAGCTTTGTCCTCGTCTAGTTTGTCCGTCGGGATTCATGTTGTTTCCTTTGGGCAGTGAGGTTATGATTTCTTGTCATGTGGCATTTTTTCGTGTTATCTCTACTACTATAGTACAAATTTTTTTGAATATTTGAATCTACCCTCACCTCACTTGTTCTACCCGCCACCTAAAGAATGAATTCATTTATAGCCATCCATGACATAGGATCGAACGGCTCATGTCACATGGATTCGCCACCTACAGTGCTCCCGCCACCCTAAAAACCAATCGTTCCTTCTGGAAAACTCCACAAAGCACGGTCCCCTCAGACAAATCGATTGCCTCCTCCTAACCTCCCTTTGCCTGGATGGGTGGATGTGGATCCGTGAAGCAAATCGATTCCAAAGCCCCATCATGGTATAGTCGTGCCTGTGCCCTCTGATGTATGCTGCGTGTGGCCATCGCTGCCGGACGCAAGCGTCGCCGTGCTTGCTCAGGAAGACTAGGGGAACGTTTGGATCTCAGGCAAGCGCTCGCCTAGCCTGGCCCAACAAGGAAGCGAAGCATTTGGTTCCTGGGCGAGCACGCCTCGTATGTTATAATCCGGTGCTTCAGATCAAAATGACAACAACTGCGCCTCCGGGCCACGTGCATGAAGACTTCTCGATAGTCATTGACGAGGTCAAGACGGCTCCGGTAGACAAAAGAAAACTAGTACTCCACTATATAGGCAGGAGCCTCTATGCTTGCTTGCTAGTGTTGCTCTCTTCACACTGTCTCGTCCTTTCCAGATCTAAACACGACAGCGGTGGCCACACACACACACACACTCTTTCTCTCTCTCTCTGCTCACCGCTGGTCACAGATCTAGCCGGATCCTCTCCGTCGGGGAAGGTGAGAAGGTGCAACGTTCACGCGGCCGTCCTCGGCGACGCCTCTTACCCACTGCTGGCGCGTCCCGATCAGCCTGCCTTGCCGTTCTCTTCCAAGCACCGCTGGCGTGGGAGGGCCTTCGACCCCTTCTTCCTCGCTGCCGTAGTGTGGGCAGATCCGGCCTCCCGCCGCCCACCTAGCGAACATCCCGGTGACCATCAGGTAAAACTTCCTTCGAAACCGGCCTTGTTCTACTTCCCGAGCTCCTGAGGTCACTGCATATTTATCTTTTACTATTTCCTAGGCCCCCTCGTAGATAGGATCGATCGCTGTTCGAAAACCACCTATTTTTTTACGGTTAAGAGGTAAAACTAGTTCATGCACTCGAATCTAGTACTACTTGGTTCAAACAAGGAAGAAAGGGGGTGGGGGTGGGGGAGGATTTGTTACCTGAATCTAGGACTTGGTCGGAAGAGGAAATAACGGGGGGCGAAAAGTAGCAGAGACTGGCTATCCAACTGGTCTCTAGGTCTAATAGGGAAATAAAGGGAAACACAGTACAAACTCAATATAAACCCGATCTATTGGTTGAAAAAGGAAAGAAAGTGGGGACTGGGGGACAAGTCAACAGAGTAAGTCCAACACTAGATTTGCTAGCCTCACACAGTATAAGGTGGCTATACCGAACAAAAATGGGACCAACCCAGATATCATGTTCTGATGTTTGTTGCCCCGAGCCACTCTTATGTAATGCCACTGGTAAAATGTAGCAGTCGCACTGTTAAAAGTAAGGACACGTTAAACCAATGTTGTTTTCAATGTAATGCCTCCGGTAATATGAATCAATGACACTATTTTACATGTCCTGCTAAATTTCCCATTAAGATAAGTTGGTTCTTTTTGTTAGAAATGCAACTGTCCTGGTCCGCCTACTCTCTCGTGCCCAAAGTAATGTCATACTTAACGGTTGTCATAGTTAATCCTAATTCCCACACTAATATCTAGCAATGCCACTGCTTTAGAAATTGCTACTGTCCTTATAGGATTGCCATTCAGATAAGGAACATGCTTCTTTCCATTTGATGCATGTTTCATCACTTGTTAGTCACCCTCCTTTCCACCTTTTTTGTGCAAACAGAGATATACATTTCACGCTCGATCTTAGTTGAACTGCACAAATGATATCCAAATTATAGTTGAACATTCCAGGAGCTTCACAACCAACCTTGATGTTGCTCAATTTTATTGCAACTAATGAAGAAGAAGCTCTGTGATTTTCGTTTTCTGATGGAAATGGAACCGGGTTGGAGCCCTTTTCTTAAGAAAAATTGAAGAAGAAGTTGCTAGCTCACGGGACATTGCTACATTTTAGGTGAACTGCACCAAAAGGTCCCATGAATTGAATCATCCATGTTGGTGACTGAAAGAGCCAGCTTCAGCATCCTAGTCTAAGCACCCCCCGCCTCCATCCTTGCGGCCTTGCGGTACACCTCGTTTGCCACCTGCTCGACCCTAGTGTCATTGATAAAATGAAGTAATAATACAGTTAAAATAGAGCGAGTGTCCTCTCTATCATTTCATTTCCAATGTAGATAAAGGAAGTGCTTCTCTTTGTTAATGTATGTTTCATCAACTAGTCCCATTGTTAATGCTTAAGCGTTTCTGCAAACTGGGGTGCTTAATTTTAGTTGATCTGTACAAAAATAGAGATTTCAATGTCTCAAGGCGCCTCCTTGTACTACCACTGTACACTGATGTTCATCACAGGCAGAAGGTGTATCTGGGAGACTTGGGATGATTTCCAGTATGAGGCGTACCGTATGAGGCATCGCAGGGCCCATCTCGCCCTCGCAGCATGGCATACTATGATACTATTGCAATATTTTATGCTATTTATTATGTGTGTTTCATCAACTAGTGCCACTATAATGTAATCATGCTTTTTCATTATCTATGCAAACAGGGTTATTCAGCTGCATTTGGGTGGAACTGCACAAATGTACGTATGGAACCGGCATATATGCAGAGTGCAAGGTGTGCCAAGTAAAAGTTATCGACACCAACCATGCTGCATGCATGCTTTGGCATCCACCACCACCAGTGGGATGTGTGGCGCTCTCTGTGGACGGATCTTTCTCGGCAGCAAACCCTCGAACCAAATACTAGTAGCTTATATTGGCAGTTTTCTAGGGAGTACTCTTTTCTGAAAGAAGCACCAATCTATTTTTCTTTATTTGTACACTGTGTCACAACTTTGACCCAAAGGTCCAGAGCTATTTTAGGGTGATTGGTGTAGAACTCGGAGACTGATTGTATGATTGATTTTCATTAGCTGTCACACTGATTGTAAGCATGAGTAGGTGGAATATTAGGTTAGTGCGAAGCTTACCTTAAACCCTACCGCCGCTGTTGAAAAGAGGCGAGCATCGAGGGAACCATGGAGAACGGCGGGGAAGCGACGTCACTCCATCCGACCTCCTCTCGCGGTGGGAGAATGAATACTCCTATGGCTCCGGCTGGCTCTGCACCCTCATGAATGGCACACCATACTCGATCGATTCGTTATCCTTTGGGTGCTCGACCTTCGACCTGTACGCCCACCACCTACGCCTGACTGTCCCCTCGGGCGAATTTGTCTGCTCCATGACCCAGAGGAGATACTCGATGAACTCGGAGGACTGCGGCGTGACTGCCGCCGAGGAGTACATGTCCATTGCCGCCCTCATCGCCGCCGTCTCGCTCTTTCGCATACATTGCCACAAGGCCCGCACCGTCCTCGAAATCTCCCACTCATTGTCAAATCAAGTAAGGATATCCTTCAACCTGGCTAACTTTGCCTGGTCGCCGCCATGATCTGCACGATTCGCTGCATCCTCTCCATAGATGTCCTTCTGAGTGGTCCGGTGCTAGCTTTGGAAGATGGGAGGAGATACGGTGGTCTTGCAATAGAGAAGAGGGAGAGGCGAGACAGTGGTTTTGGAATGGAGATGATGGAGAGGAGATGAGGTGTTTTTGCAATGGAGAAGATCAGAAGAGGGAGAGGTGAGACGGTGGTTTTGGAATGGACATGATGGAGAGGAGAGGACGTGGTTTTGCAATGAAGAAGAGGGAGAGGAGCGTGTGGCAGCGATTTATGATTGGAAGAGAGGGCCGGCGCGCTGTGACTGGATCAAAATCAAAATCAATTTACCCTTCAATTAAGAAAGAGACCCCACATTAACTAGTCTCCCTTTTATTCTGGGTCATAATTGACCATGATTTTTGCACATAAAATATATGTTATACGTTGCAAAAATAATATAATTTGAAAGTACATTCAGATACGAACAAAACGATACATTTTTTGGTGACATGCATCCACATTTTGCTTGTCAAATACAGTACGTGGTCAAACTTTGACCTAAAATACGCAAAAAAACAAAAAAAATACTTCCAAGACCAGCGCCGCTCTTCCGCTCTTCTCCTCTTAAACCACCGCCGCTCCTCTCCTGTTCCAATCTAAATCCAGCGCCGCTCCTCTCCTCTTCCATTTCAAAACCACCACCCCTCCTCTCCTGTTCCAGTCCAAAACCAGCATCGCTCCTCTCCCATTCTAATCCAAAACCAGCGCTGCTCCTCTCCTCTTCCATTCAAAAACCACCGCCGGCGAGTGAAGGTGCTGTGGAGAAGTAGATCGATGGAGGAGTACAACCGATACGCGAGGATCGCAGACGGCGACCCTGTGAAGCTAGCTAGGATGTTGGAGATACAGTCTTGGTTTGACAACAAGGACCAACTAGCGGCGACGGCGACATCCATGGCCAAATATCTGCAACAGAGAGAAAAGGTGGCGATACTCCCGGAGGGAGTCCTACGGGAGTACATAGAGCTGCTCCTCTGGGCCATGGAGCAAACAAATTCACCGAATCCGATCGTGAGGGAGCGGTGGTGGGAGTATCGATCCCAGATGGAGCATCCACCAGAGATTGAAGGATCGAGCATCTACAGGGTGCCATTTGTGAGGGTGTCGTGCCAGAGCGAGCCGGTGGAGTCTTCGTCGACCGAACCCAACTGCAAGAGGAGAAAAGCAGTTGGCCCGACGACGCTTCCCCGCCATCCTCTCCCTTGCCGTTCACATCGTCTCACGGGGCGGCTGTCTGCCGCCGAGGAATAGGAGGGGACTGCCCCCCAGCCCAATAGTCGGGCAAGTTGTGAATTTTCAGGAGGAGCTTAGGGTTGTAGTATTTGCAGGTTGTGAATTGTGTTTTGTGTTGTGTATTTTGAGAGTACTTTCAGATATGAATGTCTTTTGAATTTCAGATTTGCAGTACTGAGCATATGAAGTATTTTATGAATTCTAGAGAGCTATTTTTAGCACTTAAAAATGTAGTTTCATAGGAGTATAAAAGTGCAGACAATGTGATTCTCAGAGAAGAAACTGCAAGTTTCAGTTTCAGATAAGAAACTGCAAGTTCAGTTTCAGATAAGAAACTACAACTTCCACATGCAGATCATTTATATTAACACGGCCTTTTCAAACAGGGTTAACATCATGTTGGAAGTTTTATTCATGGTCGAAAATGGAACTACCAGCCAATTAACATCATGCTGATCAACATTCATGCATATCACATCTTCATATGATGCACAGTCAAAATGCCCACACAATGTCGAGTGTGCGAAACACAGAGAAAACGAGGGACGAAGTTTTTGGCTAGTGTTGGACGTGGTGTGCATAGATGACAATGGGGACCCACATGTCAATAAAGGCAGAGGCAAAAAATTTGGAGATATTTTCCCTGCACAGGTGGAATCGAACCCGGGCGGAACAGCTGTCGGGTAGTGTCACTTGGCCACTAGGCTAGTTCAGTAGTTTCGTTAATAATAAGGCACTTCCTCAGGTGGTCGGAACCCCTCCTGCGCCTTTGTGCGCTCGCCGCGACGCTTCTGTCTGCCGTTGTGAACATGCTGAACAAACGAGAGGAATCTGGAGAGGACTGTACATGGAGAGGCGGACAGTCGGGACCCACCAGGTCTATGGCCGTACGCAAGCAAGTGCCTCATCGAAAAAATACTTCCTCCTAATGCTATACTGACATTGGGGCCCACGGGTTTGTCAACATAGTTACATTTTTAGGTGCTTCAACGTAGTTACTATATGACATAAATTCACCACGAAGCCGGGGAGCTAGCATGTATCATTTATTATCACTGGGGCAACAAGTATCAGCTGGGTTTTGGGCCGCCCCGTCTAGGCTTTCATTGGGGCACACGGGTTTGGCAACATAGTTACATTTTTTAGGTGCTTCAACGTAGTTATTATAGGAAATAAATTCACAACCAAGCCGGGGAGCTAGCAGGTATCATTTATTATCACTGGGGCAACAAGTATCAGCTGGGTTTTGGGCCGCCCCGTCTAGGCTTTCATTTTTAACATGCGCAGCACACGACCTCGGATGGGAGGTCCATAGGCCTGTTTGTATTTTCTTGAGGGCCGTCATGTATCGATCGGCCTATGGACCTCCAATCCGAGGTTTTATTTTTCCTGAAACATCGACAGCCTAATTTATGTATTTTTTTGAAGAAAACGCAGAGGTCTGTTCTATTTTTCTATATAAGAATAGGAACGCCAGGTCTAACTTATGTTTCCCTTCTAACTATATCATATATATTTAAATTATTTTATATGTTATTATATATTATTTTTATTGTCATCATATATTTAACATATACTTACATATGTAAGAAAACAGTATCCCACATCTTATTAACTTATAAAAATAATTTCTTAACGATAAAATCCTGGATTGTTTTGGCACGAAAATCCTAGTGATTGTGTACAAAAGCTTGGTAAGATTTAAGGACGAATGTAATAATATCACTTATTATTTTATTATATTTATAATAAAATGCTAAGCCCCTTTTTATTTTTTGATGACATTGCTGGCCCAACCCTACATTATATTTAGAATCAGCCCAGCAAAATCATATATTTGGAGAAAGTGCAAATGGCCTGAAATTTTTTAGGAAATAAAATAAATGAGCCGCATGGACGCTACATTATTTGTTCACCCAGCCCAGCTAATGGACTGTAATTCAAAAAAAGAAGATCAAATTGACTATCGGTAAATTCTGAAAAAATGGGTTGAATACGTGCCACATTTTTGGAGGCTGAAATGTGGGCCAATAGGTCAAAGTCAACGCAAGTCGTTGTCAATTTAGTCAACAAATGATTCTGACATGTTAGCCGTTGTATTTACGTCCAACGACCGGCATCCATCTTCAATCTCTCGTCTTCTTCCTCCAGCGCCGCCGGGACCACCTCCCGCCTCCTGCTGCTAGCAGCTCTGCTTAACACGCTTTGCTATAAAGCGCTACTCCACCGTTGGCCAAGCCATCCCTCCACCCCTCCACCCCTACTATTCTTCTCCACTTACTGCCGAACCACACCGCACTAGAACTAGTTAACCCTCGTACACCTCTCCATCTGCGACTCTACTCCCGCGTCTTTCCATCTCCGGCTCATTGTTGTCCGGGGCCTCGCTGTCGTCCACCACCTTGGATGCGCTCGGCGCGGCATGGTCAACGTGGTCAATGAACGACACCATTGGAAGTAGATCGCGCGGAGAGGCCGATACCTGGGTCCACGGCCGCACACAAGGAAATGGCTCCTTATTACGTGCAAAATAATGATTCCTCCACCTGACATCTGGGACCCACCGGAAGGGCTTCTGCATTTCGCAAAAAAAATGTGCCCCCCGCTGACAGGTCGGACCCACCAGCTATCTTCGCACGCAAGGAAGTGCCTCCTTATTACGCACAAAAAATGAATACTCCTGCTGCCAGCTGGAACCCAGCATAGTGGGAGGCTGACTTGTGGGCCTACCAAGTTGACGGGGACGGAGGGCTTTGTCAACTTAGTCAATATGAATGATTCTAGCTCCTTTTACCGTACGATGTTCATCCAACAGCCGTAGTGCTTCCTCAACCTCTGATCTTCTTGCTCCAGACGCCCAAACCAGCGCCGGTCGTGCCGCGTGCTCCTGCCTCCAGTGGTCGGCTATGATGCCGCGGAGGCCTCACCGCGCCCTACTACTCCCACCGCTGGCCAGGCCATCCCTCTACTCACCCACACCCCCTGTTATTCTGCGGCGACGGCAGCCTCACACCGTAGCCGAACCAGTGAACCCTCGTACTCCCCTCAGCGCGGGCTTCCATTGTCGCGTCTTCCCTGGCTCCATGTCGTCCCCTTCCTAGGCCTCGTCGTCGCGCTCCGCCCTGGTGCTCTCCGTGCAACGTGGTCAACGTGGTCAAGGAACGACTTCCATGGGAGTACTGTACGTGGAGAGGCTGACAGCTGGGTCCATGGTGGCCGCAAGGAAGTGCCTCCTTATTACGCGCAAAATAATTATTCCTCCACCTGACAGTAGGGACCCACCGGACGGGCCACCGTATTTCGCGAAATAAAATGATTCGCCCCCTGACTGCTGGGACCCATCAGCTACATTTTCGCACGCAAGGAAGTGCGTCTGGGCAAAAAAAAAAAAACGATTCGCCCCCTGACAGCTGGGACCCACCAGCTACATCTTCGCATCCAAGGAAGTGCCTGACAGTCGGGACCCATCTGGTCGAAGCGTACGTATCGTTGTCATTCTGGTCGCGAACGTGTACGTACATACTGGTGGATGTAGAGGCGCGCACATGTCGTAGTAGAGGCGCACACGTAGCATGTACACGTACGTACAGCGGCCAGTGTGCAAGAAAGAAAATACGGCCACGTACGTACATACAGGCGGGGTCTCGAACGCCTACTCGCGCATACGTACAGCCAGGGCTCGTGTACATGGCTGGGTCGGAACGGAGAAACTGCGTCATTGTCGTGTTCATGGGGAGGCAGCAGAATGCGTCGTGTTTATGGGGAGGCAACGGAATGCATCGTGTTTATGGGGCTACTATTCATCCACCGTCGACCTCCTCAAGCCTCCACCTGCGACTGTTCATCCACGGGCTCCTGTTCATCCAGCCTCCACCGTGCGCTACTCCACCGACTACTGTTCAATCACCCTCTCCACTGGCTCCTGTTCAACCACCCTTCCACGCGGCTACTGTTCATCTAACCCTCCACCTTCTATTGTTCATCCAGCCCTCCACGGGTCGTCATGTTCATCCAGCCCTCCACGAGGTCTTGTTCATCCAGCCCCAACCGGCTCGATCGATCGGGGTCCTGTTCATCCAGAGGCAACGCCACGGGGTCATGTTCATCCATCCCCACTGATCACTGTTCATCCAAACCCTCCCGCAACGCTCACTGTTCATCCAGAGGCAGCATCGATCGGCTTCAGTTAGCAGCAATAGCGAAGGAATCGCTTGATCGGGTTCAGTTAACAACCATCGATCGATCGCTCGGGTTCAGTAACGTGTAGCCTGCAGTGCAATCGCTCGGGTTCAGTTAGAGCCCAACGCCTCGCTCGGGTTCAGTTAGAGCCAACGCCTCGTACACACGCGCGTACGTGTACGAGAGAAATGCGCATCGCTCGGCCCCCGACCACCCACCGTAACCGGGAACTCGCCGAAATTTTCCTCGCCCTCGCTTCTACCACGGTTTTTCCCATCATGGATGGCCCAAAGAATGTCATGCAGCTGCGTCTCCGGCCCGCCCAGGACGAAAAGCCCATTTTTTGTCATGATTTTTTGCCATAGAAGTAGGATCCCACCACATCTATAATGATACTGGGTTATGTCATAATTATCGTCATAGAAGTGTCATAAGTATGACAGAAAAAAAATTCGTTCGGCCCAAAATGTCACGGATGTGTCTTTTTTTGTAGTGTTTGTATTTGAGAACACCTTTGACTGACATTATGAAAATGTCTCCATATGCTAAATACATGAAAAATATTGTTACTAATAAAAGGAAAATACCTGAGGCTGAAATTTCTACCATGCTTGCAAACTATTCATTTGAAGGAAAAATACCTCAGAAGTTAGGGGACCTAGGAATACCTACTATACCATGCTCTGTCAAAAGTAATTATGTCATAACTTCTTTGTTTGATTTATGAGCTAGTGTTAGTGCTATGCATTTCTTTTTATATAGAAGACTTGATTTGAGCTAGTCGACACCTACTGAATATCTTTGCAAATGGCTGACAAATTAACTGCTATACCTATTGGAATTCGTGAGGATGTTCCTGTTGTAGTTGTGAATGTTGCTATATTAACAGACTTTGTTATTCTTGATACGCCCGAGGACAACAACATGTCGATTATCCTTGGTGGAATCTTTTTGAATACTGCAGGGGTTGTTATTGATTGCAATAAAAGCACGGTCACTTTTTGTGTGAATGGTAACGAACATACGGTATGTTTCCCGAAGAAACAAAGTCCAATGAATAGTATAAACTCTATTGGAAGAATTATGACCATAACTCTTCCTCTTCCGAATCCTAAAAAGAAATATCAAACTCTTATTATTGGGGAAATGCATATCCCGGTTGAGGTAACTTAGTGCTATACCAAAGTTCTTCGGTTTCATGTTACTCAAAAATAGTTTGTTAATAAGACTTGATCAATCTTATTAATGGATTATTTTTTAGGGGCATGCGGTCAATGAATTATGTAAGCACAAGTTTATGTAATCCTTGTTCACCCTCTTTTATTTATAGTTTAATAAAGTGATATGCCATGATTATCCTATTTTCTGAATTATCCATGCAATAAAAAATTACCTAAAAATAAAAGTGCTCAAAATGTCGTAAAATTTTAACATGATTTTTTCTGAAATATTCAAGATTTTTTGGCATTGAACACACCCCAGGGGGTGCACCTGTTGCTCACAACGCAACAGGGTGCGCCTACACCCCTGGGTGTAGCTTGATGCCTCATGGGTCCCACATGACCCCACTCACTTAGTCCACCTTCCCACTTCATCTTATTCCTCTAGAAAAAATCGTGGTTAGCTCTTGTTCTCGTGTTCTTGCTTCCAAAACTGAGATTTTCGATCTCATTGCCCAAAGCTCCGTTTCCAAAACTGTTTTGTGGGATTACTCCTGGGTATGTGACTCCTCCATTGATCCAATTTTTTTTGTTTTATTCTGTTATATTAATTTTTCTTATTTTTTTTACCGTTGGTGCAACTGGAAATGAGCTTGCATGTTGAAGTTATTTGATTTTAAGTAGTTTGAAAGTTTGATATAGCTATCAGTCTTGTCAAGTTTTGTTTAACATCTTTTTGTGGTCCAAAAGTTTCAGATTTTTTCTCAGGAAAATGAACTTCTTTAGGAGGGGTTCGTCGAGCTGGAGTCCTAAGGGAGTTGCCGGTGGTGCTGCGGACCCCCATCAACCGTCTGCTTAGCTGTTCCGACGACTACCCTTCTACAAGGGGCCATAGGAATCCTTGGCGTTAGCGCCGTTGGTTCAGTTGTCTCCATGGGGGTGACTATTCCAACTGTTTTGACTTTATCCTTGGTGATGAACATGCCAAGTTCCTCCCAGGGGAATGCACAAGCCGGTACCAGTATCGTGCGATTTCCCCTCTCGAGCGTGAGACGCGAGAATAAGGCAATCGAGATGTCCAAGGGGATGGAGTCAAGGGCCGACATGCTTGAGGAGATGAGCAGGAGGAACCTCTCGTAGGCCTTGGCTATGGCATGCTGACAAAGTATCAGGGTTTCGAACAAAACCCATCGCCTACCACGCAGAAGTCTACATCATTTCTCGTTCAAACTTTTTCTATGTTTATTAAACACCATCCAAAGTGCCATGCTCAACTCTTGCCACTTTTTGAGTTAGTCTGTTATTTTAAAAGCATTAACTGATTTCCCTGCAATTAAAAGGGGAAAATCTCTTCGGTTCCAAATAACGTGCAAACGATCTCGGCAAGGGATGAAGCTTAGCATGGTGTCTTCTTAGGAACCCTATAGTGTGTCTTAGAAATTCCAGAGAGTTATGGCAAAAAAATTATGCATCGTGTATAAACTGAACACTCTGTGATGAAGTACAATGGTTTCAAACAAAAACCACCGCCTACAACAGGAAATTCTATTTTTACATCATTTTCCCTTCAAACCTTTACAATGTTTGATACACAGGATCCAGAGTGACATGCTCAAGTTGGGCCACTTTTTGAGTTGGTTTGCTATTTTTGAAGTGTAAAGTTTTTTTTCAGCAATTAAAAAGGGCAAAGAGCTCTACGGTTCCAAATAGCGTCCAAACGAGCGCGGAAAATGACGAAACTTTGTATTGTGTCTTCATAGGATCCCTGTAGCTTATGTTAGAAATTTCAGAGTGTTGCGAAAAAAAAATTGATGCACTTCGTGTATAAATCGAACACTCTCTGGTGAAGTATCATGGTTTCAAACGAAAACCACCGCCTACCACGCATAACTCTATTTTTTACATCATTTCTCCTTCAAAAAATTTCTATGTTTAATACTCACCATTTGAAGTTCCATTCTCAAAGTTGGCCTTGAGTTGGTTTGTTATTTTTAAAGCATTAACTGATTTCCCAACAATTAAAAGGGGAAAAAGCTCTTTGGTTCCAAATAATATACAAACGAGCTCAGAAAGAGATGAAATTTGACATGGTGTCTTCATAGGACACCTGTAGGGTGTTGTAGAAATTCGAGAGCATTACGGCAAAAAGTTGATACAATTCGTGTACAAACTGGATACTCTCCGACGAAGTACGAGGGTTTCGAACAAAAAGCACCGCCTACCACGTGGAAATCTATTTTTATATCATTTTCCCATCAAACCTTTATAATGTTTAATACACAACATCCAAAGTGCCATGCTCAAATTTGGCCACGTTGAGTTGGTTTTCTACTTTTAAAGTATAAACTAATTTTCCAGCAACTAAAAAAGGGCAAAAAGCTCTTCGGTTCCAAATAACATGCAAACGAGCTCGGAAAGGGATGAAACTTGGTATGGTGTCTTCATAGGATCCCTGTAGCGTATGTTTGAAATTTCAGAATGTTATGACAAAAAAATTATGCCCCTCACGTGTAAACTGAACACTCTCCGCTGGAGTATCAGGGTTACGAATGAAAGCCACCACCTACCACGCGGAACTCTATATTTTACATCATTTCCCATTCAAACATGTTCTATATTT
This sequence comes from Aegilops bicornis, assembly GCA_021605145.1. NCBI lineage: Eukaryota > Viridiplantae > Streptophyta > Magnoliopsida > Poales > Poaceae > Aegilops > Aegilops bicornis. The sequence goes on from CM038670.1 coordinate 882,492,377, forward strand.
GATACACACCATTCAAAGTGCATGCTCAAAGTTAGCTATTTGTGGGTTGGTTCGCTATTTTTAAAGCATTAACAGATTTTTCAGCAATTAAAAATGTTTAAAAGATCATTGATTCCAAATAACGTGCAAACGAACTTGGAAAGGTTTGAAACTTGGCATGGTGTCTTCATAGAAACCATGTATGGTGTCTTAGAAATTTGAGAGTTTACGGCAAAAAATTGATGCATTTTGTGTACAAACTGAACACTCTTCGATGAAGAATCATGTTTTCAAACGAAAACCATTGTCTACCGTGCAGAAATCATTTTTTTACATCCTTTCACCTGCAAAATTTTGCTATGTTTAATAAACACCATGGCAAGTGCAACGTTGAAATTTGACCACTTTTTGAGTTGTTTTTCTATTTATAAAGCATTAACTAAATTTTCTGCAATTAAAAAGGATAAAAAGCTCTTCGGTTTCAATTGACGTGCAAATGAGCTCGGAAAGGGTGGAAACTTGGTATGGCGTTTTCATAGGACCCCTGTAAGGTGTGATAGAAATTAGAGACTTTTACGACAAAAACTTGATATACTTCATGTACAAACTGAACTCTCCGACAATGTATCAGAGTTTGGAACGAAAACCACGACCTACCACAGGGAACTCTTTTTCTATATCATTTCCCATTCAAACTTTTCAATGTTTAATATACACATTCAAATTGTCATGCTCAAATTTGGCCACCATTCTAGGGTTAGTAAATATGATTTTTTTTTTAAGCATTCCTCTTACTTAATATCTGTGGCGGGCAACCATGGGTTTGTGAAGGATTGCTTTGGTGCACAAACTTTTCGCCAGCCACTGGTGCATGACAATGCAATGGCGGGCACAAGTTTGTCACCCGTCACGTGCTTGTTTGTTTCCCGCCACTAGCGTGCACATAGTAGTGACCGCAGACATTTTTGTCCCGCCACTATTGGTTTTTCAAAATAGCAGTGGCGGTTCTCACTACTGTTCGCCAATAATGTGACTTCACCTATAAACCTTTTCCCAGTAGTGAAACCAATGTTCGTGAAATTATAAACGAACACCAGGTCGCGTCGTGTTGGTCTCCCACTAGGTTGTGTGTTTTTTTGGAAAAAAAATTCAGATCTACTCATTTTCAATCATGGCAGTACAACGAACACCAACAATAAAAAAAATTACATCCAGATTCGTAGACCTCCTAGCGACGACTACAAGCACTGAAGTGAGCCAAAGGGTCCCCTGCAAAAAAAGAAAAGAAGTGAGCAAAAGGGGCGCCACTGTCATTGCCCCTCCCTCGCTGGAGCCGGGCAAAACATGTTGTAATAGACAGTTATAAAGTCGTGCTGCTAAGTCCCTATAGAGAAAACGTACCAGAAGAACAACCGCCACCGATGAATAGTAGTGTAGATCAAAAGGATATAACCTGAAGACACACGAACGTAGACGAACGACAACCAGGTCAGAACAGATCCACCATAGATAGATTCACAGGAGACACACCTTCACACACCCACCGATGATGCTAAACACACCACCGAAGCGGAGGCTAGATGGGGACAATCTAATATCATCTCCAAGTAGACACCGCCGTCTTACCTTACCAGAACACAAATCCTAACAAAATTTAAAGAAATGTATAAAAACAGAGCCGTTTTCTAGTGGTGGTGCCGGGGTGCGGGAGCCGGAGGAACCCTAAGTGAGAGGCGGCAGAGCTAGTATGGATCTTCGACTAGGTTACGTGTTAGACGCAGAAAGTCTCTGTATACCTTTATATACTAGAGAAAACAAACCTGAAAAGATGCAAGTTTTACGCACGGCCAAACTAATTCTTCCGTCAATTGTTCCGGCGCGCCAAGTTTCGTGAATGACCGTCTACGCGGCTACACATAGGCGCACGTACGTCCCAGCAAAATCAATCAATCAATCAGCTTGCTTGCTTGTTAGCTTGCACTTGTACGTCCGTGTGTTGCTCTCTGGATGATCCAAGCTAATTAGTGCTTGAAATCCAACATAAGTGTCAACTAGGCGAGCCAAATGGTAGTCTGGAGTCGATCTGTCCGCCATTGACGGAACGAGTGAGTGCCCACTGAATTAGTTTGGTTCGATCATGTCCGCTGGTAGCGCAAGATCTCTTTTTTTTTTTTTTTTTTGCGATGGAGGTAGCGCAAGATCTGATGCGAAAATTAGTTTAGTACCATCATGGCCGCTGAAAGCGCAAGATCTGATGCGAAGATTAGTTTAGTTCCTCCCGCCAGTTTACTCGCTCACACCACGTTGAAGACCACGACGCCACCGGCCCCTTTTGTCCTACTCCAACTTGGATCTACTTGGTTCGTTTCAGTTTCATGGATCAGATCAGAGTAGACCCAACCATTTTCAGAGCCCGATGCACTGCAGAGTGCGCCGAACGAGGAGTGAGCCCGGTGCGCGTTTGTCTGCCTGTGCGACTGTGCCGCCGACATTAGTTTCATTTTTTGAGCAACCGCTGATGTTCCGTGGACTGAGCAACTGGATGTTTGTTAACAGAAAAACATAAGACAGAGGGCATCGAATCCGAATCTCAGTTTCGAAGACCGTTTGGTTTGGTTGATTCCTGGCGCCCACGTACAAACGCTCACATGCAGCTGGTCACCTGTTTGGCTTTTATTCCACGTTTTTTTTTTCATTTTAAGGCGATGTTTTGTGTCATTCCGCTGGCCGAGTGATCAGAATACTTTCAAATTTTCAAAAGTTATGTTGGCTTACTAGTCCATTCAAAACCACCTTTATTTAACTTAATCGTGCTGGGCAATATCACCCACACTCAGATGGGCAATCAGAGAGACTTAATCAGTGCGTAAAGAACAATCTAAGTTGTATGGCATTTCTTTTCTTTTTTTTTTGCGAGAAAATTTCCGATTTATTCATCTTCAATCATGGCAGTACAATGAATACCAGAAATAATAAAAATTACATCCAGATCCATAGACCACCTAGCGACGACTACCAAAGATTGAAGCGAGAAGGCGCGCCGTCATCGCCCCTCCATCGCCGGAGTCGGGCACAACTTGTTGTAGTAGACAATCGGGAAGTCGTCGTGCTAAGGCCCCATAGAACCAGCGCACCACAACAGCAACCGCTGCAGATGAAGAATAACGTAGATCAGAAAGATCCAATCCGAAGACACGCGAACGTAGACAAACAACGACGAGATCCGAGCAAATCCATCAAAGATAGATCCGCCGGAGACACACCTCCACACGTCCACCAACGGTGCTAGACGCGTCGCCGGAACGGGGACTAGGCGGGGAGACCTTTATTCCATCTTCAGGGAGCCGCCGCCGTCTCGTCTTCTTGAGCAGGACACAAACCCTAGCAAAACTGAAAGAAACGACTAAAAACGGAGCCCTCCCGCCGGCCCTTGCCGAGATCCACTGCGTCCCCATGGCCCTAGGGCCACCGGAGAGGAGGCGGACCTGCGACGGCAACAGCGGGAGGCAGAAACCCTAACTTTTTTGTGGAGGAAGGAGGCGGCGGCTAGCCTTTAGGTGTATGTCATTTCAAGAGTCTAGATTGGTTTCATGGCTGTGATTTAATGGTGCTACAACACCACATACAACACAACAATCACACCAGTGCAAAAACCCCTTATCAATGACAATGCCAGAAAGATTATTAGTGGCATGTTGCTGACATGCCATTAGTATCACCCCACTACTACGTACTCCCTCCATATATATAAAAATACAAGACATTTTGTGATACGGAGGGAGTAGGTATTTTACTGGTATGTCACCTGAACGCCGCTAGTAACACACCTATTAGTGGCGTGCATAAACCCACTGTAACATCCCATTTTTTCAAATTTTGGAATGTTAATAATAAGATGATATTTATTGAATTGCTTTGATTTTCAGGTAAATTCAAAACTTTTTGAGTCCTTATTTAAACCTTTTCAAATCATGTCATAAAAGTTGGTTGATCATTCATCTAATAAAGAAAACTATGGTTGGAGAGTTTATTCAGGAATTCAAAGGGCATTCATTTCGTTTTGACCCTTCTGAAATATTTTTGCTGGGCAATATCACCCACACTCAGATGGGCAATCAGAGAGACTTAATCAGTGCGTAGTAACTAGCGAGCCTATTCTTCTCTCTTTTCCATTGGGCCTATTCTTACACTAAGGTCCATTCCCAGGCATGGACACTGAATTTCCTAATTGACGCTCAGGACGAAAAGTTGTCTACCGACCGAATAGGAACTAGCGAGCGAGCAAACCTAGTGGACCGGTTTTGAAAACCTACTGGATGGTTCCGGAACCGTTTTGTTCTGTTTTGGTTCCTCTTTTCTGTTTTATTAATTTTTTCGTTGATTATTTTTTCTGTTTCTTCATTATTATTTTTCTTCTCATTTATTTTTCATAAATTCATAAATTTTCAAGATTAGAATTTTTTAAAATAGAAAAAAAAATCATATTTTTATAATTTTTTCAACTTTTATTAAAACAATATTCACATTTTCAGAAAAATGTTCGGAATTCCAAATTTTGTTCACATTTTGAAAGATTGTTCAGGAATCGAACATGTGTTCATGTTTCAAAATTTGTTTTCTATTTATCAATAAAATATCATTTTTCAAAAATTGTTCGTGTTTTCATAAAGATGTTCGTGTTCTTTCAAAAAATGTTTGCAAGTTCAATTTTATGTTCAGAGTTTCAAAACATGTTTCCGTTTAAAAAAATTGTTCACAACTCCAAAAAATGATCACCTTTTCCAATTTTGGTCAGTGCTTAAAAATCGTTCGTATTTTAAGAAACAGTTCAAAAAAACTCGTGTTTTTTCAAATTGTTTGAGATTCCCGAAAAAAGTTCACATTTTCATCAGTTTTCAAAAATTTTAAAATTTGTTCACAAAATTTAAAATGTCCATGTTAAAAAAAATCACCTTTATAGATGCAATCACATCAAATTTATCCAAAAAAAAGTTAAGACCTGTCACGGCTTATGGTTCTTATAAACCGCGCTGCTTCTATGTAGGAGGAAGGTTGTCTAGTACATTGGCTAGCTATTATGGTTCACAGCCTGAAAGTCCGTGCATCGATTATTCACGTCCGTAGTTGTTATGTTCCTTGTTTTTCTCTCTTTGCGTGTTTTTTTCCGGTTATTTTTGCTATCTGCGCACTGCTGGGCTGGTCTAGTCGGAAGAACCTCTATGCGGCGCACATCTGTTGGACGCAGTAAGCGTCATATAGGAGTGTTCCCCATGGACAAAGCCATCTCTTCCCTCCGGACTAGAGGAAATTTCAGAGATTAAATTAAAACCCTGATTTGCGGAGAATAAATCCTTTCAGAAGATTAAAACCCCGATTTAATGTTTTAATTCTTCAAAAATCGCAGCGCTCCAAGCCACCATTAATAGCCGCGACCTCATCCATGATCTCTTAGCACACATAAGTACCACAATCGTCCTCATCTCGAACCCCCTCACCCGCACATCGGGACACCCCTCTCATTTCCTCCCCAGCGCAAAGAATTTCTCTCCGGAGCTCCGCCAACTCTGCCGGCCTCGCACGATCGCTATAGGAAGAAGTCGAGGGCTTCGCCAACTCTGCTCGAGGGGGAAGCGATCACGAAGGGCCTCTACATCAACTTTGCCGCACCTTCGATGATGTGTGAGTTGTTCCCCACAGGATCGACGGGTCCATAGCATTAGCTCTCTCTCTCTCTCTCTCTCTCTCTCTCTCTCTCTCTCTCTCTCTCTCTGATCTTCAATACAATGTTCTCCTCGGAGTTCTATTCGATGTAATTTTCTTTTGCGATGCGTTTGTTGGGATTCGATGAATTGTGGATTTACGACCAATTTATTCATTGGAAGTAATTGAGTTATATTCCGAACTTTATTATGTGTGATTGTTATAGCTATGTAATGCTTTTTGATCTATGAGTTTTCTTTGGCCAAGTTGATGATTACTCCCTCTGTCCCACAATATAAGAGCATTTTTTATACTACACTAGTGTCAAAACGCTCTTATATTATGGGACGGGGAGAGTAGATCTTTAGTGGAAATGGTGCATAGTAGTATGTTCAATCTTGTGGTGTCGCGCACATATTTTTATTCTTGCTACTAAGGATAAAACGACGATGTTCTATCATATTAGTTGATCTTATTTTTTTCCACATTATGTCATCATGCTTCAAGGATTACTCGGTTTTTTATGAACTTAATAAGTAGAGAGGCAAGCATAGAAGCGCTCTTGAACTCGAGTAATAATAGTAGACGTTAGTAAGTTTAACGGTCTACTTTTCATGGGCGTAATACCTATGTACTGATCATGTCATGAATAAAAATATATCATCATAAGTATTCACTTTTCTATCAATTGCCTAACAATAATTAGTTTACCCACTGTTTGCTATGTTCTTAAGAGAGATGTCTCTAGTGAAAGCTATGCCCCCCGGGTCCATTCACCATTATTACTAAAACCCTAAAAACCTCGCTGTAATTTATTATATTTTATTTTTCTTTTGCAATTTATATATCTATCACTATCAGAACTAATGCTTGCAATTAACGAGTACAAGGGGATTCACAAGATGAAACTTTTTGACAATTGTTTCTGGACCAAAAGAGACCAAGGAAGCTTCAGGAGGAGTCCAGAAGCCAGATGAGTAGACGGCAAGGCAGCATGATGTGCCTAGTGGAGTAGGCACACCGTGCCCCCTTGTGGCTCCGTCTGACCTTAATCCAGCGCTACAAATTCCAAAATATGTCAGAAAACCCTAGAGCGAGACCCGGAACAATCATTTCGCTACCACAAGTCTCTGTTCTTTCGCGATCCCATCTGGAGTCCTCCGTCGGTTCACTGCTGGAGGGAGAATCTATCATGGAGGGCCTCTACATCAACCTTGCTGCACCTTCGATGATGTGTGACTAATTCCCCACAGGACCTACGGGTCGATAGCAGTAGCTAGATGACTCTCTCTCTCTCTCTCTCTCTCTCTCTCTCTCTCTCTCTCTCTCTGATCTTCAATACTCCCTCCGTTCCTTTATATAAAGTGTATTTGTTTTTTGATAAAATTCCCTAATGTAAGGTGCATTTCTTCTAATTCCTCATAATTCCCTTTTTAGCCCTCCCGAAAAAAAGGAAAGTATCTCTCTCATGATTGTGTGTATATCTCCTTGTAGTAAAAGAAAGAAAATATATCTCTCTCGATTGCATGTATCTCTTATTTTCCTGGACCAGCTGATTTACTTGCCAATAACCAATAATTTTGCAAAGGGTAATTTAGTCCTAACTAATCTATAATTATGTGCCTTGGTCACCGCACCAAAAATAATACACCTTACATAAACGAACTGAGGGAGTACAATGTTATCCTCGGAGTTCTATTCGATGTAATGTTCTTTCGCAATGCGTTTGTTGGGAGCCGATGAATTGTGGGGTATGATCAGATTATTCATTGAAATTAATTGAGTTATATTCTAAACTTTATTGTGTGATTGTTATAACTATGCTTACTGATCTATGAGTTTTCTTTGCCAAGTTGATAATTAGATCTTTACTGAAAGTGGTGCATATTAGTAGTTTCAATCTTGCAGTGTCCTTACTTTGTGACAGAAGGGATAACGAGGCACATATTTGTATTGTCGCTACTAAGGACAAAACGACGGGGTTCAATCATATTATTTGTTCTTATTTTGTCTATATTATGTCATCATGCTTCAAGCATTACTTTGTTTGTTATCAACTTAATACATAGAGAGCCAAGCATAGAAGCGCTCTCGAAATGGAGTAACAGTAGTAGGCGTCAGTAAGTTTAACGGTGTACTTGTCACAGACGTAATGCATATTACTCATCATGCCATGAATAACATTATTCTCTTTTCTATCAATTGACGAACGTAATTTGTGTACCCATCATTTGCTATGTTCTTGAGAGAGATGCCACAAGTGAAAGCTATGACCCCTGGGTCCATTCATCATTATTACTAAAGCCATAACAAGCTCGCTGCAATTTATTATCTTTTATTGTCATTTGCAATTTATATATGTACAACTATCAGTATTAATCCTTGCAATTACTGAGTACAAGGGATTGGCAACCCTCTTGCCCGCGTTGGGTGCAGTATTTTGTTTGTTTGTGTGCAGGCATTGTCGACTTTTGTCTTTGAATCTCTTATTGGTTCGATAACCTTGGTTCTCCACTGAGGGAAATACTATCTGCTACTATGTTACTTCATCCCGCCTCTTTGGAGAAAATCCCAACGCATATCACAAGTAGCACCGAACAACGCGCTGTGCCGACTCTGGCCAGGCACTAGTAGAAAGCAGGGCTTTCGTTCGGGCCAGATAAGCCCATTAGTCCCGGTTCAATCAGAACCGGGACTAATGTGAGCATTGGTCCCGGTTCGTGCGGCTAAAGGCATTAGTCCCGATTCAAAAGAGCCCTTTAGTCCCGGTTCGCGTCTCAAACCGGGACTAAATGTCCCATTTTCAAACTCTACCCCCCGGTGGATCACCTTTTCAGTTTTGTAAAAAGCAAAAGAAAATGATAAAAACTTCAAAAATTAAAATCCTTCGACATGTAGTTATGTTACTGCATCTACTAGTTAGGAAAATTAAAAAACATAAATTTGGACATTTTTTGCAAAAAGTGTAGGGAAAATGTAAAACGGCTATAAATTTTGCATACGATGTCAGAAAAAAACAGAGGCTGCGGCCCCACCAGCCCCTTTAGTACCGGTTCATGCCACAAACCGGTACTAAAGTTGTTTAGTTGCAGCGGTTTTTTAGTCCCACCTCGCTCCGCTAACAGGGTTTTTGAAGGAAATATGCCCTAGAGGTAATAATAAAGTTATTATTTATTTCCTTATATCATGATAAATGTTTATTATTCATGCTAGAATTGTATTAACCGGAAACATAATACATGTGTGAATACATAGACAAACATAGTGTCACTAGTATGCCTCTACTTGACTAGCTCGTTTATCAAAGATGGTTATGTTTCCTAGCCATGGACAAAAGAGTTGTCATTTGATTAACGGGATCATATCATTAGGAGAATGATGTGATTGACTTGACCCATTCCGTTAGCTTAGCACTTGATCGTTTAGTATGTTGCTATTGCTTTCTTCATGACTTATACACGTTCCTATGACTATGAGATTATGCAACTCCGTTTATCGGAGGAACACTTTGTGTGCTACCAAACGTCACAACGAATCGGGTGATTATAAAGGAGCTCTACAGGTGTCTCCGAAGGTACATGTTGGGTTGGCGATTTCGAGATTAGGATTTGTCACTCCGATTGTCGAGAGGTATCTTCGGGCCCACTCGGTAATGCACATCACTATAAGCCTTGCAAGCATTGCAACTAATGAGTTAGTTGCGGGATGATGTATTACGTAACGAGTAAAGAGACTTGCCGGTAACGAGATTGAACTAGGTATTAAGATACCGACGATCAAATCTCGGGCAAGTAACATACCGATGACAAAGGGAACAACGTATGTTGTTATGCAGTTTGACCGATAAAGATCTTCGTAGAATATGTGGGAGCCAATATGAGCATCTAGGTTCCGCTATTGGTTATTGACCGGAGACATGTCTCGGTCATGTCTACATTGTCCTCGAACCCGTAGGGTCCGCACGCTTAAGGTTTCGATGATAGTTATATTATGAGTTTATGAGTTTTTTTGTACAGAAGGAGTTCGGAGTCCCGGATGAGATCGGGGACATGACGAGGAGTCTCGAAATGGTCGAGACTTAAATATCCATATATTGGACGACTATACTCGGACTTCGGAAAGGTTCCGAGTGATTCGGGTATTTTTTGGAGTACCGGAGAGTTATAGGAATTCGCCGGGGAGTATATGGGCCTTATTGGGCCATACGGGAATAGAGGAGAGAGGCCAAAAGGAAGGAGGCCTGCGCCCCCCCTCTGGTCCGGGTGGACAAGGGCGCAGCCCCTTTCCTTATTCCTCTCCTCTTCCCTTCTCCTACTCCAACAAGGAAGGAGGGAGTCCTACTCCCGGTGGGAGTAGGACTCCCCTTGGCGCGCCCCCTCCTAGGCCGGCTGCCCCCTCCCCCCTTGCTCCTTTATATACGGGGGCAGGGGAGCACCTCTAGGCACAACAACACAAGTTGATCTTCGTGATCGTTCCTTAGCCGTTTGCGGTGCCCCCCTCCACCATATTCCACCTCGGTCATATCGTAGCGGTGCTTAGGCGAAGCCCTGCGTCGGTAGAACATCATCATCGTCACCACGCCGTCGTGCTGACGGAACTCTTCCCCGACACCTTGCTGGATCGGAGTCGGGGGATCGTCATCGAGCTGAACGTGTGCTGAACTCAGAGGTGCTGTACGTTCGGTACTTGGATCGGTCGGATCGTGAAGACGTATGACTACATCAACCGCCTTATTATAACGTTTCTGCTTTTGGTCTACGAGGGTACGTGGACAACACTCTCCCCTCTCGTTGCTATGCATCACCATGATCTTGCGTGTGCGTAGGAATTTATTTGAAATTACTATGTTCCCCAACAGTGGCATCCGAGCCAGGTTTTATGCGTAGATGTTATATGCACGAGTAGAACACAAGTGAGTTGTGGGCGATACAAGTCATACTGGTTACCAGCATGTCATATTTTGGTTCGGCGGTATTGTTGGATGAAGCGGCCCGGACCGACATTACGCGTACGCTTACGCGAGACTGGTTCTACCGACGTGCTTTGCACACAGGTGGCTGGTGGGTGTCACTTTCTCCAACTTTAGTTGAACCGAGTGTGGCTACGCCCGGTCCTTGCGAAGGTTAAAACAACACCAACTTGACAAACTATCGTTGTGGTTTTAATGTGCCGGTAAGAACGGTTCTTGCTAAGCCTGTAGCAGCCACGTAAATTTGCAACAATAAAGTAGAGGACGTCTAACTTGTTTTTGCAGGGCATGTTGTGATGTGATATGTTCAAGACGTGATGAGATATAAGTTGTTGTATGAGATGATCATGTTTTGTTGAAGTTATCGGCAATCGGCGTAAGCCCTATGGTTGTCTCTTTGTTGCATAAGATGCAAGTGCCAAATAATTGCTTTACTTCATCGCTATGCGATAGCAATAGTTGCAAGAGCAATAGTTGGCGAGACGACCATGTGACGACACATTGATATAGATCAAGATGATGAAGATCATGGTGTCGTGCTGGTGATAATAGGGATCATGACAGTACTTTGGAGATGGAGATCAAAGGCGCAAGATGATCATGGCCATATCATGTCACATATTTTGATTGCATATGATGTTTATCTGTTATACATCTTATTCTGTTTTTGTTTGACGGTAGCATTTTAAGATGATCTCTCACTAATTATCAAGAAGTGTTCTCCCTGAGTATGCACCGTTGTGAAAGTTCTTCGTGCTGAAACACCACGTGATGATCGGGTGTGATAGGCTCTACGTTCAAATACAACGGGTGCAAAACAGTTGCACACGCGGAATACTCAGGTTAAACTTGACGAGCCTAGCATATACAGATATGGCCTCGGAACACGGAGACCGAAAGGTCGAACGTGAATCATATAGTAGATATGATCAACATAGTGATGTTCACCATTGAAAACTACTCCATCTCACGTGATGATCGGACATGGTTTAGTTGATTTGGATCACGTGATCACTTAGATGACTAGAGAGATGTCTGTCTAAGTGGGAGTTCTTAAGTAATATGATTAATTGAACTTTAATTTATCATGAACTTAGTCCTGGTAGTATTTTGCAAATTATGTTTGTAGATCAATAGCTTGCGTTGTTGCTTTCTTATGTTTATTTTGATATGTTCCTAGAGAAAATTGTGTTGAAAGATGTTAGTAGCAATGATGCGGATTGGATCCGTGATCTGAGGTTTATCCTCATTGCTGCACAGAAGAATTATGTCCTTAATGCACCGCTAGGTGACAGACCTATTGCAGGAGCAGATGCAGACGTTATGAACGCTTGGCTAGCTCAATATGATGACTACTTGATAGTTTAGTGCACCATGCTTAACGGCTTATAATCGGGACTTCAAAGACGTTTTGAACATCATGGACCATATGAGATGTTCCAGGAGTTGAAGTTAATATTTCAAGCAAATACCCGAGTTGAGAGATATGAAGTCTCCAACAAGTTCTATGGCTAAAAGATGGAGGAGAATCGCTCAACTAGTGAGCATGTGCTCAGATTGTCTGGGTACTACAATCGCTTGAATCAAGTGGGAATTAATCTTCTAGATAAGATAGTGATTGACAGAGTTCTCTAGTCACCATCACCAAGTTAGTAGAACTTTGTGATGAACTATAGTATGTGAGGGATGACGAAAACGATTCCCGAGCTCTTCTTGATGCTGAAATCGACGATGGTATAAATCAAGAAAGAACATCAAGTGTTGATGATTGACAAGATCACTAGTTTCAAGAAAAGGGCAAAGGGAAAGAAAGGGAAAATTCAAGTAGAATGGCAAGCAAGTTGTCTCTCGCGTGAAGAAGCCCAAAGCTGGACCAAAGCCCGAAACTGAGTGATTATACTGCAAAGGAAATGGTCACTGGAAGCGGAAATGCCCTGAATATTTGGTGGATAAGAAGGATGGCAGAGTGAACAAGGGTATATTTGATATACAGGTTATCGATGTGTACCTTACTAGTGTTTATAGTAGCCCCTGAGTATTTGATACTTGTTCAGTTGCTAAAAATTAGTGACTCGAAAAGGGGGTTACAGAATCAACAGAAACTAGTTGAGGGTGAAGTGACGATGTGTGCTGGAAGTGGTTCCAAGATTGATATGATCAGCATCGTACACTCCCTATACTTTCGGGATTAGTGTTAAACCTAAATAAATATTATTTGGCGTTTGCGTTGAGCATGAATATGATTTGATCATGTTTATTGCTATACGGTTATTCATTTAAAGTCAAAGAATAATTATTGTTCTGTTTACCTGAATAAAACCTTCGATGGTCATACACCCAATGAAAATAGTTTGTTGGATCTCGATCATAGTAATACACATATTCATAATATTGATGCCAAAAGATGCAAAGTTGATAATGATAGTGCAACTTATTTGTGGCACTGCCGTTTGGGTCATATCGGTGTAAAGCGCATGAAGAAACTCCATAAATATGTACTTTTGGAATCACTTGGTTATGAATCATTTGATGCCTGTGAACCGTGCCTTTTGGGCAAGATGACTAAAACTCCGTTCTCCGGAACAATGGAACGAGCTACTGACTTGTTGGAAATAATACATACCGATGTATGCGATCCAATGAGTGTTGATGCTCATGGCAAGTATCGTTATTTTCTGACCTTCATAGATGATTTGAGCAGATATGCGTATATCTACTTAATGAAACACAAGTCTGAAACAATTGAAAAGTTCAAAGGATTTCAGATTGAAGTGGAGAATTATCGTAACAAGAAAATAAAGTTTCTACGATCTGATCGTGGAGTAGAATATTTGAGTTACGAGTTTGGCCTTCATATAAAACAATGTGGAATAGTTTCACAATTCACACCACCTGGAACACTATAGCGTTATGGTTTGTCCGAACATCGTAACCGCACTTTATTGGATATGGTGCGATCTATGATGTCTCTTATCGATTTACCACTATCATTATGGGGTTATGCATTAGAGACAACTGCATTCACTTTAAATAGGGCACCATCAAAATCCGTTGAGACGAGACCTTATGAACTGTGGTTTGGCAAGAAACCAAAGTTTTCGTTTCTTAAAGTTTGGGATTGCGATGCTTATGTGAAAAAGTTTCAACCTGATAAGCTCGAACCCAAATCGGAGAAGTGCATCTTCATAGAATACCCAAAGGAAACTATTGGGTACACCTTCTATCACAGATCCGAAAGCAAGATATTTGTTGCTAAGATGGATCCTTTCTAGAGAAGGAGTTTCTCTCGAAAGAAGTCAGTGGGAGGAAAGTATAACTTGATGAGGTAACTGTACCTGCTCCCTTATTGGAAAGTAGTTCATCACATAAATCGGTTCCTGTGACATCTACACCAATTAGTGAGGAAGTTAATGATGATGCTCATGGAACTTCAGATCAAGTTGTTACTGGACCTCGTAGGTCAAACAGAATAAGATCCGCACTGGAGTGGTATGGTAATCCCGTTCTGGGAGTCATGCTACTAGATCATGATGAACCTACGAACTATGAGGAAGCGATGATGAGCCCAGATTCCGCAAAATGGCTTAAGGCCATAAAATCTGAGATAGGATCCATATATGAGAACAAAGTATGGACTTTGGTTGACTTGCTCGATGATCAGCAAGCCATGTTAAATAAATGGATCTTCAAGAGGAAGACGGACATTGATAGTAGTGTTACTATCTACAAAGCTCGACTTGTTGCGAAAGGTTTTCGACAAGTTCAAGGTGTTGAATATGATGAGATTTTTCTCACTCGTAATGATGCTTAAGTCTGTCTGAATCATGTTAGCAATTGCCACATTTTATGAAATCTGGCAAATGGATGTCAAAACTGCATTCCTTAAATGGGTATTTCTTAAAGAAGTGTTGTATATGATACAACCAGAAGGTTTTGTCAATCCTAAAAGTGCTAACAAAATGTGCAAGCTCCAGCGATCCATCAATGGACTGGTGCAAGCATCTCGGAGTTGAAATATACGCTTTGATGAGTTGATCAAAGCATATGGTTTTTATACAGACTTTTGGAAAGGCCTATATTTACAAGAAAGTGAGTGGGAGCACTACAGACTCTCTGATAAGAATGTGTAAATAACATATTGTTCATCGGAAATGATGTTGAATTTTTCTGCAAAGCATAAAGGAGTGTTTGAAAAGAGTTTTTCAAAGAAAGACCTCAGTAAAGCTGCTTACGCATTGAGCATCAAGATCTATAGAGATAGATCAAGACGCTTGATAAGATTTTCAACGAGTACATACCTTGACAAGATTTTGAAGTAGTTCAAAATGGAACAGTCAAAGAAAGAGTTCTTGCCTGTGTTGCAAAGGTATGAAATTGAGTAAGACTCAAATCCCGACCACGGCAGAAAATAGAAAGAGAATGAAAGTCATTCCCTATGCATCAGTCATAGGTTCTATAAAAGTATGCCATGCTATGGACCAGACCTATTGTATATCTTGCTCTGAATTTGGCAAAGGAATACAATTTTGATCTAATAGTAGATCACTGGACAGCGGTCAAGAATATCCTTAGTGAGGACTAAGGAGATGTTTCTCGATTATGGAGGTGATAAAAGAGTTCGTCGTAAAAGTTACATCGGTGCAAACTTTTACACTAATCCAGATGATTCTATGTCTCAATCTGGATACATATTGAAAGTGGGATCAATAAGCTACAGTAGCTCCGTGCAGAGCATTGTAGGCATAGAATATTTGCAAAATACATACGGATCTGAATGTGACAGACCCGTTGACTAAACTTCTCTCATGAGCAAAACATGATCATACCTTTGTACTCTTTGGGTGTTAATCACATAGCGATGTGAACTAGATTATTGACTCTAGTAAACTCTTTGGGTGTTGGTCACATGACGATGTTAACTATGGGTGTTAATCACATACAGATGTGAATATTGGTGTTGAATCACATGATGATGTGAACTAGATTATTGACTCTAGTGCAAGTGAGAGACTGAAGGAAATATGCCCTAGAGGCAATAATAAAGTTATTATTTATTTCCTTATATCATGATAAATGTTTATTATTCATGCTAGAATTGTATTAACCGGAAACATAATGCATGTGTGAATACATAGACAAACATAGTGTCACTAGTATGCCTCTACTTGACTAGCTCGTTTATCAAAGATTGTTATGTTTCCTAGCCATGGACAAAAGAGTTGTCATTTGATTAACGGGATCACATCATTAGGAGAATGATGTGATTGACTTGACCCATTCCGTTAGCTTAGCACTTGATCAATTAGTATGTTGCTATTGCTTTCTTCATGACTTATACATGTTCCTATGACTATAAGATTA
Source organism: Aegilops bicornis (assembly GCA_021605145.1). NCBI lineage: Eukaryota > Viridiplantae > Streptophyta > Magnoliopsida > Poales > Poaceae > Aegilops > Aegilops bicornis. The sequence goes on from CM038670.1 coordinate 882,508,386, forward strand.
TGCAACTCCCGTTTACCGGAGGAGCACTTTGTGTGCTACCAAACATCACAACGTAACTGGGTGATTATAAAGGAGCTCTACAGGTGTCTTCGAAGGTACATGTTGGGTTGGCGTATTTCGAGATTAGGATTTGTCACTCCGATTGTCAGAGAGGTATCTCTGGGCCCACTCGGTAATGCACATCACTATAAGCCTTGCAAGCATTGCAACTAATGAGTTAGTTGCGGGATGATGTATTCCGTAACGAGTCAAGAGACTTGCCGGTAACGAGATTGAACTAGGTATTAAGATACCGACGATCAAATCTCGGGCAAGTAACATACCGATGACAAAGGGAACAACATATATTGTTATGCGGTTTGACCGATAAAGATCTTCGTAGAATATGTGGGAGCCAATATGAGCATCCAGGTTCAGCTATTGGTTATTGACCGGAGACATGTCTCGGTCATGTCTATATTGTTCTCGAACCCGTAGGGTCCGCACGCTTAAGGTTTCGATGACAGTTATATTATGAGTTTATGAGTTTTGATGTACCGAAGGAGTTCGGAGTCCCGGATGAGATCGGGGACATGACGAGGAGTCTCGAAATGGCCGAGACGTAAAGATCCATATATTGGACGACTATATTCGGACTTCGGAAAGTTTCCGAGTGATTCGGGTATTTTTCGCGATCTGGAGAGTTACGGAATTCGCCAGGGAGTATATGGGCCTTATTGGGCCATACGGGAATAGAGGAGAGAGGCCAAAGGAAGGAGGCCTGCCCCCCCTTTTCCTTATTCCTCTCCCCATCTTTCCCCTTCTCCTACTCCAACAAGGAAGGAGGGAGTCCTACTCCCGGTGGGAGTAGGACTCCCCTTGGCGCGCCCCCTCCTAGGCCGGCCGCCCCCTCCCCCCTTGCTCCTTTATATACGGGGGCAGGGGGGCACCTCTAGGCACAACAACACAAGTTGATCTTCGTGATTGTGCCTTAGCCGTGTGCGGTGCCCCCCTCCACCATATTCCACCTTGGTCATATTGTAGCGGTGCTTAGGCGAAGCCCTGCATCGGTAGAACATCATCATCGTCACCACGCCGTCGTGCTGACGGAACTCTTCCCCGACACCCTGCTTGATCGGAGTCCGGGGATCGTCATCGAGCTGAACGTGTGCTGAACTCGGAGGTGTCGTACGTTCGGTACTTGGATCGGTCGGATCGTGAAGACATACGACTACACATCAACCACGTTGTTATAACGCTTCCGCTTTCGGTCTACGAGGGTACGTGGACAACACTCTCCCCTTTCGTTGCTATGCATCACCATGATCTTGCGTGTGCGTAGGAATTTTTTTGAAATTACTACGTTCCCCAACAGTTTTTACCACCTTAAATATGTTACTTCTGAAACTATCACAACCACTTGGTCTTCATTGAACTCTATGTGTAGGATCTGTGGCCGCAATAAACCGGCGAAGATTCCTATTGACAATTCAGATTCTACACAAAAAGATCATTGATGATCAATATATTTTTGATGTATATTTTTACATGTTTACACGGACGAAAACTCATCTGTTACACCGGCACTTCACTTTTTAAAACTTATTACAGCTCCAGACTTTTTTGCGTTCAATATGCACGATTCAAAGCCACGTCATCAACTTTCAACCCTTTCTAACATATTTTGCTATTTTTCATGCATTTACAGATTTGTTTTGAGCTAAATGATCCTGAAATTGAAAGGCACTACAAATGAAGTCTGGAAAGGTTGAAACTTGGCATGGTATCATCATTTCACCCCTATCTGGCCATTCAAATATATTTGGTCATGAATTATTATTGTTGAAAATTATCTATATGATTAATAAGTTGGGAGGCAAAACATTAAGCCCCTATCTTTCTCTGTGTTCAATGGATGGTATTTGAGTATGTGGTATTTGCTAAATCAAAGCTCTTACATAGACCCTTCCTGAAAATAAGATGAATTGCAGTTGTTTGATAACTGAGAACATAGTTTGTTAGTTTTCAAAAAAGTTTATGGTCTATGCTTTAACATGTGAATAGCTTGTTATTTGATCATGAGAAGTTTTATTAGATGAGCTACTGCTTTGATAAATAATGATGCTAGAAAAAGTGATTGAAATTATCATTGATCAAACTTGTGCACTTGCTAGCATTCCACATAAAATTTTCTGTTTTTATCATTTACCTACTCGAGGACGAGCAGGAATTAAGCTTGGTGATGCTTGACACGTCTCCAACGTATATATAATTTTTGATTGTTCCATGCTATTATATTATCTATCTTGGATGTGTTATATGCATTTATTGATGTCGCTTGAAGCTACTTCGGTATTTCCCCAAAGAGGAAGGGATGATGCAGCACGGCGGCGGTAGGTATTTCCCTCAAATATGAAACCAAGGTTATCGAACTAGTAGGAGAACCAAGCAACACAACGTAAACAACACCTGTTTGCAAAAAATGTATAATATATCAAAATGTTCAGCACGAAAATCTGCATCCAATTTTGACAGCCTATGGCCTGTTTGCAAATTTTTAGAATCCTCAAATTCTAAAAGGAAAAAAAGATATGCGCAAATTATATATTTTTTTGAATTTTGGTTAAATCTGGTCAAATTGTGGTCCAGCTACTTATTCAAGAAGTATTAGTGTTACTAAATAATTATTCAAGAATATTAGTGTTACTAAATAATTATTTTAGTTTTTTTGAATTTTGGTCAAATCTGGTCAAACTGTGGTCAAACTATGGTCAAACTACTTATTCAAGAAGTATTAGTGTTACTAAATAATTATTCAAGAATATTAGTATTACTAAATAATTATTTCATTTTTTTTGAATTTTGGTCAAATCTGGTCAAACTGTGGTCAAACTATGGTCAAACTACTTATTCAAGAAATATTAGTGTTACTAAATAATTATTGTTTTTTAGAATAATAGTTTCAAACTCAAACAATGAAACATGTGACTTCATTCTCAAGCTAAACTCTTGAGGTTTAATAGGATTGACATCTTTCTATTGTCAGAAAAACAACAAGTGCAGACTTGGAAACGAGAGAGAATAGAACCCGGAAGTTAAGCGTGCTCAGGCTGGAGTAGTGAGAGGATGGGTGACCGGCCGGGAAGTTAGATGATTTGGAATGATGAGAGATGATTAGAGATTAGAGATTAAATTGTAAAATAATTCAAAATTTTAAAAAATAGAATTTTTTTTAAAAAAAAATCAAAAAATTTCAGAAAAAATGTCCTTTAGCTCCGGTTGGTGTTACTAGGACTTTAGTAACACCAACCGGGACTAAAGGTGGAGCTCTAGGCAGCGGTCACGTGTAAAATAAAGTCACATATAAAATAAAGCTGAGCGGTCCACTTGTCATGGACACTCTAGACTAGTAGGCCGGACATCTGCCGTTTGGGCAGATGCGACGGCTCGCCTCATCCCTGAGAGCCTCCTGCCGCAAGCCAACCGCGCGCCCTCGATGAGGCTCTTTTCGGAATGTAGCAATCGCGCGCCCTCGATCTATTCGTCATCGACCAGCTGGCTGACTTGGGCGACCGCGCACCCTCGGTCCACCTGTCATGGACGCACACCGACTGTACTGATCGCGCGCCCTTAGTCCACCCGTCATGGACCCTCCAGCTGAGTCGCCCGGGTCTGAGCCGTCCGGGCAGATTGGACGGCCTAGAGCGGCCCCGAGAAGCTCCTGCAGCATGCCACCTGGCAATGGACGGCTGGGAGGCTCTAATCGCCGTCGAGCAGCCACGAAGACGGGTGCTCCACCGTCCTTTATAGGAAATAATGTATTTTTATTTCTCCAAAAGAAACCAGCCTTCATGTTAAATTTTGTCGAAGTGCTTGCTTGCGTCATGATCCTTGTAACTACAACTATAATTCAGAAGAATAGGGAAGAGTGAAACACTGAATGAGGTCTGGTTTGCTCTGCCTTAGAATTGTAAAACAAACGCACAACGTACATAGTTTTTTATAAACAAAGTGGATTTTTAATTAGAAGTCAAACTGTCGTTATGATTTTTAGTCTAAAAGGTATGTGATCGTCATCTTAGAATGCCAGTATGACACAAGTAGTGGCAGTATGCACGTGCATTGCTGCCTATTTGTATGAAGGTTTGACATTTTCATTACCAACAGCCCGACTGTTAGAGCTTCATTTTTTTTTTGATAAACACTCTATTTGTCCATTTTGGCAAGGATAAGCCTACTGTACATGTCCACTTGTTTACCCACTCGGTCCGTTTACTTCAGAACTAAAATTAGAGACCTAGCTATATTGGTGAGATGCCGTCAACACAGCATATAGAAGTGTTAAAAGGAAGAGTTTTATGGCAGAGGATAAAAGAGTTCCTTTTCTTTTTTCTTGCAAAATATAAGGAACACAAAGTAGCAACAGCATTGATCTATAGACGTTTGTGACATTTAACGTATAAGGTGAAAATGTCCTCTAATTTGGTAAAGGCATGCAAATTTTCTAAATTTCAATATTGTAGTCTAAAACAATCAACATACATCTAAAAGCAAACCCAGTTTAAATTCAGTTTGCTCTTACTGAAATGAAAAATAACTTTGCTGTGAATAAAGGGTGGATTCTGATCTATAGGAAGTGATTTGTTTTCGTTTCAGCACACAAAAAATTAATTTAAATTTAGATTTATGATAGATGTTCCATTTGTCAAACTTTTTGAAAAATATTCGTTATATGGAAACTTTCATCCGGGATGTTACCCTAGAACCTTATATGTTACATATATCTTCAGCTGGGTCCACATGTCAGTCTCTTATCAGTTTGTTAGCAGCTGTAACATTACGTAAGGCAAGTCAAAGGAACCTTGCAGTTTTTAATTCCTAGTATTAGCTTTTGAATGCCTATATAGATCATACCTCGATACAAGCTCCAGCTTCTTCTTGGGCAGACAGTCAGCGGAGCTACACACCAGCGGTAAGATCTCAAGTTCTCCGTAATGTCTTCTCATACATAATTGCATAATACGGATTGGCATGATTATAACTATACTTGCAAATGTAGTAATTCGTACCTTTTCTTTTCTACAAGCCGGCGGTATGAATCCAAATCCATTAGAGATCCCGAAGCAGCCAGTATTTGTCCGTAAAAGAGCAAATCCGCCAGCTCCTTATGTTACCAGTGAAACTACACAAGTTGAAGGTATGCCTCCAGTATCAAGTTTTCAATACGATTTGAACATACATCCTAGTTAGAACAAATATGTATCTGGAATACTCTATATACCAAATAGATTTCATGTATAGTTCCATATTAAGTTGAACCAGTTAGCACTAGCAAAATTCCATTCTCGTTGTATCACACAGTCGATCCGCCTTAGTATACTACAGATGAAATAACAGAGCCGACTCTTCTCCAATTGTATGCCATGCTCTTATAGATAGTATTTGTGTACTATACGTATATCTGAAAATCTAAACTAAACTGTATGTGGTGTTGGTTGTTGTATGAATTCTGTCAGGACCAAAGTTTTAAATAGCTTGCTATAGATTTTGGAGAGCCCTCTCGCTAAAGAGATGGATTTTGAACCCTAACCTTAAAATGACGCTAATAACTCACTATCCCACACTATAGCGCTAAATTCAGAGCCATTAAGCGATGCCTGGACGCTACAACCACAGGAGGGATGTAGACGAATTTCGATGCCTGATTGTATGCTTATTCCTTTTCAAAAAATTCAAGAATTAATAAAGATGTTAAATGGGGCTTAGCTAGCTCCGCTATAGCTTTTCATAGCTTCCGGTCGAGCTGCCGATAAATGGCATAGCCCACTATTAAACTTTTTGGTCAGCACTAGTTTCTGTGCTAGCTACCAGGTTTTCATCCCATAACTTATGTGCCGACTGGGGCGTAGTCGGTTTCCTAGCAGTGCTTGAACTTGCTATTTCTCTTTTTCATATCCTTACTCTGTAATATTACTATGTAATTAGGTTACATCAAATAGTAACGGAGGAGGTAGCCCATTTTAAAAAATAAAATAAAATCTATTTAGGTATGTAATTTAGGTATGTAATCTATTTAGTCTATGGGGGGGAAATCCAATAAGCAATCTTATAGTATTGGATGTTCATGCAGATCGTATTTCAGAAAAGGCCAATCAGCTCATATTAGCCATAGAAAGTATGGCACGCCTGCGTGGTCAAAATGCCTCTGAAGGTGAGACCGTTCGCTTGGGAGAATTCACGGTAGTGTCGTGTGTTGCTACCATTGCTTATGAGCCCCCAAAGTCTGGCAAGGTGAGCCATGGTCCTCATGCATCGTCGTCTGCTAATTATAATGAGACAATGAGTAGGACGTAACGGAGGTCGTGGTTTGCTTGATGTGTGCAGGATGTTGAAAACCAGAAACTGGAAATGATCTGTAGGTGGGAAGACCGTATGAAACCAACAGTGAAATTGCTCCCCGCCCGAAATAGTGAGGAGGATCCAAAGGTACTTCCCTCTCTTTCTCACCTTAACTACTGGGGGTCACAGTTTTATGTTCTTGATACACACAGTCCCTTTTCAGGACCGGATCGATGTCCTATGTGATGTCAAGGAAGTGATACCGAAGGCTGACGCCCTAACTGAGGTCCAGAAAAAGAAAGAAGGGCAGAAAGAAAAAGCAGGGAAAGGAAAGGAAAAGCAAGAGGACCAGAAAAACATAGGAGGGCAGAAAGAAAAAGCAGGGAAATGAAAGAAAAAGAACGAATGCCCACTTCGAGGACAAGAAGTGAAACCAAGCTTCAAAACCACGCTTTGATTTTTGCCCCTTTATTTTCACTGCCCCCCCTAATAAGCCAGCTTGCATGCATGATCGGGCAAACCAGTAGTATTTTTTATAGCTTCGTCCACTCACGTCATTTAATTTTCGTCAACTCCTCGATGCAATGATGCTACACAAGAATAGATTCGATCAGTCTGTTCTTGTGGTTTGGTTATTACTTCTGGTTTGTTATTCTGGGACGTCAACGCTTCTCATTTGGGCTATTTGCCCTACTCGCTCTATCCCGTCATAATATTAATATAATAAGTCGATATTTAGCTTTTGCCATAAGTTAACTATAAGCTAGGGACCTCCAATGCACCCCAGCTCCAAAAATCCACTCTCTTCTCATTTGGGCTATTTGCCCTACTCGCTCTATCCCATACCAATCTTAATTAGTGGATATTTAGCTTTTGTCATAAGTCCAACTATAGGTTCCGTCACTCTTCTTGAGCAAGGCGAGGGGAACCTAGCGCAATTCACCGGTTTTCCCGTTCTCCGCCTCCTCCCTTCCGCCCGTGCTCCGGGTGCGGTGAGGTGTCAGTCGTCGTTGTGCCTGTTGTTGCTGCTTGCCGGAACCCATGATAGGCCCCTCTCCTCCCACAGACATATCTGGCCACCGCACCTGGATCTAGGTGGGTCGTTGGCCGCACACATACGGGCACCCTCTAAGCAGCGGTGTGTTGTCCATGTTCATCAGTGTCTGGGGTCTATACAGGTAAAATTCATTTTTGAAAGTGTGACATATACTTTTGTAACTACTTGCCATGTTACACAAATTTTAGTTCTGTTCTAGAAATTCAAAATATCATACTGGAATTTGAATTTGAAAAATAAAGTAATTCAATCTATTGCATATATTAGGACTTCGCTCGCTCCACCGATTTGCACTACGTGAGGCTCCGCTCCGAGAAGCTAGCTTCGCGGAGCCAAGGCGTTCGGCCCAGCTGCTCGCGTGGAGCCGGAGGAGCGCGGAGCTGGAGAGCTTCCGAACGGCTCCTAGATTTCACTAACTTGGGAGTCTATTTTAGTGATGCCTTTTTCATCCTTGTTATACTTTCAATGTAGATAATATATAATAGTTGTAGTTCAATCCAATTTAGTGTCCCATTTAAATTAAAAAAATATTTTGTGTCCACCAAATGGATGACTAAACATTTTATGTGGATAATCCACGGTACATTTTTCTTGCTTTCAATATGTTTGGGGCCCCTTATATCAACCATTTTCATCGTATTGTGGATTGTGAGAAGCTTGTGTGTATATAAGATTCTATGAATCAACAGGGGAATTGATGCACCGTACCTGAGCTGAAAATGGAGTATGGGATGGAGTCTAGAATGAGCTGGTGAATCTCATCAAGGGAAAATATGTCATGATTCATGTTTATGAGAAGGACCAGTACGAGCGATACATTGGTGATATCTACCGTGACGGATGTTTATCCAAGTAAAACAGAAAATTCTAACATTGTGATTCTTCTGATTGCATTTTGCATGGTTATTGTAAGATTGAGAATGGTTGGTGTCTACATTCGGTAGGAGAAAATGCTGAAGAGGGGCTTCGCATGGTATTCCAAATTTATGACAATTTATTTGAACTTGGGTAAGTACGAAATTTGCCCCCTCAAAACTCGAACTTGTGTTTAATTAGGACAAGTGTTATATAACACCTCCATTGCCAAATTTACAGGCTATCTAATGCCACGGGTGGACAATTAAATTGTAACTGTATAGTTTGTATTTTAATTCTACTTAAAATATGACTAACTGCATAAGAAGGCCCAACCTATATATATTGGAGGCTCAGGTAAAAACAGTGTCGTCCAGCACTCTGGTACCTAAACTAAAGTACCAAAAACAAACCCTAGACCTAATGTCTTTATATGAATGTTGGCAATTTTTAGATGGATAATGAGATCTGTGAAGCCCTATCAAGGATGATAGAGGAGGAGAAGAATGCTGAGGAAAAAGCTAGGGACGTCAAACGGAACTGGATAGTGTTGTAGCTGAAAACTGTATGCTAAATGGTCAGCTTCAGAAATCGAATGAGGCGCTTCGAAATGAGAAAGAAGCATGTAAGCGCATCAAACAAAGGGCTGTTTGGGTTGGCACGTCTATACTTATTGTTGGTATTGCAGTGTTGTGCAGCAAATGGAAAACAATTCCTAGGAAGAATGGTGTTGCTCAGATAATCAGATGTATCACTATGTCAAGATTATGATTTAGTAACTGATAGATATGCCACGGCAGATAAAAACAGTGTAACCAAACCTTGTGGTAATAAGTGGTAACACAATTTATATGTACTTTTGTACCCTTTGTTATAACGACTGGGTTTATTGGAGCACATAATAGTTGAGAATTTATCGCAGCGTGGTCTCAGCATCGGGGTGTTATAACAGCTGCGTCTACTACAACGAACTTTAGCTAAACTCTAACGCACACTGCTGCGATAAATTCCCTTTCAAGTAATCTATCCATCCTGGAAACACAAGCTAAATGATCTGATTGCTGAGATTATGAGCTCCTGCCAGCGGCAAACGACCTGTATTAATTCCTCTTTAATATTATCAAGTACACATTACTAGTTGGTGGCAGTTTGAGATTTAACAAGGAAACTGCAAAGGGACCCAACTGCTGTTTTCTTCGGTTACTGATCATAACTGAGTATCTCTTTGTGCAGCTACGGGTGCAAGCGGGCATCCCACATAAGCCCGCAAAATCGGCAGATTAGTTCAAACTAAACTAAATCTGAACCGGAAAATTGTAACAGACCTTATATACTTTGACTTGGAAGCGGGGCGGATCGGGCGCCGCTCTGCACCCCTATGTGCAGCAAGAGTGGTACGATTTTCCTAAACTACACTACCTGTGCTAAGAAGCTATGCTGCACACTGCAACAATTAATTTACTTCTGAAACGATCTATGCATCCTGGAAAACAAGTGCAGCTTCTTGTTAGCTTGGTTGCAGTTTGGAAAAAAAACTTCATAATTACACTTGTATATATTCTGTGTTTCTCTGAATTAAACCTGCTAATCCAGAAACCTTACAAGGCAATAACCGATTAATAAACCTTTTTGGGTTGCAATCATCGTACGTATCACAAAATTAAGTCTTGAGGCATGTGGACAAATTAATTAATCCCTGAAGAAGTAGAAGCTGCAAACTAAAATGTTTATGAGTTGTGATTAAGCCTTTTTACTGACACGCCGACTCAAGGGGATGGAAGGCATGAACCACGCTGGCGGCTGCGACGAGCTCAGGTACAGCCCGAGTGCCTCGACCTCCTCCACCGTGCCGTCCTTGAGGCTGAACACCCTGATGCTGACACCACGCCGCCCATCGTCCTGGGTGTAGTAGACGCAGCTGGCCCTGAGCTCCGGGCGCTCCCTCGTCGACACGCAGATCAAGCCATTTGCCCCGTCAAACAGTGTGGCGTCGCCGATGTCATCCGTCTCCTTCCACGGCTCGCCACCGGCGTCGAGGACGTGCACCTTGAAGCACGGCGGCGTGGACTTCCACCAACACGTGATTTCCTCGGACTCCTTGACCACGACCATCAGCCGTCCTCCCGGCGCCACCACGACGTACTTGCGGCGCTCCAGACTGCTGGGCAGCGGCGGCAGCAGCAGCCCTGGATCGACCACCGTGCTGGTGAACACGCCGGGGACGTCGGCGTCCTGCTCCCATGTCTCCACCTCGCCGGAGCAGGAGATCGAGTAGAACCTGCCCTCGTGGTAGACGGCGTCCTCGATGCCGTCGCGCGAGGGTCCCATCGGCCACGTGACACTCTCCGATCCGACCTCCGCAACGCCGTGGCGTGAGGGCGCCAGCCTCCACGCACAGCCGTCCGCCGTCGCAAAGGCCACGGCGCCGTACCGTGGATCGGTGATCAGCATGGCGATGGCGGAGGAGTCGGAGAGGACGACCTTGCGGTAGAAGCGGTGGCGCATCCCTTGGGGGGTTAACGATACGGTTCGGTCCGGGTATGGCGGGGGAGCCCTGATGAACCGCTTCAGATCGAGAGAGAAGATGGAGCCCCCAGCAGGTTGAGTTTGGGCGTTGACGCAGGGGATGGTGTCGATGGCCGGAAGCACGCGCCGCTCGCCGGTGACTGGGTTGACGAGGCGCAGCCGGGCCCGATCGTCCGCGGTGACGAGCCACCCATGGAAGGAGGAGGATCCCAGAACGGCGGGGTCGGGGTCCACGGCGCACACGACTGCGGAGCGGCGCTCGGCGAGCGAGAAGAGCGTGGTGGTCTCCAGGCAGTCGCCGGGCAGGACGAGCCACGGCGCCTCCTGCTTGCCGAAGGCAGCGTCGAAGGCGAGGCGTTCGAGGAGGCTCAGGCGGGCTTGGATGTTGTCTAGCATCTCCGGCGGGAGGCATGCGACGGCCTCCGCCGTCTGAGTTGGCCGCATTGGAAGGATCGATCTGGGAGATGGATCAGCTGGGCCTAGGTTTAGGGTTTAGCTAGGTGCTGCATATTTTTTTTATAAGCCTGTGGTGCCTCCATGCAAACTCCTATTCCCTCCGTCCCATAATATAAGAACGTTTTTTATACTAGTGTAGTGTTAAAAACGTTCTTATATTTTGGGACAGAGAAAGTAGGTCCTAGCTATAGCCTCATATTTTTCACTATCACATTTTTCTCTTATGTTTGTGCGTAAACAGTTATATACACTCTAATTTATCCTTAGTTTTAGAAGAGTGCTGGACCTCCACAACGTCAAACCATAGAACACAGCTCCTTTCGGTCAAACCCTAGGAAAGTTTGGCAATGATATAAGTTGAATTTCTCACCGTTCAACATCACACACTTAAAAATTACATTTTGAACCACTTTCTTAATTTTCAAATTCAAATTTAAGATGGCATTGATTCCAAATGCATGAACTAGACAAGTTCAATCAAAAGCAAGCCATCATATTATGTTTCAAAAAAAAAAAGAGGAAAACATCATGCACACATTCAACCAAAAGCACATCACTACGAAAAGATCTCGTGTCGTGGGCACCGCTACCTCTAAGTGTGCATCGCTCCCTCCTCTGATCATTGGCCGCTCCATGCCATCCTGGATGCCATGATCTACGAGGTTAAAGTGCACAACTAGCGCCTGGTGAAGAACATGCTCGCTCAGGGATATGAGCTTCACAATCGGCGTATAAAAAACCGGGTGTATTTTGTATTGCTTGCAGAAGGGGGAGACGATGGTTCACCATTTGTAGAGGTGCCCGAACTCCATGCATGTCTAGGGATGTCTCGCACGAGCTCAGGGTCTACAAAACCAATCACCTTCGCGTGTGTCAGGAACTACTCAACTAGTACCTAGGACAAGCAAAAGCATCAGAATGCAAAGCATTGTTTCAAATAGACCGGTAAATACATGCAACTCAACCGAAGAGTTGTCAAAATCTCGGCCTCCTTTTATTTTAACTCCCACAAGCCACAATTCTCTCTGGAGTGAAAATTTTCTAATGTGATGCTTGAAGGTCCATGCTTAACATGTGTCCGGGGGTTTTGGCGGTCAAAGGAGAATCTTTATGTTTATTGTTAGAACCGTCATATACAAAGGTGCACACTTTGGGGGCCTCTTTGATACAAAGAATTTTCATAGGAATTTTGTAGGATTAGAATCTTCTATATCTAAATAACTAGCCCCAATTAACCAATTTCTCTTAACATGCAAGCATGACACCTCATCAAGCAACATGTATTAAAAAGGACCCACCTCATCATTCAATGAATCATAGAAAAAAGTTCATCTCAGCATGTAAACATGCATGATATCTTATATCTTTCTTATATTTACTAATTGGAGACACCATACGAGACGCCACGTTAAATTTAGAGGTTATAAAATTGTGTCCATTAGATGGACTAATTATCAATTAACAGCCGTCAGATCAGATGAGGCCCGCTCCACCAATTTTGCGTGAGAAGGACTCCTCTCTTTCCTTTTCGTAGTTTCAATAGAGTAGAAACGAAAGAAAAAAAAACTCATATGACCACTTTCCACATCTTTCCTCTGTATAATAAAAAGAAAGGAACAAACCAGATCGTTAAGTCCTACCCCAAGTTGATTGGCTGGTGGAAGCTAGAGTTGCCGCAATACGTGCTAGCGGAAGCTCACGTACGTACGTGGGCAGCCTGGTAGAGCTAGCTTGATCCATCCGTTTTATCCTCGTCGACGCCTCGGCGGAACGTCTCGGCAAGAATAGAAAAAGGCAAAAACACCAATAGATGATTGATAGCTGCATGCGCGTCATGCTCCTGTTTCTCTTTATTTCTTCTCAACGATACAAATTACAGGGCTGGGCTGGACGTACATATATATATGCTTGAAGATAGGGTAGCAGCTAATCGACTTGATGTAGTATTGATTTTTTTTTAAAAAAGGAGGATGACCATCGGCCTCTGCATCTGGGCGATGCATACGTCCACTTTATTAATTATTCTCACAAGACCTTACAAAGTCACACAACAGTAAAACTAAAGCCGCCGTCTAAGCAACAAACTGTCGCTACACCTATCCAGTTGATGAAGGGGCGCAGATAGCCTGAGCCTAATACCAAACAGACATCGCAGCCAAGCCTAACATTTAAGACCTGAGACCCCAACCTAGCCACTTGCCGAGTCTGGGGCACACACTGGTCCGACGTGCTCTCAGAGGCCGCCGCCGCGAACTGCCACCGCTCCATCTTCAGAACTGTATTGATGCATCAACCTTGCTCGGTTCGGCTATCGTCGACGCCACCACGGTGCCCAACGGCACCTCCTCCCCGCGCGCAAACAGCTGAACACGCCGCGGTCGCCACTGATACACCTCAGCGCCATGCTGCCAAGTACCACCAGCCGACACAGCTTGAAGCGATTGGAGGAAATGTCACGCGTAGCACCTGCCGACCAGGCATGACCAAGTGTAGCACCTGTCGGTCAGGCATGACTTGACATCTCCACCAAAGCTCCGTGCAAGACGAAGCCGCTTCACCTCCTGCCTCTGACTTCCAGCGCTGCTCCACAAAACGATGCTCCCAAGAGAGAAATGACACCGCAGTGCCGCCGTCTTCCGGTCTGGAACACCAGCTCCTAGGGTTTCCCCCGGAGCAATACGAGTGGGTCGACGGTAGTGTTGGGGAACGTAGTAATTTCAAAAAATTTCCTACGCACAGGCAAGATCATGGTGATGGCATAGCAACGAGAGGGGAGAGTATTGTCCACGCACTCGTGAGACCGTAAGCGGAAGCGTTATGACAACGCGGTTGATGTAGTCGCACGTCTTCATGATCCGACCGATCCAAGTACCGAACGTCACGGCACCTCCGGAAGTTCAAGACACGCTCAGCTCGATGACGATCCCGGACTCGATCCAGCAAAGTGTCGGGATGAGTTCCGTCGACGACGGCGTGGTGGACGATGATGATGCTACCAACAGCAGGGCTTCGCTGTGACGATATATGACCGAGGTGGAATATGGTGGAGGGGCACCGCACACGGCTAAGGAACGATCCGTAGATCAACTTGTGTGTCCATGGGGTGCCCCTGCTCCCGTATATAAAGGAGCAAGGGGGAAGGAGGCCGGCCATAGGAGGGGCGCGCCAAGTGTGGTGTCCTACTAGGACTCCCTAGTCCTAGTAGGATTCCACCTCCCTTGTTGGAGTAGGAGAAGGGGAAAGAGGGGAAGAGGAATAAGGAAAGGGCTGCGCCTTGTCCAATTCGGACCAGAGGGGGCGCTGGCCTCCTTCCTTTGGCCTCTTTCCTCTATTCCCGTATGGCCCAATAAGGCCCATATACTCCCGGCGAATTCTCGTAACTCTCCTACTCAAAAATACCGAATCACTCGGAACCTTTCCGAACTCCGAATATAGTCGTCCAATATATCGATCTTTACGTCTCGACCATTTCGAGACTCCCGTCATGTCCCCGATCTCATCCGGGACTCCGAACTCCTTCGGTACATCAAAACTCATAAACTCATAATATAACCGTCATCGAAACCTTGTTGCGTGCGGACCCTACGGGTTCGAGAACTATGTAGACATGACCTAGAACTATTCTTGGTCAATAACCAATAGCGGAACCTGGATGCTCATATTGGCTCCTACATATTCTACGAAGATCTTTATCGGTCAAACCACATAACAACATACGTTGTTCCCTTTGTCATCGGTATGTTACTTGCCCGAGATTTGATCGTCGGTATCCAATACCTAGTTCAATCTCGTTACTAGCAAGTCTCTTTACTCGTTACGTAATGCATCATTCTGTAACTAACTCATTAGCTACATTGCTTGCAAGGCTTATAGTGATGTGCATTACCGAGAGGACTCAGAGATACCTCTCCGACAATCGGAGTGACAAAACCTAATCTCGAAATACGCCAACCCAACATGTACCTTTGGAGACACCTGTAGTACTCCTTTATAATCACCCAGCTTAAATTGTGACGCTTTGGTAGCACCCAAAGTGTTCCTCCAAAGAACGGGAGTTGTATAATCTCATAGTTACAGGTGAACATGTATAAGTCATGAAGAAAGCAATAGCAATATACTAAACGATCAAGTGCTAGGCTAACGGAATGGGTCATGTCAATCACATCATTCTCCTAATGATGTGATCCCGTTAATCAAATGACAAATCATGTCTATGGCTAGGAAACTTAACCATCTTTGATTCAACGAGCTAGTCAAGTAGAGGCATACTAGTGACACTATGTTTGTCTATGTATTCACACATGTATCATGTTTCCGGTTAATACAATTATAGCATGAATAATAAACATTTATCATGAAATAAGGAAATATATAATAACTTTATTATTGCCTCTAGGGCATATTTCCTTCAGTCTCCCACTTGCACTAGAGTCAATAATCTAGTTCACATCATCATGTGATTCAACACTAATATTCACATCTGTATGTGA
This sequence comes from Aegilops bicornis, assembly GCA_021605145.1. Classification (NCBI taxonomy): domain Eukaryota; kingdom Viridiplantae; phylum Streptophyta; class Magnoliopsida; order Poales; family Poaceae; genus Aegilops; species Aegilops bicornis. The sequence goes on from CM038670.1 coordinate 882,524,088, forward strand.
TTAACACCCATAGTTCACATCGTCATGTGACCAACACCCAAAGGGTTTACTAGAGTCAATAATCTAGTTCACATCGCTATGTGATTAACACCCAAAGAGTACTAAGGTATGATCATGTTTTGGTCGTGAGAGAAGCTTAGTCAACGGGTCTGTCACATTGAGAGCCGTATGTATTTTGCAAATATTCTATGTCTACAATGCTCTGCACGGAGCTACTCTAGCTAATTGCTCCCACTTTCAATATGTATCCAGATTGAGACTTAGAGTCATCTAGATCAGTGTAAAAAGCTTGCATCGATGTAACTCTTTACAACGGGCTCTTTTATCACCTCCATAATCGAGAAATATTTCCTTAGTCCTCACTAAGGATGTTCTTGACCAATGTCTAGTGATCTACTCCTAGATCACTATTGTACTCCCTTGCCAAATTCAGAGCATGGTATACAATAGGTCTGGTACATAGCATAGCATACTTTATAGAACCTATGACTGAGGCATAGGGAATGACTTTCATTCTCTTTTCTATTTTCTGCCGTGGTCGGGATTTGAGTCTTACTCAATTTCACACATTTGCAACACAGGCAAGAACTTTTCTTTGACTGTTCTATTTTGAACTACTTCAAAATCTTGACAAGGTATGTACTTATTGAAAAAACTTATCAAGTGTCTTGATCTATCTCAATAGATCTTGATGCTCAATATGTAAGTAGCTTTACTGAGGTCTTTCTTTTAAAGAACTCCTTTCAAATACTCCTTTATGCTTTCCGTAAAAATTCTACATCATTTCGATCAACAATATGTTACTCACATATATTTATCGGAAAGGCGGTAGTGCTCCCACTCATTTTATTGTAAATACAGGCTTCACCGCAAGTCTCAGATAAAACTATATGCTTTGATCAACTTAGCAAAGCGTGTATTCCAACTCTGAGATGCTTGCACCAGTCCATAGATGGATCGCTGGAGTTTGCACATTTTGTTAGCATCTTTAGGATTGATAAAACCTTCTGGTTGAATCATATGCAACTCTTCTTTAATAAATCCATTAAGGAATGCAGTTTTGACATCCATTTGCCGGATTTCATAAAATGTGGCAATTGCTAACATGATTCGGACAGACTTAAGCATCGCATTTAGTGAGAAAATCTCATCGTATTCAACACCTTGAACTTGTCGAAAACCTTTGCAACAAGTCGAGCTTTGTAGATAGTAACACTATTATCGGTGTCCGTCTTCCTCTTGAAGATCCATTTATTTAACTTGACTTGTCGATCATCGAAAGGTGTCAACCAAAAGTCCACACTTTGATCTTATATATGAATCCTATCTCGATTTTATGGCCTCAAGCCATTTCATGGAATCTGGGCTCATCATCGCTTCCTCATAGTTCAGAGGTTCATCATGGTCTAGTAACATGACTTCCGAACAGGATTACCGTACCACTCACAGTGCGGACTGTACTTTGGAAGACCCACGAGGTTTTGTAGCAACTTGATCTCAAGTTTCATGATCATCATCATTAGCGTCCTCACTAATTGGTGTAGGAATCACTGGAACTGATTTCTGTGATGAACTACTTTCCAATTCGGGAGAAGGTATAAATTATCTTATCAAGCTCTTACTTTCCTCCCACTCACTTCTTTCGAGAGAAACTTCTTCTCTAGAAAGGATCCATCTTAGCAACGAATAACTTGACTTTGGATCTGTGATAGAAGGTGTACCCAATAGTTACCTTTGGGTATTCTATGAAGACGCACTTTTCCGATTTGGGTTCGAGCTTATCAGGTTGAAACCTTTTCATATAAGCATCGCAACTCCAAGCTTTAAGAAACGGCTTAGGTTTCATCGCTAAACCATAGTTCATACGGTGTCATCTCAACGGATTTAGATGGTGCCCTATTAAACGTGAATGCAGCTGTCTCTAATGCATAACCCCAAAACGATAGTGGTAAATCGGTAAGATACATCATAGATCGCACCATATCCAATAAAGTGCGGTTACGATGTTCGGACACACCATTATGTTGTGGTGTTCCATGTGGCGTGAGCTGTGAAACTATTCCACTTTGTTTTAATTGAAGACCAAACTCGTAACTCAAATATTCATCTCCACGATCAGATCGTAGAAACTTTATTTTCTTGTTATGATAATTTTCCACTTCACTCTGAAATTCTTTGAACTTTTCAACTATTTCAGACTTATGCTTCATCAAGAAGATATACGCATATCTGCTCAAATCATCTGTGAAGGTCAGAAACTAATGATACTTGCCACGAGCATCAACACTCATTGGATCGCATACATTGGTATGTATTATTTCCAACAAGTCAGTAGCTCGTTCCATTGTTCCGGAGAACGGAGTTTTAGTCATCTTGCCCAAAAAGCACGGTTCACAAGCATCAAATGATTCATAACCAAGTGATTCCAAAATCCATCTTTATGGAGTTTCTTCATGCGTTTTACAATCGATATGACCCAAACGGCATTGCCACAAATAAGTTGCACTATCATTATTAACTTTGCATCTTTTGGCATCAATATTATGAATATGTCACTACAACAAAATTGACATACTGTGACGAAAATCCTTGTGACGATGGTGGACAACGTCACCTAAATGCCTAATGTGTGATGTTCTTATAGGTGGCGTCACTAATTACCGCAAATCGGTGACGTTAGACGTCACTGGGATGCCTCGGCCTTTCAAAGACACACAGTTGCCAATTTACGTGATTTATTTGGTATTTTGTATGATTTAACTAGCCGGAGTCACCGAATACTACAAATATGTGATGATCATTTTTTGTCATGTAGCGTCTAGCAAAGGGGGGTCCACCATAGCTAGTTCACGGGTTATCGAGAGGTAGGAGCCATGCGTCGGTTTTGGCAATGGGACCCGCCACCATTTTTTTAAAGTCTATTTAGTGTTGTAATTATTTTATTTTATCTAATATAAGTAGGTAGTTGCCATGGAAATACTTATGAATATTATATTCTTAAAAAGGGAAGACCTTGTTTTGTTCTTTTTTAGATGGTTATTTTGTTCTTTCTAATATAAATAGGTAGTGGCTCGACAAAAAATTTAATCAGGCATTAAAAATATAAATTTTAAAACAATTGTTTTTGTTTGGCAATGTATATGCTGAAAACTTCAATTGGGCGCTGGTGAGCTAATTTTGTATCGTTCTATCTCAAAAGTTAAAATGAAAATAGGAGAGTCGATGACATCTTACTTTTTTTTATTCTTATCTATAAACAGACTTGGCAAAAAACTTGAATGAGGCGCTCGTGAGATCATATTGTTTCGTTCTATCAATAAAAACTAAAAATAAGACAGGAGAGTCGATGCCAAAAGGATTATTACAGGAGTCAGAACCGGCATTAGGAAAGAGTAGCGGACGCTATGCAAATCGTGCTATCATATGCTTGGACTATATGTTGCCATTAGGAAAGACTTTGGACGCTACACAAATCATGATATCATATTCTTGGACTACACGCCTGGGCGTGTGTGACTATATCTGTTGTTTTTTTTTTTTTTTGAGGGAGACTATATCTATAGGTTAGTTATTTCTTCCCGGGGCATATGTGACTCGATCTGATCATCTTCTCGGTTCTAGCTGGCGGCGTTTCACGGCGGGGAGAAGCAGGACGGCGATAGCCGAAGCACGGCACAGATCGCTTCCGGCTAGCTGTTGCCAATTGAAGTGCATCCACTCCCCTGTACCACCTCACACGGATCCATCTGGCCACCATATCGACATATCGTACGAGGCGTTACAGCGCCGCCGCATCGCACCGGCTACCACACCGCTCCTCCGCCTCTCCCTCTTACCTCCATTCTTCCACCACAGACATCGCATTTGCTCGTCGCCGACGGGGACAACGTCGCTCGTCCTCAACCTGTCCCCAACTGGCCACCGTCCCGTCACCAACTGTGCTCAGAATTTGCAGTATCTATCCATCACCTGACGAAGGCGTGGAGTTTAGACTTGCCAGTGCTCCCGGCTTGGCCCCAACTCCCAAAGCGTCGATGGAGCCGACCCCTGCAAGGTAAATTGTGTGAACAACTGAACTGTTACTTCTGCTGTTGTATTGTGTGTACTAATGTTACTATGATGTAGCATAGATAGATGCATGGTTTTGCAATGACAGTGAGATATATATGTTTTTGTATAAGACATCCACAAGTCAGTGGCCTTTGGAAACCAAGCATATATGCTGTACTTGGGAAAGACAATGTTTTGGAGGTTGCCTTAGTATATGTTCTCATCAATCTTGAAGGGGTTAAATTTGTGCCCGTTTTTTTATTTCAGTTTAGTAGTGGGTTCACTAGTTGTGTTAGTAGTAGATTTTGCTTCAATGCGGTGTAAGCATAATTTTGCTAACGGTAAACTATTTTGTTGTAGTGCATTGTGATGTAGACCCTTGCTCTGAGCCATTGAAAAATAAAATTGGGTTTGTTGGGCACCGAAGATTTCTGCCTACCAAGCATGGAGAAAGGTCGGTCTTTTTGTTTCGTGGTGATTGGTTTGATCTCCATGGCAAGGCGACCGGCATGAAAGATGATGGTTACTTCAAAAGTCTTAATGTTAAGGTGCTTCAATACAAGAAGGATACTTTCATCTTGGCTTCTCAAGCAGAGCAAGTGTTTTACATGGAGGACACAAAATATGGAAATGACTGGAATGTGGTGCAGACTTTCAGTCATAGACATTTGTATGATGTTGCTGAACTAGAGACAGGCGAGCTCAATGCTACAGATGCATACCAGGAAGAAATGCCCTCGACAACTTCCACTGTGAAGGATATTGATCAATTGTTCGACACTTATAGCCGTGATGATGAAGAAGGCACGCCTGTTCATGCTAGTATTGTTCACGATCTTCTCAAAGATGACAACAATTATGATGAAGATAGTGGTACTGACGATGATGGACAGGAAGATGGTGCACTGAGTGAGAATGAGCATTCAAGTGATGATGAGTAGATTGTGTAATGCCTATTTGTATTTTACCAAAGTTTAGCTCTTTTATGTTTTTTATATGTTCATGTTCACATAATACAGTAGAGACCATGGTTCAGATTTGAGACATACATTGGTGATTTGGTCAGTACTTACAGGTAATTGGACTCGTAGATAGTTTTACTTGACATCTACTTAACTGATACGTGTGTGCAAAAGTGCAGTACTGAACATGGCGATTGATCAAGCACTCACCCTGCTGCCCTCTTTGCACGCGCCTCCTGAAGAACCACCGAGACCCGATCCTTCTCCTCTAGCGCGACCCCTCCCGACTTCTCCCCTGCACCGCGTGTATCCTCAAGCACCGCCTGGGCCCCCGGAGAACGGCTGGAGAAAGAAGCCGCGCCGTGGGAGCAGCGGGGGAAAGGGACGCCACTGTGCTTCGGACAGCACGCTGTTGCGGAACCGCCGCCGGCGAAGCAGGCGCCCCTGCAGCTCGAGCAGCAAGCAGAGGGGCGAGGGCGCTCGGCCCGAACGGCGCTCTTTGGGAGCCACCGGCGGCGAGGTGCGGCAGCGGGTCGTCTTGGCCTTCACGCGGGGTGCGGCGTGATTTGGGGAATTTTTGTGGATAACGACATGGAGGAGACGAGGAGCAGCTGAGTGTGAGCGTTTTTTTAAGCATACACCATAGTGGTAGACAAACATAATTTTTCTGAATGTTCATGGGAAATACAATGAATGTTCATTGAATTCAAAAAAAAATCTGCAAAATTCAAATGTTCTTCATCGAAAATACAAATCAATCTTCAAAAAAAATAGAAATGTTTAATCAAAATTTAAAAAATGTTCAATTTTTACAAATTGTGAACATTTTTCTGAATTCGCGAACATTTTTATGGATCAATGATCGGGAAAGGAAGTGATTGTGTGAGGCGACCGTGCGGCGCTGCGGAGATGCTACTGCCCACCCGGGCTTGAGGAGTCGTTGTCGGATCTTTTCTCGACCATGGCGAGGTAGGAGTAGGGCGGATGGAGGAAGTGGAGAAGACGAAACTGGAATGGAGTGGACATGTGTAATAGGGTTTGGTCCCACTTCGGACATTTCTAGGGACAGGGGTGGGGTCAGTGTAGGATGGTCCGCCTTGCAGACGCGCCCGGTCTTTCCCATACCCACCCCAGGTATGGATTGTATATGAGGGCTATCGCTCAGCCCGGCCATATATGGATGGTGTGAGGAGCCCATCTAACATCCCACGTACACCCCCATCGATTTAGTTGATGAAGAACTAGGAGGGTGACGATCGAGGATGAACCCTAGTTCGCTTACGTTGGAGGTTGGGGGATATGTGCATGAGTAAAATCAGACTATGAGACAATCTTCATTGAAACACATCATCATGGAGCCCCCTCCTCCCCAAGAAATTAGGGCTCCTCTTCCTCCCACCGGCGCGGCCGTCGGTCCGCCTCGTCTCTGGTGGCCGTAAGGCATTGGGGTCTGGTGAATCCCGGCCCTTGCCGATGGGAGGGCTCCATTTTTAGATGTGTTTTTGAGATTTATAAGGGATTATGTCCTGCTCAGAAAGTTGAGATGGCGGGGCTCCCTAAAGATGGAAATACGGCTCTCCTCGCCTGGCCGCAGTTTCGGTGGTGCATCTAGCATTGTCGGTGGGCGTGTGGAGGTGTGTCTCCAGCACATCCATCTTTGGTGGATTTGCTCGGATATTGTCTTCGTGTTGGATCCTTCTGATCTATGCTACTCTTCCTCGATGACAGTTGATGTTCGGCTGATTCTATGGTGCTTTAGCACGGCAACTTCCCGACTGTCCACTACAATAAGTTTTACCCGGCTCTGATGAGGGAGGGGCGATGACAGCGGCGCGCCTTTGCCTCGCTTCAGTGCTTGGAGTCGTCGCTAGGTGGTCTACAAATCTAGATATATTTTTTTGGTATTCGTTGTACTGTCATGATTGAAAGGAGTAGATCAGATGTTTTCCTAAAAAAAAGAAAAAATCATCCCAACTTACCAATTTTATTTACACAAGCAGTTAAAATAATCACTCATTTGCATTTTGTTTTTTTCCAGATCACATACTTAAGATCCCTCTATACAATTTTCGGCATATTTATTTACAGTTATCCCAAAAAACAACATGGAAAATACCACATCATATTGTTCATGTATGATTTACTTTTTAATAATTATTTTGTACTTATTTCGAATTAAATGAATTACATAATATTAAGTAAAATAAATTATGAAAATACATCATCTCCTCGCAAAAAAAAAACTCTTTTCCCTCCACCCACGTACTATTTTCCATTCATTTTCTATATTTTTTCCCGCATTCACCCTGTGTCCCCACCAGTCAAAGACCCAGCCAAAGATTATCCTTCTATTTCCCCCGCGAACAGGCGCCGCTAAAAGCCATTTTTCTCGTCAGATTCAATCGACACCACGACTGCGGCGATCAGGGCCGGCAGATTGGGGGTGGCCGCCGCGCCGTCCGAGCTCGGATCCACCAACATCAACCATCCCCGTGAGCACTCCGCTATATTCCCCCCTGATTTCAGCGACCGGCGACGATGGATTGGAGGAGGCTGCCCGACCGTCCGAGCACGGATCCACCGCATCAACCGGCGACAGTGGATTGGAGGCCGCCCCACCCGGCTCTCTTTCCCGAACGATTGCAGCGATCGGCGGCGGCTCACGGTAAATTTCTTATCCCGCCCTCCTCATACCCCAAGCTCTAGACGTAGGGGATCATCAGGGAAGCGATTTGGGGGATAAAAGCACCCACGGGTGTGTGACTTATTTACATGTCTGAATACAGCGACCATGTGGCAAATACAATAGCTCTGTAAGATTTACTTGGTCTTTATTCAGTTGTCATGAGATTTCCTGTAATACAACGACCATGTCCCTGTTTGTGGCTCTGCTACCCCTTAAAAGTCTTCACCTACGATCGTCATAACTCAATAAAGATTGAGTCTGCTCTTGTTCTTGATACAATATATTACCATATGGAGTTCACGGTGTATGTTCTTTATTTCGAATTCTAGATAAAGACTGAGTCTGCACTTCTTCTTGTTCAAAACTGAATAAAGAGCGACTCTGCACTTGTTTGAAACTGAATAAAGACCGAGTCTATGAGTCTGCACTTCTTTTTGTTCAAAACTGAATAAAGAGCGACTCTGCACTTGTTTGAAACTTGAATAAATACTGAGTCTATGAGTCTGCACTTGTTCTTGTTTAACTGAATTCTGGACGCTCCATATTTCCAAGTATTTTATTTATTTCTTGTGATATGCATAGCAGTGAATATCTTGCGGAACAGAAACACAAGGGTGAGGCGTATTTGAAGGAAAGGGATGCAAGGATTGCGGAACACAAGGCCGTGGAGAGGGAGTATCTTAAAGACATAAAAAGCTTAGCTCGTAGCCTTGTATACCCTAGTGCCTCTAATGTGCAACCGACACAAAATGCACGAGCTGCTGATGATCGCAGCGACTCAGAGTATGAACCAGATGCTGAAAAGGAGGCCCATGGAGAGGAAGAGGATTTGAGAGATGAAGAAGAAGAGGTACATTGTGGATTCACCTTCCTTGTATCATGTATATGCCACTGTGCACTATGCGTACTCAAAGATTTCTTCACATTTTTTGTCCCTCCACTTTTCCTAATTAATCTAGATGATGGCATCTCTGTTCACTGCATTCCTATTTGAACCTCTGTTGACATTGCATAAGTTAGTGTTGATTAACTGCCTTATTTTACTCACTTGTTTGACCCAGGCACCTGAAGGTTCTGCCATGCCAAAAACGAAAAAGCGTGTCAGATGCAAAAACAGTGCAGCTGCTACCTCAAGAATAACAAGATCTAGAGCTACCAGAACAACTGAGTCATTTGAGGCTACAAACCATCAAGAACAGTCTGCACCAAACCCAACAAACACATCACCTCACCTAACTTCTAAGGATAGCAACTTGCCTGATGCTGATTCAAGGGTACAAGGTTCTCAAGACATGATAGGCACATCCGGATAATCAGATAACATGATTACATTACAAGGCCAAGGTAGATGCGACATCATTGCTTCACCCCTTCTATTTTCCACTTTAAATTGTAACCTTCTAATTTATCTGCCAACTTGTAATGTAGATGCATTAGCATGCTCCATTGGTCCAACTGATCGACGTCCGTCAAGGAGATGTCGTGGACGTAGACCAACCATGGGGCATGGGCTTCAGGAGTATGCAAGCAGAAATGGAGGGGGGAAAATGCGTATTGATTTTACAGCGGGGAAAGTGAGACCTACAAACCCAGTACAAGCAGCAAAGATTTCTTCTGAGTGTGGTATTCACATCAGGAGCAGAATGCATGTTGCTAGGCACTGGAATGACTATGACAAAAGCCCACTCAAACATGTTATTCCCCATGCTATTAAAGGTATCGCGGTGGGATAATTTCCTTCAATTTTCATTCACGTGTTTGCATGTTGCATAGTCAATTTAGTGATATATCCTATATATGATTGGTATTTCAGCTTAACTTTGAGATGGATAAGGATGACAAGGTTGGGAATGATGTATGCACAAAAGTAATCCAGAAGGGTGTTTGACAACAATGCTACAGGCTAAAGAAGAAATACTCCAATGGTTATACTTCTCAAAAAGCATCATCAAAAAAGCCAGCGAATATTTCTCATGAGAATTGGACCAGCCTTGTCAATAAATGGTCTGATGAAAGAAACAAGGTTTGTAACAAGACATGTGGCCAACAATAGTTTACCGTGTGTAAATACTTATATTCATTTTCTTTATATAGGAAATATGTCAAATGAATAAGGAAAACCGAGAAGCTGTGAAGCATCACCAAAAGACTTGATCTATGTCTTATGTTGCCTATTTCAGCAAACTTGTAAGAATTCCAAATATCTTACTTGTAGTCCTATGTCTATTGCATCTGTCCAATATATATGTAGTAGTAATGTTATCATTTCATATATCTTGTAGAAAAAAGACAAGTACAATAATCAGGACCCAAGTCCCATTGAATTTTTCAAAGGCAACCATACAAACAGCAAGACCGGTAGCATGAGCGAGCTAGCACTTCTAGCTCATGTAAGATTTCTTCCTTTATTGTTTCTGATTTGAAATAGATTCTCATATTGATAAAGTGTAATCTAGCATATGAACTTTGCCTTAGCATCAATGTTTTTCTTTATACTATAGAATGCAATGGAAAAGAAAAGGAAAACACAATCAGAAGGTGAGCAGCCAGTATCCAATACAGCGATTGTGGATGAAGTTCTAAAGGAAGAAAGCGCCCATAGCACCCTCCTTTCCAAAGATGGGGTATCCATCAAGATCCGGGAGGTCTGGAAGCTCTACTTCATCAGCCCAGATCAAAGTTTTAGAAAAAAGAATTGAACAGAAGGATAGAGAGGCAAGAGATGCAAATGATAGGTAATTATCTTATTTCCCTTTCCGTTCTTGTTGTTTCTTTTTGCTTGCTTCTGTGCGCAGAGTGCACTCATTTCAGTGAACAAAAGTTCAACTAACGAGTGCTTCTTTTAACCTGGGATGCTTCCTGTAAGCAAGCTATTGGTTATGCATATTTTAAAACATTATAAGTTATTCTTGGGTTTAATGTTTCATTGGCCCATGGACATGCTTGCCTTGAAATTTAATAATGTACTTCTCTATTTCAAATCGATACCCTTGTACCTTGTTATCTTGTCTATTTTCATCTCTATACGATGCAATGTTGCTGTGTTTTGTGATTTATAGGCATCAAGAGGAGTTAGCGCATAAGACTTGAAGAACAAAAGAGAGCATTTGAAGAGATACAAAAGAAGCAAAGAAGAATTGGAAGCTCTAAAGAAGATCCAGGAAGAGAAGAATGAAGCACAGACAAAGAAGCAACAATAGATGTAAAATCTGCTTGATTTTCTCTTGAGGGCTCAAGCAGCTCAGCAAGCAACTCAGCAGTCCCAGTCCAAACCAGATGGTTTATGAATGCCATCCTTACAATGGAATCATCAGGATAACATATGTGTCTTTAGTTAATATTAGTTTTCATCTTGTCTATTATATGTGTCAAACTTGAGTCAGTTTTTTACTGTCATTTTGTTTACAGAATGATTTGGCTGAGACGATTTCTTATATAATATGATTTGACTTTCATATCAATTTATGATGTGATTTTTCTCTTTAACTTTTTCATATAATCTGATGTGATGTGATGTGAATTAAATACTTATTTTCATCGTAATTTAGATTCGAAAGAAAGTAAAAAAATTTGATGACGTCATCTTCATCGATAATAAAAGTAGTGGCACTAGTAGTGGGATAGCCTATCGGGTGTTGATGTGGCATAAAGTTAGTGACGTTGCCTCGTCACCGAATATGGTACAACATGGCATATTTTCTCCTAACATGTGACGTTAATTGACCGTCATGGAAATAACAAGTCGATGACGTTCTATATAACGTCACCAAAGGTCCTAATTTCGATGACGTTTTTGCGCGTGCGCCGTCACTAGGAGTAATCTATGACGGGGATTCCGTGACGATGCTTGTGACGCCCATAAAATGTCACCGGGGGGTAATTTGTGACGTTATTAGATATTCGATGACATTTTTTAGCTCGCCATAGTAGGTCCGATCTCTTGTAGTGTGTATCACTACGATCGAGATCCAATAAACTATTTTCATTGGGTGTATAACCATCGAAGGTTTTATTCATGTAAACAGAATAACAATTATTCTTTAACTTTAAATGAATAACCGTTTTGCAATAAACATGATCAAATCATATTCATGCTCAACGCAAACTCTAAATAACATTTATTTGGCTTTTAACACTTATCTCGAAAATATAGGGAGTGTGTGATGATGATCATATCAATCTTGGAACTATTTCCAACACTCATCGTCACTTCCCCTCAACTAGTCTTTGTTTATTATGTAACTCCTGTTTCGAGTTACTAATCTTAGCAACCGTTCAAGTATCAAATACTGTGGGCTACTATAAACACTAGTAAGGCACACATCAAACACACGTATATCAAATATACCCTTGTTCACTTTGCCACCCTTCTTATCTACCAAATATTGGTCATTTACGCTCCCGGTAATCATTTCCTTTGCGGTAGAAGCACTTTCGGTTTGTGCTTTGGTCCAGCTTTGGGCTTCTTCGGAGCGACAACTTGCTTGTCATTCTACTTGAAGTTCCCTTTCTTTCCCTTTGCCCTTTTCTTGAAACCGGTGGTCTTGTCAATCATCAACACTTGATGCTCTTTTCTTGATTTCTATCTTCGTCGATTTGACATCACGAAGAGCTCGGGAATCGTTTCGTCATCCCTTGCATACTATAGTTCATCACGAAGTTCTAGTAACTTAGTGATAGTGACTAGAGAATTCTGTCAATCACTATCTTATCCGGAAGATTAACTCCCACTTGATTCAAGCGATTGAAGTACCCGGACAATCGAGAACATGCTCACTAGTTGAGCGATTCTCCTCCATTTTTTAGCTATAGAACTTGTTGGAGACTTCATATCTCTCAACTCGGGTATTTGCTTGAAATATTAACTTCAACTCCTGGAACATCCCATATGGTCCATGACGTTCAAAACGTCTTTGAAGTCCCGATTCTTAGCCTAAACTATCAAGTAGTCATCATATTGAGCCAGCCAGACGTTCATAACGTCTGCATTTGCTCCTGCAATAGGTCTGTCACCTAGCGGTGCATTAAGGACATAATTCTTCTGTGCAGCAATGAGGATAAACCTCAGATCACGGATCCAATCCGCATCATTGCTACTAACATTTTTCAATACAATTTTCTCTAGGAACACATATAAAAACATGGGGAAGCAAAAACATAGGGAAGCAACAACGCGAGCTATTGATCTACAACATAATTTGCAAAATACTACCAGGACTAAGTTCATGATAAGTTAAAGTTTAATTAATAATATTACTTAAGAACTCCCACTTAGACAGACATCTCTCTAGTCATCTAAGTGATCACGTGATCCAAATCAACTAAACCATAACCGATCATCACGTGAGATGGAGTAGTTTTCAATGGTGAACATCACTATGTTGATCATATCTACTATACGATTCACGCCGACCTTTCGGTCTTCGTGTTCCGAGGCCATATCTGCATACGCTTAGGCTCGTCAAGTTTAACTGAGTATTCTGCGTGTGCAAAACTGGCTTGCACCCGTTGTAGATGGACGAGAGCTTATCACACCCGATCATCATGTGGTGTCCGGGCACGACGAACTTTCGCAGCGGTGCATACTCAGGGAGAACACTTCTTGATAATTAGTGAGAGATCATCTTAAAATGCTACCGTCAATCAAAGCAAGATAATATGCATAAAGGATAAACATCACATGCAATCAATATAAGTGATATGATATGGCCATCATCATCTTGTGCTTGTGATCTCCATCTCAAGCACCGTCGTGATCACCATCGTCACCGCGCGACACCTTGATCTACATCATAGCATTGTTGTCGCCTCGCCAACTATTGCTTCTACGACTATCGCTACCGCTTAGTGATAAAGTAAAGCAATTACATGGCGTTGCATTTCATACAATAAGCGACAACCATATGGCTCCTGCCGATTGCCGATAACTCGGTTACAAAACATGATCATCTCATACAATAAAATATAGCATCACGTCTTGACCATATCACATCACAACATGCCCTGCAAAAACAAGTTAGACGTCCTCTACTTTGTTGTTGCAAGTTTTACGTGGCTACTCTACGGTGAGCAAGAACCGTTCTTACCTACGCATCAAAACCACAACGGTAGTTTGTCAAGTTGGTGCTGTTTTATCCTTCGCAAGGACCGGTAGTAGCCACACTCGGTTCAACTAAAGTGAGAGAGACAGACACCCGCCGGTCACCTTTAAGCAACGAGTGCTCGCAGCGGTGAAACCAGTCTCGCGTAAGCGTCTGGCGTAATGTCGGTCCGGCCGCTTCATCTCACAATACCGCCGAACCAAAGTATGACATCTTTGGTAAGCGGTATGACTTGTATCGCCCACAACTCACTTGTGTTCTACTCGTGCATATAACATCAACGCATAAAACCTGGCTCGGATGCCACTTTGTTGGGGAACGTAGTAATTTCAAAAAATTCCTACGCAGGCAAGATCATGGTGATGGCATAGCAACGAGAGGGAGAGTATTGTCCACGTACCCTCGTGAGACCGTGGCGGAAGCGTTATGACAACGCGGTTGATGTAGTCGCACGTCTTCACGATCCGACCGATCCAAGTACCGAACGCACGGCACCTCCGAGTTTAGCACACGTTCAGCTCGATGACGATCCCGGACTCCGATCCAGAAAGTGTCGGGATGAGTTCCGTCGACGACGGGCGTGGTGACGATGATGATGCTCTACCGGCGCAGGGCTTCGCCTAAACTCTGCGACGATATGACCGAGGTGGAATATGGTGGAGGGGGGCACAGGACACGGCTAAGGAACGATCCGTAGATCAACTTGTGTGTCATGGGGTGCCCCCCTGGCCCCGTATCTAAAGGAGCAAGGGGGAGGAGGCCGGCCCTAGGAGGTGGCGCGCCAAGTGTGGAGTCCTACTAGGACTCCCTAGTAGTAGGATTCCACCTCCCTTGTTGGAGTAGGAGAAGGGCAAAGAGGGGGAGAGGAATAAGGAAAAGGGGGCTGCGCCCCTTGTCCAATTTGGACCAGAGGGGGGGCGCAGGCCTCCTTCCTTTTGGCCTCTTTCCTCTATTCCCGTATGGCCCAATAAGGCCCATATACTCCCCGGCGAATTCCCGTAACTCTCCGGTACTCCGAAAATACCCGAATCACTCGGAACCTTTCCGAACTCCGAATATAGTCGTCCAATATATCGATCTTTACGTCTCGACCATTTCGAGACTCCTCGTCATGTCCCCGATCTCATCCGGGACTCTGAACTCCTTCGGTACATCAAAACTCATAAACTCATAATATAAGCATCGCCGAAACCTTAAGCGTGCGGACCCTACGGGTTCGAGAACTATGTAGACATGACCTAGAACTATTCTTGGTCAATAACCAATAGCGGAACCTGGATGCTCATATTGGCTCCTACATATTTTACGAAGATCTTTATCGGTCAAACCGCATAACAACATACGTTGTTTCCTTTGTCATCGGTATGTTACTTGCCCGAGATTTGATCGTCGGTATCCAATACCTAGTTCAATCTTGTTACTGGCAAGTCTCTTTACTCGTTACGTAATGCATCATTCCGTAACTAACTCATTAGCTACATTGCTTGCAAGGCTTATAGTGATGTGCATTACCGAGAGGGCGAGAGATACCTCTCCCACAATCGGAGTGACAAAACCTAATCTAATCTCAAAAATACGCCAACCCAACATGTACCTTTGGAGACACCTGTAGTACTCCTTTATAATCACCCGATTACGTTGTGGACGTTTGGTAGCACCAAAGTGTTCCTCCGGTAAACGAGAGTTGCATAATCTCATAGTTACAGGAACATGTATAAGTCATGAAGAAAGCAATAGCAATATACTAAGCGATCAAGTGCTAGGCTAACGGAATGGGTCATGTCAATCACATCATTCTCCTAATGATGTGATCCCGTTAATCAAATGACAACTCATGTCTATGGTTAGGAAACTTAACCATCTTTGATTCAACGAGCTAGTCAAGTAGAGGTATACTAGTGACACTATGTTTGTCTATGTATTCACACATGTATCATATTTCCGGTTAATACAATTCTAGCATGAATAATAAACATTTATCATGAAATAAGGAAATATATAATAACTTTATTATTGCCTCTAGGGCATATTTCCTTCAGGTAGTCACATGACGATGCCTTCATCAAGGTAACAACGTGGAACGCTGCCGTCGGCTCGGTTTTCACCGGCAACTACGTCTCCCGACTCGCAATTGGTCCCAGATGACGGATCCCGAGATCCGAACACCCAGCCTCAGGCCGACCACCTCTGGCGGAAGAGATGACCACCACCGCCGGCTGCACCGGTCAGAACAGATCTGATCGAAGGTGCCGCCGATGAAACCACCAGGCCCTCCGTCGCCGATCTGAAGGCAGCATGCACGCCACCGCAGCCAAGCCGGCCGCCGCCAACCGCAGCCGCCGCTGCCGCCCGAAGGGCCATCCGCAGCGCCAGCCCAGCCTCTCCGCGCGCCAAGCCATCGCCGTCCAAGGACGGGCCGGCCTCCCGCCGCCTGCAGCCATCCGCCGCGCCGCAGATCACAGATCGGTCGCGCCACCACACGCCTTGGGGTCCGCCCCACCCCGAAGATCCCCCGTCACCGCCGTCGGCCCCCGGGCTTAGCCCGGCGGCGTCTTTCGGCGGCGGCGGAGGGAGAAGAGGAGGGAGTTTGCGACGGCGGCGGCTAGGTTTCTGGCCGCCCGAGTCGCCCTAGGGGGAGGACGACGTGGGGGAGTCGCCATGTCCAAGTTCCAGTCTCCTAGGGGGATGTAGTATTGATAAAGCTACTTGGTCTTGAATAGTGATCATACTAGGACTAATGCACGTGTCCTGAAAATTTGTGCTTATGTCTAACATCAACAATGGCGATTGTAAGTTCTCTCATGTAAATTTGAACGACTAAGTTATAATTCTTATTTAATGTCTATTCTTGAAGAAGCAGACGTTTCAATATTTCCGAGAGAAAGAAAACCTAGAAGTGTGGATGTTTACGGCTCCTAAAATGATCTCCACAAAAATAAAAACACTAACTGGTATGTACTTTAAAAAGAAGGAAACCTGCAGATCGTATTCAAAAGAAGACTGCACGGCGGTTACCGAACCGAGGCGTGCCTAACGAGGTTGAGTGATTAGGCAAATATTCCCTGGGTAGCAGCAGTGGCAGAGCTAGCGAGGAATGGTTGAGGGGGCAAATGATGAAATATAATTTTTTGGAAAGGCCAAAAACTGTATTTCACTCAATTTGTACCATCCAAAAATAAGTTTCTTCACAAAAAAATCCATAGGCTGGGGGGGCATGGCCCCTGCTGCAATACAAGTAGCTCCGCCAGTGGGTAGCAGCCTGTACGTAGCTCTAAGAGCTTCTTTGTTATGCACGTACATGCCGGCTGCATCTATTGTGCCTTCAGATACAAGGCAAAGGTAGATAGTATTATTCTATTTGTGCCTGAGATTTTTAAAGTTCATATGATTTGGGTACATGCATGGAATTCGCTGATACTTTTATGCAAGGTGTGGCTACACATATATGTCTTCATCTTTGTCAGAATCGGTATGCTGAAATTCCCATACCACAATACTCACGCAAGGTAATAAAAGACATACTCACGCAAGGTAATAAAAGTAAGCCTTATGTCTATCTTCCACGAAAATGATGTGATACACAAACACAAAATTATATATTAAATATACAAATATGCATATGTGTTGCCAAATAAAATAGTTATATTACTCACGTTACCACAAATAAAATTTGCATAAATTTGATTTTATATATATAAAAAAAATAAAATTCACGAAAATCCGTGTCTGAGCCCAGGCTCAGATGCTCCCGCTCAGAATTTTTTTTAATAAAATTATGTAAACATGTATGATATATTTAAAAAAAATATAATAATCAAACATAATAAATCATATGTATTTTTAGTTTTAGCTCTCATATTATATCTTCGAATATTCTTATTTCCATAAAATCAGCTGGCCATCCGGCACCGCCACGAGGTACTTGCGGTGATCGGCATCGGCGGGCAGCAGTAGCAGCGTCGGCGCGACCATTGTGCTCTTGAACACGCCGTCTGCACCAGCGTCCTGTTCCCACGCACCACAGTGCCGGTGTAGGTGATGGAGTGGAACTTGCGATCGTAGGTTCGTAGTGGATGGCGTCCTCGACGCCATGGGTAGCTCAGGGCATCTCCAGCCGTTGGCCCCACCGCAAAAAAAATCGCCTTGGGCGCACCGCGCTAAACCGCAAGATCGAGGCCGTGATGCCTCATGGCCGCGGTTAGTCAAAAAAGGCAAATATAGCGCAAAAACGACTCAAATTTAACGCAAACATCGGCGAGTTCGTTTAAACTTAAACATATTTTACAAAAAAAGAAAAAGACTACCGCGGGCTACCCCCGCCGTCTCCCTCGCCGCCCGTGTCGCCGACCGCCCACGCGGTTCTACATGCCGAGGAGGCTGTAGAACCGCGTGTAGTCACCGCCGTCGTCGTCGTCGTCGCCGCCGCCCCAGCCTACGCCTCCGCCGTCCCTGTTGCATCCCTCCCCCGGTTGGCGCGGCGGGTTGGATGGTCCGGGGGCGTCGTCGTCGTCGTCGCTGTCGAGGACCACGACGCTGTGCTCGTCCTCGCGCCCACGCTTGCGGGCGGCGATCTCCTCCAGGGCCCGGCGCTGCCGGACCATCTCGTCGCGGAGGTAGTCGTCCCGCGCCCACCGCATGGCGTCCTCGTCGGAGATGCCGCGCGGGCTACCTCCTCGTACTCAGCGGGCAAGCGGGCTCCGGCAGGCTCGACGAGGGCAAGCGGCAGTGGGTGGAGAGGCGTTAGGCGTTGGCGCCCGTCACGGACGCGAACTGCGGTGCGCGCTGACCGGCGCGCCACAGGGCTCCGGCTTGAAGCGGAGGCGAAGCGAGCAGCCCGAGAGGAGAGACCCCCGGTCTCCATGTGCCTCGGGGTCGAGAGCTTCGGCGGCGTGAGAAGGAAGGGGCGGGGTACTCGAGGCGCGGCGTGTTGCGGCCCTCGATGTACTCGAGGACGGCCTCAACGTGCGCCGTGCACGCCCACCACCGACGCCGCCGGGCGGCGTTGAGCTGCCGGAGGGCTCGGCGCCGTTGGTGGCCTCGAGCCGGGCGTGACGGCGTGGCGAAAGTAGGGTTCCCAGGCGGGCTGTCGGGGCGTGTCGTGGCCCTCGCCGCTGCAGAGTTCAGCGGATGCGTGTGATCTCCGCACGCCGGGCCACTCCGGTGGGTATCGGGGGCACCGGCACGCCTCCCGCGCTGATCCTCCACGCCCCGGGCACCCGCATGTCCGGCGGGACCGGGTACTCGGCCTCGTAAAGGATGCGAGCCTCGTCTTCATGAAGATGGCGGCGGCCGAAGCCGTTCGCCGCCGCGACGTCGCCTGGGAAGCGCTCGGCCATGGGTGTGAATTGGAGACGGCGAAAGAGAGGAGAGGAGAGGGAGGAACGACGACGGCGGGAGAGTGTGAGTCGCCGAGTGCGGCAGGCGTGTCATATATAGGCCGGCGCGTGCCACCTTGTGTACGCGTGGCGGGCGAGAGAAGGCGAGGGACGCGTCGTCTGGTCTTCATCGCCGCCCGTGAGCACCAATGGCAGGCTGACCGGCGCGCAGCGGCAGCTTTGGCATTGATTCGCCGCGGAAACGAGGCGATGAGGTGATGAAGGGCCGAAGAGAGCCGTGTCGCTGGCCTTGGCGGGCCCTTGACTTTCGCGCATAAAACAGTTCGCCCGGCGCCGGGCGCCCCAACGCCGGGTTCGGGCTGGGTCCGCCGGCTGTTTTATTTCGGCGAAAATCGGGCTCGCAGGGCCTTGGGCGCTTTTTTGTGGCGAAAAAAGCGCAGGAGCGCTTCCGCAGGCGCGGCTGGAGATGCCCTTATCATCGGTAGGTTGAACGTCTATGATGATCTAACTTGAGCGAAGGTTTGGAAGCCGAGGTAAGAGAGGATCTTGGGCAGCAGGAAAAAGACGACGATGGGCTTGCGACAGCAACCAGCCCAGCCAACTGAGGCGACATACCAACCACTCGCCATGGAACTTTTTGGGAGGAGGCAGGAATTTCCATGGGGGGGAAGAGTTCATCAAGATAGTGGTAGCTATACGTCGTCGTCATTGACGTTGGCGAGGAAAAAACAAGGCGTCGTCGTTGACGTTGACGAGGAAAAAACAAGGCGCGGAGGCCCATGTCGCCGTCCACGGCGGCGGATGGTGCGCCATCGCCGAGCTGTCTAGGCCGGGTTCGTCGTCGTTGATAAGAGTGGTGCGTCGGAACAAATAGACGCAAATTCTGTAGACCGCATGCAGTGCGCACACAGAGTGCACCATGGCCGTGACTCGACCATACTTCCACACACCTCCTCAACGATCGAGGTCGGCATGTGGATGGACGTGCCCCGCCGAGGATGATCGAGTGCGTTCCCGACGTAGGGTGGCCGGCCGGTTTGAGTGGTCGTGCGCACAGTAGCTCGACCATACAGTGCGCACAGGTCGAGTCCAGGTCGGCATGTGGATGGATCTTGGACGTGCACCGCAGTGTAGACCAACCAACCGAGCAGACCGTCAACCATGGCCGCCGTGCACTGAATATTCTATGGACACGTTGACAAAAATTGGAGACATGCAAACTTGACGGCATGGCTAAATTTGAAGGGGCCCATGGCAACCTTGATAAAATTTGCTGCAAAAATGACGGCTGGGAAAGGGAGCGTTTCCGGCGACTGTTTTCTTATCCGACGGTTTCAAGCGCTTACGTGTCTGGTCCCCATGCTACAAGATTCGTACCTCAAAATGAGCGGCAGATGAAGCGTTCGCCCGCAAAATTCTAAAAATCTGATGTCACGTTTTTAGGCTTTCCGTATAATTAGTGTGATGCATCCATCCAAGCCGTCTTCGGACAGTAACCTCTGGACTGTAGTCCCTCCGTAAAGAAATATAAAAGCATATAGATCTCTATTTTAGTGAGCTAAACGCTTTTATATTTGTTCTGAATAAAATGTTGCTAAACATCAACCAGCCACACGATTGTTTGACACGCTGAGACGGAGACTGAGATACAAAAAAAAAATCTTTTTTTGTTCATCATCAAAATTTAAATTTCTATCCACAGGACCACGAAGAGGTAATCAAATCGTTCCTTTTCCTCTTGACACGTGCAGACTGGAACCCTACCGCCGCCTGGAGAGTCCAGCCTTCCAACACCCTCCCCCGTTGGCTCTCCTCCGCCTCGCCAGATACACACGTGATCGTTATTTAGACTCTCAAAGTTAAAGTTTTTAGATTGTTCATCGTGTTGGCTTCGGTAGCGGCGATGACGACAATGAATAAAGATTCTTCAGATTCTTCTCCGACCAGGCGATCGTCCTATGGTCTAGGATAGATTTGGAAATCCATCTATTCAAGCAAGGATGTTGTAGCGGAGGGCGGCATCCTCATGGTGGTCCTATGTCCTCGGACTTCGCCATTGCGACGGCGTTCGCTTCAGTGCCGATGCGGAGCTTGGAAGGTAGTCCAGAAGCGGATGTATATTATGGTCTGCATTGACCGCATCTGGAAGATGGTGGATCTTGTGCTAGGTTCGTAGTTCGTGGATGACAGGCATGATTTCCTCCCTCGAGGTTTTAGTCATGCGGGGTACCAAAATCAGGAGTTCGATGCCGTGTCTGGGGTGTTGTCCCGGTCTGATTCGTTCAACAGCAATGGTTTCACCTGTGGTGAGCAACCTTGGAGGTCCGCAAAGATGCATATCGGCGATTGGACCGCGTCGAGCTCGGGTATAAAGGTGTTCCGTCATTTGTTTCTTTGGTGGCTGCTATGGTGGTGCCAGAGGAAGATGACGTTCGTTATTGTTAAGCACATATGAATCTTTGGTCTTGATTGTAGTTTTACTTCTTGGCTAGTGTCCTTTTGTGTAAACACTAGTGTTTTGCTATCTTTTCAGTTTTGTCAGGTTGATGTATACGGCTTATAGTATGATCCTTATGATATACATAAATGAGCCACGTATTATCGTGCAAAAACTATTTAAAAAATTGGCTTTCAACTCAGCATGGTTGTTCCAGGTCGCAGCGGGGTCGTCCTCGTTTACACGTGCAGGATAAAATGAATGCTTGTCGATTTTTTTAAACACAGTACAGACGCAAGCACTCATACATACTTGCTTGCTACTTGCTTACACTCATCTTTATGAACGCACACACGCACACTCTATCCTTAGGAGCACCTTCAAAAGACTGAGCCAACATATTATCTTAAGATTTACGAAGTCATCCTAGGCGCCTCGTTGTCGATGGGAGCATTACCTCCCACTAAAGACGCATCGCCAGAAATGCTGAAATAAATTTAGAAATAATGCGAGCACCAGGACTTAAACCCTAATGAAATCGAGACACCACTGTCTCTCTAAAATCATCCAACCACATATTGGTTCGCGAATACTCGTCAATTGTCATGCATCTCTGCTATGCTTTAGTGGGTATCCAGGTAATCAAATTCCTGCTTGTAGCCTTTGACTGAACGAACCGTCGCAGAAAAATCGGAAAGCACAAATGACAGCAACCAACCACCATCTGCCTTCGACTTTGCCGACGCATTTATAAATTTTAAAACGAGAAGAACAAGTTAAGGGGAAGTGCCATTATTCTCCTTTTTCATCAAGAGGCCGGCATGGTTGGCGACTCATGCCCTGCCTCCTCCTTCTCCTCTTCCTAGAGCCGCGCGCCGTCGCCGCCGCCTACTCGGAGTACTCGTGCAACGGCACCACCGGCAACTACACGGCGAGCAACGCCTTCGGGGCTAACCTCGCGCGCCTCACCGCCGAGCTCCGCATCAACGCCTCCACCTCTCCATCCCTCTACGCCTCGGCGGCCATCGGCACCTCCTCGGATAAAGTCTGCGCGCTCGCGCTCTGCCGCGGCGACATCACGGACGCCGGCACGTGCTCCGGCTGCCTCGACAACGCGTTCCAGCAGCTGCGGGCGCTCTGCGCCGGCGAGAGGGATGCGACGTTCTACCACGGCCTCTGCACCCTCCGCTACTCCGGCGAGGACTTCTTGGGGCGGCCGGAAGATAATAGCCCGGTCATAAACGCCATGGACGTGAACGGGTCGACGTTTGCTGCGTGGGACAGCGGGAACGCGACGTCCCGGAGCTTCTTCCTGTCCCTGGTTGGCACTCTATTCGGGGAGATGGCGATGTACGGCTCGTACAATTCCACGGCGCGCCGGTTTGCCAGCGCCGTTATGTACGTCAACCCGCAGCTGCCGACGGTGTACGGCCTGGCGCAGTGCACGCCGGACCTCTCCCCGGGGCAGTGCTGGCACTGCTTCCAGGGCCTCCAGGAGCGGACGCGCCAGTGGTACGATGGCCGTGAGGGCGGCCGCATCGTCGGCGTCCGGTGCAATATTCGCTATGAAAGCTACCAGTTCTATGTTGGTTTGCTGCCTTCTACTCATCAGAAGGCTAAGAAAGGGAATTGGTAAGGAGAAGACAACACATTGCAAGAATATTTCGTGCTTTTTCTCGACACCATTTAACTCATCACCTGCAATTAAAATCCAATTCAGGGAAGACGAAATTAGAACAAGCACATAAGAGGAACAACTCCAAGACAGAGGAGGCACTGAAGCTATGGAAGATCGAAGAGAGCAGCTCAGAATTCACCTTGTACGAGTTCCCTGAGCTCGCTGCTGCCACGGACAATTTCTCCGAAGAGAACAAGCTCGGACAAGGCGGCTTCGGTCCGGTGTACAAGGCAAGTGGATGCGCCATTTTCCATGTAATGTGTTCAATCAATCGATCGAACGCTAATCTTTTTGGTACCATTGTGTTTCTTTTCAGGGAATGTTTTGTGATGGAACCGAGGTGGCAGTGAAGAGGCTCGCGGCGCAGTCTGGGCAGGGGCTTGTTGAGTTCAAGAACGAGATCCAGCTCATTGCCAAGCTGCAGCACACGAACCTGGTCAAGCTCGTGGGTTGCTGCGTGCAGGAGGAGGAGAAGATGCTGGTGTACGAGTACATGCCCAACGGAAGCCTAGACTTCTTTATCCTCGGTAAATTACTAACTGCGTGCAAGAACTTTTCTTAAGATCATCTTCAGTTCTTCCCTTGAATGGAATTCCTGACATGCTAACCACTTTGTGCAATGTAGATCAAGAGAGAGGGCCCTTGTTGGACTGGAAAAAACGGCAACACATAATCGAAGGGATCGCGCAGGGGCTCCTATACCTGCACAAGCACTCGCGGGTGCGCATCATTCACCGGGACATGAAGGCCAGCAACATATTGCTGGACAAAGATCTCAACCCCAAGATCTCCGACTTCGGCATGGCCAGGATCTTCGGCTCAAACGTGATGGAAGTCAACACCCACAGGGTCGTCGGCACCTAGTAATTAAGAGAAGCATTTTTACCCCTTTTTTGAATCTTTTTGAATGATTTGAAGATTGCTCACCATGCCTGCCGCTCCACGTTCTGTGCTGTACTCTATGTAGCGGTTATATGGCACCTGAGTATGCTTCGGAGGGCCTCTTCTCGGTCAAGTCTGACGTCTTCAGCTTTGGTGTGTTGCTGCTGGAGATAGTGAGCGGCAAGAGGAACAGCAGCGGCCACGGCCAACACTACGGAGAATTTGTAAACCTCCTCAGCTACGTAAGCTTGTGCTGAATTTTTAGTTTCATGAATTAACGAGAACATATATGGCGGCACACACTTCCGATAAATTTAGACATTTCTGGCCCAAATCCTAGCACTTCTTGTTCCTAGACAAAATACAAAAATGAGCGCCGTCACCATAAGGTCAGAAATGTCGCATCAACAACATAAGGCACTGACAGGAACCCTATGTTCCTAAATACAAGACTTTTTAGAGATTTCAATTTGGACTACAAATGAAGCAAAACCTCATTAGTTAATGTGCCGTACGATTTTTGGGCGACAGGCATGGCAGCTGTGGAGGGATGGGAGAGCGTTGGAGCTGGTAGACCCGTCGCTGGGCCAGTGCAACGAGCAGGTGGCAGACATGATGCGGTGCGTCAAGGTGGCGCTGCTTTGCGTGCAGGACAACGCCATGGATCGGCCGACGATGTCGGACGTGACGGCGATGCTGGGCCACGACGGGGTGCCCTTGCCGGAACCGAGGTGGCCGCCGCATTTCCACCTCAGAGTCACCAGCGACGATGAAGAGGACCGAGCGGGTAGGTCGGGGACACGGTCGACACACTTTACCGGATCGTGACGCACCAACGACATGACTATCAGCACCATCCAAGAGGGGAGGTGATTGCTTTCTCCTAGATGCTGAGGGAAGAACCACGTGTGTGTCTCACTCACTGTGTGATGTGAAAATGAGCATGCACTGATTGCCTATTTATAAAATTTAGAGCACTCCAATAGATGATGTGTATGTGTATGTGTCTATGTATAACCCTATATATATATATAAAAAACCACTTTTTAGTGTTGACATCACCATGATGTAGATGTATAAATTGTTATATCACCCGTTGCTCATGATGTAAAATATAACACATGGAGATGCAAATATACATCACCTGCGTGTGTAGATGTAAATGCAGCAGCCGCGCACCAACACAACCGCCACATGAAAGTTCCAAACTGCCCGATCCCCTTTCTGCCGCCGACTGATTCTGGCCAGCTCTAGCGCCGCCCTGTGCCGCAGCTCACTGGTCAGGCTTCTTCTCGACCTCCCCTGCCGATTCCACTCAGCCATAATATAAGATGTTTATTCATCCACGCTGTGAATATATTGGATGCTTTAAGATCTTATATAATGGGATGGAGGGAGTGTCGTAGTACATAAGATTGCAATTGTTGTTTAGCTTCTAATGTTAACTTGGTGCTTTTAGGTACACGTCATTGGTAAAGATCCGTGCTTCGACCCTTTCTGCGTATGTGGCAATGAAATATTCGTGATCCAGCTTCAAAAGAGGAAACTGATAAAGATTGTTATTAAAATGGGTCAAAAGATGTCAATCGAATTATTTGTTTACAATTTATGCAACATAACAGTGAACTGCAGCATGGTAAGTAAGAACTCTATAGCCTTCTTTTTACTGCCCATAATGAGTTGTCTTAGATGACAATGTCTGAATCTTTTTTTCCTTTGCATTGGTTCTTGAAGCGGATTACTCAAGATTACCTCTCACATTACATAATTGGTGGGCATGCAAAGTTTAAAGTATTTCTACCATAACACAGTGACTATCTAGATGCCCACATGGGTCATGAAGACAGTAAGGATGCGCGGTCGGCCATCACATGGGGTTGGACTAAGTCGTGCGTGCCTTCTGCATGGAGGAGAGCACAATACGGGCATTCCGCTTCACCTTGTTCAGCAACCAAAATGTCTTTTGCATCTTTCTTTATCATGTTTAACAATAAAAGTATACAATCCTGATTCATCAGTCTTTATTTGGTGCGTATGTAATTCTTGAACATGTGTATCTCTGAATCAAATAATGCATTGGTTGTTTAACCTGATGGATATGAATAAAGTTATAGCCAACTAACAATTTCAAATTCGGTACAATTTTGAATAACAACGATTTAATTAGGGCCGAAATACCCTTGATGGCCCAATGTCGTTAAATAACGTGTGTGATATACATGTACTTCCGACACGGTTTGCAGAGAGAAAATGTGTGCGACCATGCACACAGTTGCCGTCGGAAAGCATGTGTGATATCAGAAAATATCACAAACGATGCAAGCAAACTAAATGTTTGTGATAGTCGCCTTGTCATACACGGTTTACAATCATGAACTATTTCGGATGTCGTAGGCATCGTAAACGTGTCACAACTCAATAGCTTGTGCGATAGTTATCCTATACGACACTGGTACGACGGTCCGACGTTTAGTAATCCTATCTGACACTTGTACGATGATTAGGTAATCTTCTTAATTACAGTTCGCATACGGTTCAGGGGAAGTGAATGTGTGTGATAGTCTCCTGATCGCACACGCTTGGCAATCACGAACTGTTTGAGATGGAGTGTGCATCGTAAACGTTGCACCACATAATAACGTGTGCAATGGTAATGCCAACACACACGAGTAGCAAAGATGGAGCGTTTGGGATATTCGATATATCACAAATAGTTGTGTGAAGAATCGTGTTTGGGATAGATGCCTGCATCGCATACGCTTAGTTATGCAAAATGTATGCATCATGGCTCCCTATCCCCGATGGTTTCTGGGTCGCGTGGGAAGGCCCCTCTATCGCCCACACTCACTTGGCGATGGAAAGGGGTTAAAAACCGTTTATATAACATCTCGCTGTACCAGTGTTTCATCAGGTTGAATTCTAGCAGATATGTACCGCTTTCAAGGCCCGACGCTTCCATAAAAAACTCAGCACCTTGCATAAAATTTCTTTCTATCACTCCACATAGTCTTTGGCATCAAACTCATGTTTTACTCCATAATTCTTGAAACACATCCTAAACTCCTTCATGCTCGGGAACAACTTGCCTACTTTAATAACATGCTTTTCTTTGTCATACACACTTACAAGCTCATCATCATGTGCATCATCTACATCATCTGCAGCATCATTCATCAGCTGCCCATCCGCATCTTCACAAGCATCTACGTTAGCATTATTAGGAAAACTCGATTTAGCCCCTCTCTTCCTCATCTTGATCATCTACTAGATCTACTGGAATGCCAAAATAATTGACCATCTTAGTGCCAGCCATTGGTGCAATGACCAAATCAGTAGTGTGTTCTAATTATACTGAATTCCAATCAACACAAAAAACCCTTGCAGCACCATCACAACCCTCTTCTGCATCTTGATCAGCCTCCTCAATTACTGTCACTTCATCCGTACACATGGGCCTTATCTGTCTCTGTGAATCCCAATCATCATCTACCATCTTGAAGCCAACTTTGAGGGCACATATCCAACCTTAGAATCTGATTTCAGATCAACGAGCTCTGCATGAAAGGTAGTGTGTTTGCTTACCCAGCCGTCTTGCCGATCGATTTCATCAACCATCTCTTCACCATTCTCAATCCTCACATACTCACCCTTCCAATTATCAAACCGTAACAATGCTACCTCTTGCTCTGGACCCCAAAAAATGCTCTCCCCAATTTTCTCCACAACATTCCTCACGGCCCTCTCTTCCATGCTCTGTATTTCCTATGGACCAATCTCTCTATGTCTCGCACGCTACCATTAACTAGCTTTGCTTTAGATGGTAAGAATTCAATACTGAATTTGAAGGTCCGAGCAACATTGCCCCTGTTTATCAATGGCAAGCACTGTGAGGCAGTGGAAGACGACGAGGCACACATCGCAGTGTTCAAGAGGTTGGACAGGGTGATTACCTGGTGGACGTTGTCTCTCGTGGCTCCATTTCGTTCAGCCCAACGCCGCCCCGCCATAGCTCCCCAGTCCCATCCACCTCCACAATCTGGATCCCATGTAAAACGGGGGCAAATAGAGGCTCACTTGGTCAGATCTAACTCAAGATGGAGGGGAATGGTGCCGAATACACTCACCACATGCGCAGCCGCCTCCGTGAACGAAAGCTCTGCCGAAAAACCTAAAGCTCCGCCGCCGCGGCCGACGAGAATGAAGAAGGGAGCAGCAACCAGAAGCAAGGGAGAAGCACATGTTCATTCAGGCGGGGAATCGATGCACTGCCAAGTGGGACCCACCACCAGACGGACTGATTAGTTTTGACCCCCTGTTTTTACCTTAATCGCAGTCCTGTTGACGACCGGGCCCGTGTTTCAACCACCTGCTCGTATTGGCGCTATTATTGCCTTGTAAGACGGCGCACACGAGCTATTTGTGGAAACTGCATCTCACTCCTTCCAGTTCACATAAAATGTGTCGCACAGGAGCTATAAGCCCTCAAAGACACTAGTCTCTCTTTACGATGCATGTCTTAGTATTATAACAAAAATTATGATAACAAATTTCAATGTTTAAACCAATGCATATTTTTTAATTTGAGAAACAGGTAGGACATCTTATTTGCACCAAATCAAATGAAATAAATCTGGACAAGCATGTGAGCTAGTCGACACGCAAAAGTACATTGGACAACATTTTTTGTTCTTTGATGATTCTATTAGTAAACCCAACTTGCAAGTCACATTTTTATGCCCTAGAAGTTTCTATGAATATGAGTGCCCAGTATACTCTAGAAACCACTAGTAAAATACTTTTTAGTGTGTGTATGATTTAGAAATCGCTACCTTGATATTCAATAATATTAGAAGTTATATGTACACATGCAAATGTGTATGCACTATATCATTTATGCAGTATTGGAAAATAAATTTGAAAGATTATTTTAACAATAAGGAAACAATCAGATACATCATAAATTTTAATTTGTAGACTTAAAATTTTCAATAATATACATTACAACTGTATACCAATGAATAATATATTTATTATTTGAAAACATTATTATATGGCTCAAAGTAATATAAACTTATATTTGTTACTGTTATAATATGATACACTTAGTTTCAAATAAATATAAAAGTTTAGTACGAAAAAGATTGTTTTTCAAACGCCCTGGGCCTAAAAATTCTTTGGACCGGCTATGATGCGGCGGTACCTCGGCGACTAGCTGAAAAAAACAGCGGTTTGATTTTCCCCCTACCATGGACGGTGAAGCACCAAAAGGACTAGAATCCAACTGAAGAACATCATACCTTGCAGTCGAAGCTGCAGATGTTGCACTTCTTGGACCGTAGCGTGTCCCCACAACCAATGCAGTCGTGCCCGGCAGCTTTGCCAAGGTGTGCAGCCTGCCTCTGGTGTAACGGCAAAAATGGGCCACCACCCAACTTAACTCGCTTGATGTCGTTCGGGCTTTATCTGCAACCTCTGTCCATCATATGAACTTGTGGGTCAAACAAAACAATCAGACAAGGCAAACAGAATTTGATCCAAGAAAGTTTCTTTCTGACCTCGATGGAACGGGCACGAACCAAGAAAAAAATTTCTTCCTGGAAATCAAGAAGCTGGCTGAAAATTAATGGAACAAGAACAGAGGAGGGTTCGAATCTGAACTCATGGGAGAAACAAAGTTCTTCTAGGAAGCCAAGAAGCTGGTCGAACGAGAAAGAGAGCAATCACGCAAGGACGAACAGAGGAGGTTCGATTCTGAACTCACTTGAGAAACGGAGTTTTTCCAAGAAATCAAGAAACCACCACAAGAAAATAAACCAATAATCAGAAGATCAGAAGTGGGCGGGGGAGGGTCGATTGGTAACTCTAAATACTGAGGGAAATATGCCCTAGAGGCAATAATAAAGTTGGTATTTATATTTCCTTATATCATGATAAATGTTTATTATTCATGCTAGAATTGTATTAACCAGAAACTTAGTACATGTGTGAATAGATAGACAAAACAAAGTGTCCCTAGTATGCCTCTACTAGACTAACTCGTTAATCAAAGCTGGTTATGTTTCCTGACCATAGACATATGTTGTCATTTGATGAATGGGATCACATCATTAGAGAATGATGTGATGGACAAGATGAAGGAAATATGCCCTAGAGGCAATAATAAAGTTATTATTTATTTCCTCATATCATGATAAATGTTTATTATTCATGCTAGAATTGTATTAACCGGAAACATGATACATGTGTGAATACATAGACAAACATATAGTCACTAGTATGCCTCTACTTGACTAGCTCATTAATCAAAGATGGTTATGTTTCCTAACCATAGACATGTGTTGTTATTTGATTAATGGGATCACATCATTAGGAGAATGATGTGATTGACATGACCCATTCCGTTAGCCTAGCACTTGATCGTTTAGTATATTGCTATTGCTTTCTTCATGACTTATACATGTTCCTGTAACTATGAGATTATGCAACTCCGTTTACGGAGGAACACTTTGGGTGCTACCAAACGTCACAACGTAACTGGGTGATTATAAAGGAGCACTACAGGTGTCTCCAAAGGTACATGTTGGGTTGGCGTATTTCGAGATTAGGTTTTGTCACTCCGATTATCGGAGAGGTATCTCTGGGCCCTCTCGGTAATGCACATCACTATAAGCCTTGCAAGCAATGTAGCTAATGAGTTAGTTACGGAATGATGCATTACGTAAGCAGTAAAGAGACTTGCCCGATGCTTGAGATTGAACTAGGTATTGGATACCGACGATCGAATCTCGGGCAAGTAACATACCGATGACAAAGGTGTTGGAAATATGCCCTAGAGGCAATAATAAAAGCATTATTATTATATTTCCTTGTTCATGATGATTGTCTTTTATTCATGCTATAACTGTATTATCCGGAAATCGTAATACACGTGTGAATACATAGACCACAATCGTCCCTAGTGAGCCTCTAGTTGACTAGCTCGTTGGTTGACAGATAGTCATGGTTTCGACTATGGACATCGATGTCATTGACAGCGGGATCACGTCATTAGGAGAATGGCGTGATGGACAAGACCCAATCCTAAGCATAGCACAAAGATCGTGTAGTTCGTTTTGCTAGAGCTTTTTCCAATGTCAAGTATCTCTTCCTTAGACCGTGAGATCGTGTAACTCCGGATACCGTAGGAATGCCTTGGGTGTACCAAACGTCACAACGAATCGGGTGACTATAAAGGTGCATTACAGGTATCTCCGAAAGTGTCTGTTGGGTTGACACGGATCGAGGTGGATTTGTCACTCCGTATGACGGAGAGGTATCACGGGCCCACTCGGTAGTGCATCATCATAATGAGCTCAAAGTGACCAAGTGTCCGGTCACGGGATCATGCATTACGGTACGAGTAAAGTGACTTGCCGGTAACGTGACTAACGAGGTATTGGGATACCGACGATCGCGTCTCGGGCAAGTAACATACCGTCTGACAATGGGAATGGCATACAGGGTTGCTTGAACCCTCGACATGGTGGGTTCATCCGATGACAACATCGAGGAGCGTGTGGGAGCCAACATGGGTATCCAGATCCCGCTGTTGGTTATTGACCGGAGAGCGTCTCGGTCATGTCTGCATGTCTCCTGAACCCGTAGGGTCTACACACTTAAGGTTCGGTGTCGCTAGGGTTAATAGGAAGACTTGTATGTGACTACCGAATGTTGTTCGGAGTCCCGGATGAGATCCCGGACGTCACGAGGAGTTCCGGAATGGTCCAGAGGTAAAGATTTATATATGGGAAGTCATCAATCGGACAGGAAAAGTTTGGTCATGTCGGTATTATGGAGGGTCCACGGAAAGGTTCGGAGGACCACCGGAAGGCCACCCTTTTGGGGGCCACTTGGGCTGCGTGGGGCAGCCAGCCTGTTGGGCTGGGCACAACCCCTCCCTTGGCCCATGCGCCTAGGGTTGAGGAATCCTAAGGGGCGCCCCCTTGCTTGGGGGGCAAGCCCCCCTCCCCTTGGCCGCCGCCCCCCCCCTCTAGATGGATCTAGAGGGGGCCGGCCCCCTCCTCCCTTCCCCTATAAATAGAGGGGTAGAGGGGAGGGCTGCACACACGATCAAAGGCGCAGCCCCTCCCCTCCCCAACACCTCTCCTCCTCCGCGTGAGCTTGGCGAAGCCCTGCCGGAGAACAGTCCCTCCATCCGCATCACGCCGTCGTGCTGCCATTGGAGTGATCTTCCTCAACCTCTCCTTCATCCTTGCTGGATCAAGGCGGAGGAGACGCCATCGTCCCGTCGTGTGTTGAACGCGGAGGTGCTGTCCGTTCAGCACTTGGTCATCGGTGATCGGAATCACGTTGGGAGCGTCTTCATCATCACCACTCCCTCGAACGCTTCCGTACTCGATCTACAAGTGGTATGTAGATGCAAACTCTCTCTAGTAACTCGTTGCTTAGATGAACTCATAGATAGATCTTGGTGAAACCGTGAAAAATTTTAATTTTCTGCAACGTTCCCCAACGGTGGCATCATGAGCTAGGTCTATGCGTAGTTCTCTATTGCACGAGTAGAACACAATTTAGTTGTGGGCGTGGATCTTGTCAATTTACTTGCCGCTACTAGTCTTATCTTGCTTCCGCGGTATTGTGGGATGAAGCGGCCGGACCAACCTTACACGTATGCTTACGTGAGACCGGTTCAACCGACTAACATGCACTAGTTGCATAAGGTGGCTGGCGGGTGTCTGTCTCTCCTACTTTAGTTGGAGCGGATTCGATGAAAAGGGTCCTTATGAAGGGTAAATAGAAGTTGACAAGATCACGTTGTGGTTATTCGTAGGTAAGAAAACGTTCTTGCTAGAACCCAATTGCAGCCACGTAAAAGATGCAACAACAATTAGAGGACGTCTAACTTGTTTTTGCAGCAATTGACATGTGATGTGATATGGCCAAGTTGTGATGAATGATGAATGACATATTATGATGTATGAGATCATGTTCTTGTAATAGGAATCACGACTTGCATGTCGATGAGTATGACAAAGGCAGGAGCCATAGGAGTTGTCTTTATTTTTGTATGACCTGCGTGTCATTGAAGAACGCCATGTAACATACTTTACTTTATTGCTAAACGCGTTAGCCATAGAAGTAGAAGTAGTCGTTGGCGTGACAACTTCATGAAGACACGATGATGGAGATCATGATGATGGAGATCATGGTGTCATGCCGGTGACAGGATGATCATGGAGCCCCGAAGATGAAGATCAAAGGAGCTATATGATATTGGCCATATCATGTCACTACTTCATAATTGCATGTGATGTTTATTATGTTTATACATCTTGTTTACTTAGAACGACGGTAGTAAATAAGATGATCCCTTACAACAATTTCAAGAAGTGTTTCCCTAAGCGTGCACCGTTGCCAAAGTTCGTCGTTTCTAAGCACCACGTGATGATCGGGTGTGATGGATTCTTACGTTCACATACAACGGGTGTAAGACAGATTTACACACGCGAAAACACTTAGGGTTTACTTGATGAGCCTAGCATGTACAGACATGGCCTCGGAACACGGAGACCGAAAGGTCAAACACGAGTCGTATGGAAGATACGATCAACATGAGAATGTTCACCGACGAGACTAGTCCGTCTCACGTGATGATCGGACACGGCTTAGTCGACTCGGATCGTGTAACACTTAGATGACTAGAGGGATGTCTAATTTAAGTGGGAGTTCATTGTAATAATTTGATTAGATGAACTTAATTATCATGAACTTAGTCTAAAACTTTTGAATGATATGTCTTGTAGATCAAATGGCCAAAGCTCATGTCAACTTGAACTTCAACGCATTCCTAGAAAACCAAGCTGAAAGATGACGGCGGCAACTATACGGACTGGGTCCGGAACTTGAGGATCATCCTCATAGCTGCCAGAAACAATATGTCCTAGAAGGACCGCTAGGTGACGCCTCCGTCTCTGAAGAACCAAGACATTATGAATGCTTGGCAGTCTCGTCTTGATGATTACTCCCTCGTTCGATGCGGCATGCTTTACTGACTTAGAACCGGGGCTCCAAAAGCGTTTGAGCATCACGGAGCATATGAGATGTTCGAGGAGCTGAAACTTGTTTTTCAAGCTCACGCCGGGTCGAGAGATATGACATCTCCGACAAGTTCTATAGTTGTAAGATGGAGGAAAACAGTTACATCGGTGAGCATATTACGAAGATGTCCAAGGTTGCACAACCGTATGACCCAGCTGAATATTAACCTCCACGATGAGGCGGTCATTGACAGAATCCTCGATCGCTCCCACCAAGCTACAAGAGCTTTGTGATGAACTACAACATGCGAGGATGGTAAAGACCATTCCTGAAGTGTTCTCTATCTGAAGTCAGCCGAGGTTGAGATCAAGAAAGAACATCAAGTGTTGATGGTCAATAAGACCACTAAGTTCAAGAAGGGCAAGGGTAAGAAGAACTTCAAGAAGGACGGCAAGGAGGTTGCCGCACCCGGTAAGCAAGTTGCCGGGAAGAAGTCAAAGAATGGACCCAAACCCGAGACTGAGTGCTTTTATTGCAAGGGGAGGGGTCACTGGAAGCGGAACTGCCCCAAATACTTAGCGGACAAGAAGGCCGGCAACACCAAAGGTATATTTGATATACATGTAATTGATGTGTACTTTGCGGTACTCGTAGTAACTCCTGGGTATTTGATACCGGTGCCGTTGCTCATATTTGTAATTCACGGCGGGAGCTGCGGAATAAGCGGAAAGCGGCAAAGGACGAGGTGACGATGCGCGCGTCGGGAATGGTTCCGTAGTCGATGTGATCGCCGTCGCACGCTACCTCTTCATTTACCTCACGGGATTAGTTATGAACCTTAATAATTGTTATTTGGTGCCAAGTTTGAGCATGAATATTGTACTGGATCTCGTTTAATGCGAGATGGCTACTCATTTAAATCCGAGAATAATGGTTGTTCTATTTATATGAGGGATATGTATTATGGTCATGCTCCGATGGTCAATTGTTTATTCTTAATGAATCTCGAGCGTAGTATTACACATGTTTATAGCGTGAATACCAAAAGATGTAAAGTTCATAACGATAGTCCCACATACTTGTGGCAATCGCCGCCTTGGTCACATTGGTGTCAAGCGCATGAAGAAGCTCCATGCTGATGGACTTTTGGAGTCTTTAGATTATGAATCATTTGACACATGCGAACCATGCCTCATGGGCAAGATGACCAAGACTCCGTTCTCCGGAACAATGGAGCGAGCAACCAACTTGTTGGAAATCATACATACCGATGTGTGCGGTCCAATGAGCGTTGAGGCTCATGGAGGGTATCGTTATGTTCTCACTCTCACAGATGACTTGAGTAGATATGGGTATGTCTACTTGATGAAACACAAGTATGAGACCTTTGAAAAGTTCAAGGAATTTCAGAATGAAGTAGAGAATCAACGTGACCGAAAGATAAAATTCTTACGATCAGATCATGGAGGAGAATATTTAAGTCACGAATTTGGTACACACTTAAGAAAATGTGGAATCATTTCACAACTAACGCCGCCTGGAACACCTCAGCGTAATGGTGTGTCCGAACGTCGTAATCGCACTCTATTGGATATGGTGCGGTCTATGATGTCTCTTACCGATTTACCGCTATCATTTTGGGGATACGCTCTAGAGACAGCTACATTCACTTTAAATAGGGCACCGTCTAAGTCCGTTGAGACGACACCGTATGAATTATGGTTTGGGAAGAAACCTAAGCTGTCGTTTCTAAAAGTTTGGGGATGCGATGCTTATGTCAAGAAACTTCAACCTGAAAAGCTCGAACCCAAGTCGGAAAAATGCGTCTTCATAGGATACCCTAAAGAAACCATTGGGTATACCTTCTACTTAAGATCCGAGGGCAAGATCTTTGTTGCCAAGAACGGAACCTTTACGGAAAAAGAGTTTATCTCGAAAGAAGTAAGTGGGAGGAAAGTAGAACTCGATGAAGTACTACCTCTTGAACAGAGAGTAGTGCAGCTCAGGAAAATGTTCTGTGATGCCTACACCAAGCGAAGAGGAAATTCATGATGATGATCAAGGTACTTCGGATCAAGTTGCTCTTGAACCCGTGGGTCCACTAGGACACGTTCCGCACCAGTGGTACGGCAACCCTGTCACGGAAATCATGTTGTTAGACAACAATGAACCTTGAACTATGAAGAAGCGATGGCGGGCCCAGATTCCAACAAATGGCTAGAAGCCATGAAGTCCGAGATAGAATCCATGTATGAAAACAAAGTGTGGACTTTGATTGACTTGCCCGATGATCGGCGAGCAATAGAAAACAAATGGATCTTTAAGAAGAAGACGGACGCGGATGGTAATGTCACCATCTATAAAGCTCGACTTGTCGCTAAGGGTTATCGGCAAGTTCAAGGGATTGACTACGATGAGACTTTCTCTCCGTGGCGAAGCTTAAGTCCGTCCGAATCATGTTAGCAATTGCCGCATACTATGATTATGAGATATGGCGGATGGACGTCAAAACAGCGTTCCTTAACGAATATCTTAAGGAAGAGCTGTATATGATGCAGCCGGAAGGTTTTGTCGATCCTAAGAATCTTGACAAAGTATGCAAGCTCCAGTGATCCATTTATGGGCTGGTGCAAGCATCTCGGAGTTGGAACATTCGCTTTGATGAGATGATCAAAGCGTTTGGGTTTATCTTGAGACTTACGGAGAAGCCTGCGTTTACAAGAAAGTGAGTGGGAGCTCTGTGGCATTTCTCATATTATATGTAGATGACATCTTGTTGATGGGAAATGATATAGAATTCTTGGACAGCATTAAGGCCTACTTGAATAAGTGTTTTTCAATGAAGGACCTTGGAGAAGCTGCTTATATATTAGGCATCAAGATCTATAGAGATAGATCGAGGGCGCCTCATAGGTCTTTCACAAAGCACATACCTTGATAAGATTTTGAAGAAGTTCAAAATGGATCAGTCCAAGAAGGGGTTCTTGCCTGTATTGCAAGGTGTGAGATTGAGCTCAGCTCAATGCCCGACCACGGCAAAAGATAAAGAAGAGATGAGTGTCATCCCCTATGCCTCAGCCATAGGATCTATTATGTATGCCATGCTTGTGTACAGGACCTGATGTAAACCTTGCCGTAAGTTTGGTAGGTAGGTACCAAAGTAATCCCGACAAGGAACCTTTGGACATCGGTCAAGAATATCCTGAAGTACACGAAAAGGACAAAGGACATGTTTCTCGTTTATGGAGGTGACGAAGAGCTCGTCGTAAAGGGTTACGTCGGCCGACGCTAGCTTCGACACAGATCTGGATGACTCTAAGTCACAAACCGGATATGTGTATATGTTGAATGGTGGAGCGATGGCTGGTGCAGCTGCAAGCAGAAGCGTCGTGGCGGGATCTACATGTGAAGCGGAGTACATGGCAGCCTCGGAGGCAGCACATGAAGCAATTTGGGTGAAGGAGTTCATCACCGACCTAGGAGTCATACCCAATGCGTCGGGGCCGATCAAACTCTTCTGTGACAACACTGGAGCTATTGCCCTTCCAAGGAGCCCAGGTTTCACAAGAAGACCAGGCACATCAAGCGTCGCTTCAACTCCATCCGTGAAAATGTTCAGGATGGAGACATAGAAATTTGTAAAGTGCATACGGATCTGAATGTCGCAGATCCGTTGACTAAACCTCTTCATGGGCAAAACATGATCAACACTAGAACTCTATGGGTGTTCGATTCATCACAATGTAACTAGATTATTGACTCTAGTGCAAGTGGGAGACTGTTGGAAATATGCCCTAGAGGCAATAATAAAAGCATTATTATTATATTTCCTTGTTCATGATGATTGTCTTTTATTCATGCTATAAGCTGTATTATCCGGAAATCGTAATACACGTGTGAATACATAGACCACAATACGTCCCTAGTGAGCCTCTAGTTGACTAGCTCGTTAGTTGACAGATAGTCATGGTTTCCTGACTATGGACAGCAGATGTCAGTGACAACGGGATCGCGTCAGTAGGAGAATGACGTGATGGACAAGACCCAATCCTAAGCATAGCACAAAGATCGTGTAGTTCGTTTTGCTAGAGCTTTTTCCAATGTCAAGTATCTCTTCCTTAGACCGTGAGATCGTGTAACTCCGGGATACCGTAGGAATGCCTTGGGTGTACCAAACGTCACAACGTAACTGGGTGACTATAAAGGTGCATTACAGGTATCTCCGAAAGTGTCATTGGTTGACACGGATCGAGGCGAGGATTTGTCACTCCGTATGACGGAGAGGTATCACTTGGGCCCACTCGGTAGTGCATCATCATAATGAGCTCAAAGTGACCAAGTGTCCGGTCACGGGATCATGCATTACGATACGAGTAAAGTGACTTGCCGATTGAGACTAAACGAGGTATTGGGATACCGACGATCGAGTCTCGGGCAAGTAACATACCGTCGACAAAGGGAATGGCATACGGGGTTGCTTGAACCCTCGACATCGTGGGTTCATCCGATGACAACATCAAAGAGCGTGTGGGAGCCAACATGGGTATCCAGATCCCGCTGTTGGTTATTGACCGGAGAGCGTCTCGGTCATGTCTGCATGTCTCCGAACCCGTGAGGGTCTACACTTAAGGTTCGGTGGCGCTAGGGTTAATAGGAAGACTTGTATGTGACTACCGAATGTTGTTGAGTCCCGGATGAGATCCCGGACGTCACGAGGAGTTCCGGAATGGTCCGGAGGTAAAGATTTATATATGGGAAGTCATCAAGCGGACACGGAAAAGTTTGGTCATGTCGGTATTATGGAGGGTCCAGGAAAGGTTAGGAGGACCACCGGGAAGGCCACCTTTTGGGGGGCCACTTGGGCTGCGTGGGGCAGCCAGCCCTGATGGGCTGGGCGCAACCCCTCCCCTTGGCCCATGCGCCTAGGGGTTGAGGGGGGAACCCTAAGGGCGCCCCCCTTGGCAGGGGGCAAGCCCCCTCCCTTAATGGCCGCCCCCCCTCTAGATGGATCTAGAGGGGCCGCCCTCCTCCCTTCCCTATAAATAGAGGGGTAGAGGGAGGGCTGCACACACGATCAAAGGCGCAGCCCCTCCCCTCCCCAACACCTCTCCTCCTCCGCGTGAGCTTGGCGAAGCCCTGCCGGAGAACAGTCCCTCCATCCGCATCACGCCGTCGTGCTGCCATTGGAGTGATCTTCCTCAACCTCTCCTTCATCCTTGCTGGATCAAGACGGAGGAGACGCCATCGTCCCGTACGTGTGTTGAACGCGGAGGTGCTGTCCGTTCAGCACTTGGTCATCGGTGATCGGAATCACGTTGGGAACGTCTTCATCATCACCACTCCCTCGAACGCTTCCGTACTTTCGATCTACAAGTGGTATGTAGATGCAAACTCTCTCTAGTAACTCGTTGCTTAGATGAACTCATAGATAGATCTTGGTGAAACCGTAGAAAATTTTTAATTTTCTGCAACGTTCCCCAACAAAAGGGAACAACATATGTTGTTATGCGGTTTGACCGATAAAGATCTCCGTAGAATATGTAGGAGCCAATATGAGCATCCAGGTTCCGCTATTGGTTATTGACCGAGAATAGTTCTAGGTCATGTCTACATAGTTCTCGAACCCGTAGGGTCCGCACGCTTACCGTTACGATGACAATTTTATTATGAGTTAATAAGTTTTTATGTACCGAAGATTGTTCGGAGTCCCGGATGTGATCACGGACATGACGAGGAGTCTCGAAATGGTCGAGACATAAAGATTGATATATTGGAAGCCTATATTTGGATATCGGAATAGGTTCCGGTGAAATCGGGATTTTAGGAACACCGGGGTTACGGAACCCTCCGGGGTTAATGGGCCTTAGTGGGCCATAAGGGAGAAGAGGAGGCCGGGCCAGGGCCGCGCCCCCCCCTAGTCCGAATAGGACAAGGAAGGAGGGGGGCGCCCCTTCCTCTTTCCCCTTCCCCTTTCCTTCTCCAACAAGGCAGAGGGGAGTCCTACTCGGTGGGAGTAGGACTCCTCCAGCGCACCCCTTGGGGCCGGCCGCACCTTCCCTCCCTCCTTTATATACGGGGCAGGGGGCACCCCATGACACACAAGTTGATCTACGGATCGTTCCTTAGCCGTGTGCGGTGCCCCCTCCACCATATTCCACCTCGGTCATATCGTCGGAGTTTAGGCGAAGCCCCGCGCCGATAGAGCATCATCATCGTCACCACGCCGTCGTCTTG
Organism: Aegilops bicornis; assembly: GCA_021605145.1. NCBI lineage: Eukaryota > Viridiplantae > Streptophyta > Magnoliopsida > Poales > Poaceae > Aegilops > Aegilops bicornis. The sequence goes on from CM038670.1 coordinate 882,564,492, forward strand.
TGGAACTCATCCCCGACACTTTGCTGGATCGGAGTCCGGGGATCGTCATCAAGCTGAACGTGTGCTGAACTCGGAGGTGCCATACGTTCGGTACTTGGATTGGTCGGATCGTGAAGACGTACGACTACATCAACCGCGTTGTCATAACGCTTCCGCCACGGTCTCACGAGTGCGTGGACAATACTCTCCCCTCTCGTTGCTATGCCATCACCATGATCTTGCGTGTGCGTAGGAATTTTTTTGAAATTACTACGTTCCCCAACACAAGACCCATCCATTAGCTTAGCATAATGATCGATAAGTTTTATTGCTACTGCTTTCTTCATGACTTATACATGTTCCTCAGACTATGAGATTATGCAACTCTCGAATACCGGAGAAACACCTTGTCTGCTATCAAACGTCACAACGTAACTCAGTGATTATAAAGATGCTCTACAGGTGTCTCCGAAGGTGTTTGTTGGGTTGGCATAGATCGGGATTAGGATTTGTCACTCCGTGTATCAGAGAGGTATCTATGGGCCCTCTCGGTAATGCTCATCACTATAAGCCTTGCAAGCAATGTGACTAATGAATTAGTTGCGTGGTGAAGCACTACGGAACGAGTAAAAAGACTTGCCGATAACTGATACGTCTCCAACGTATCTACTTTTCCAAACACTTTTGCCCTTGTTTTGGACTCTAACTTGCATGATGTGAATGAAACTAAACCGGATTGACGTTGTTTTCAGCAGAATTGCCATGATGTTGTTTTATGTGTAGAAAACAAAATTTCTCGGAATGTCCTGAAAATCCACGGAGGCACTTTTTGGAAAATATAAAAAATACTGGCGAAAGAACCAAGACCAGGGGGCCCACACCCTGTCCACGAGGGTGGGGGGCGCGCCCTCCCCCCTGGGCGCGCCCCCTGTCTCGTGGGCCCCCTGAGGCTCCGCTGACCTCAACTCCAACTCCATATATTCCGTCTCGCGGAGAAAAAAATCAGAGAGAAAGTTTCATCGCGTTTTACGATATGGAGCCGCCGCCAAGCCCTAATCTCTCTCGGGAGGGCTGATCTGGAGTCCGTTCGGGGCTCCGGAGAGGGGGATTCGTCGCCGTCGTCATCATCATGAACCATCCTCCATCACCAATTTCATGATGCTCACCGCCGTGCGTGAGTAATTCCATCGTAGGCTTGCTGGACGGTGATGGGTTGGATGAGATTTACCATGTAATCAAGTTAGTTTTGTTAGGGTTTGATCCTAGTATCCACTATGTTACGAGATTGATGTTGCTATGACTTTGCTCGCTTAATGCTTGTCACTAGGGCCCGAGTGCCATGATTTCAGATCTGAACCTATTATGTTTTCATGAATATATGTGTGTTCTTGATCCTATCTTGCAAGTCTATTGTCACCTATTATGTGTTATGATCCGACAACCCCGAAGTGACAATAGTCGGGATACTTCTCGGTGATGACCGTAGTTTGAGGAGTTCATGTATTCACTATGTGCTAATGCTTTGTTCCGGTTCTCTATTAAAAGGAGGCCTTAGTATCCCTTAGTTTCCGTTAGGACCCCACTGCCACGGGAGGGTAGGACAAAAGATGTCATGCAAGTTCTTTTCCATAAGCACGTATGACTATTTACGGAATACATGCCTACATTACATTGATGAACTGGAGCTAGTTCTGTGTCACCCTATGTTATAGCTATTACATGAGGAATCGCATCCGGCATAATTATCCATCACTGATCCATTGCCTACGAGCTTTTCACATATTGTTTTTCGCTTATTTACTTTTCCGTTGCTATTGTTACAATCACTACAAAACCCAAAAATATTACTTTTGCTACTGTTACCTTTATTATCATATTACTTTTCTACTAAATACTTTGATGCAGATACTAAGTTATCCAGGTGTGGTTGAATTGACAACTCAACTGCTAATACTCAAGAATATTCTTTGGCTCCCCTTGTGTCGAATCAATAAATTTGGGTTGAATACTTTAGCCTCGAAAGCTGTTGCGATCCCCTACCCTTGTGGGTTATCAAGACTAATTTCTGGCGCCGTTGCCGGGGAGCATAGCTCTATTCTCTGAGTCACTTGGGATTTATATCTGTTGATCACTATGAAGAACTTGAAAGACGACAGAACTACAATTTTTCCCTCAACTATGAGGGGAGGTAAGGAACTGCCATCTAGCTCTGCACTAGATTCTCCTTCTGTTTTGAGTAAGCTTGCGACACCTAAACCTTCTACTGCTATGAATTCTGATATGTCGCATGTTATTGATGATGCCATACGCTATGCATGATACTTATGATGAAACTACTTCTGTGCGTGATACTAGTTTGCCATTAGGTGAATTTCTTGATGAATAACTTGCTAGGGTTAGAGGGAATGAAATTATTGAAGATGCTATTATTGATGATAGTGATGATGAAAATTCTCCCAATGACTATGAATTGCCTGTTGTTCCTGAGGGTTATGTTTTGAATGAAGAAGCTACTAGAGCTATCTTTGCTTGCAATGATAGATATGATCTTAAGAAATTATTAGCTAAATGGAAGCAGCAGTCTCTTAATGCTAGAATGAAATCTGACCCTGCCTTTTCTACTTCACCTATATGTGTTACTGATAAAGATTATGAATTCTCTGTTGATCCTGAAATTATTACTTTAGTTGAATCTGATCCTTTTTATGGCCTTGAATCAGAAACTGTTGTGGCACATCTTACCAAATTGAATGATATAGCCACCCTGTTTACTCATGATGATAAATCTCGCTATTATTATATCCTTAAGATATTTCCATTCTCGTTAAAGGGTGATGCTAAGACTTGGTATAATTCTCTTGCTCCTGGTTGTGTGCGTAGTCCCCAGGATATGATTTACTACTTCTCTCCTAAATATTTCTCTGCTCATAAGAAACAAGCTGCATTGCGGGAAATATATAATTTTGTGCAAATCAAAGAAGAGAGTCTCCCACAAGCTTGGGGGAGGCTTCTCCGATTACTTAATGCTTTGCCTGATCATCATCTTAAGAAAAATGGAATACTTGATATCTTTTATAATGGACTAACCGATGCTTCCAAGGACTACTTGGATAGTTGTGATGGTTGTGTTTTCAGGGAAAGAACAGTCGACGAAGCTGAATTACTATTGAATAATATGTTGACTCATGAAAATAATTGGACTCTTCCTGAGCCAATTCTGAGGCAATTCCTGAACCAATTGAGCCAACTCGAGCCTATTCCTAAACCCACTCGAAGAAGAGAGGTGTTTTATTTCTCGATCTGAAGATATGCAAGAGGCAAAGAAATCAATGAAAGAAAAAGGTATTAAAGCTGAAGATGTTAAGAATTTACCACCTATTGAAGAAATACATGGTCTTAATATACCGCCTGTTGAAGAACCACATTGTCTTGATAACCCGACACAGGTAGTAAAGGTAAATTCTCTCTATAGATATGATAAAGTTGAAGTTCCCTCTACAAAACTTCACAGTCCATGCTTAGATGAATTTGATGACTTTATGGCTAGACAAGAAAGTTTTAATGCTTATGTTGGTAGAGAGTTAAAGAATAATGCTTTCGAGATAGGACACGTGAGCGATAGTATGGCTAGAGTTAAAGGTGAACTCAAACTCATTAGCAAATATGCTTCTATGGTTGCTACTCAAGCTGAGCAAGTACTTAAAGCTCAAAATGATTTGCTTGATGAATTAAATAATAAAAATGACTTTGCTGTTAGAGTGGCTACTAGAACTGGTAGAATGACTCAGGAACCTTTGTATCCTGAAGGCCACCCTAAGAGAATCGTGCAAGATTCTCGGAGAAATAATTTAGAGGCACCTAGTTCTTCCAAAAAGAAGAAAAAGAAAAACGATAGAACTTTGCATGCTTCTAGTGAACCTGTTGTAGACACACCTGAGAATCCCAATGATATTTCTATTTCTGATGCTGAAACACAATCAGGTGATGAACATGAACCTGGTGATAATGTTAATGATAATGTTCATGTTGATGCTCAACCTAGCAAAAACAATGAAGTAGAGATTGAACCTACTGTTGATCTTGATAACCCACAATCAAAGAATCAACGTTATGATAAGAGAGATTTTGTTGCTAGGAAGCACGGTAGAGAAAGAGAACCATGGGTTCAGAAACCCATGCCCTTTCCTCCTAAACCATCCAAGACAAAGGATGATGAGGATTTTGAGTGCTTTGCTGAAATGATTAGACCTATCTTCTTACGTATGCGCTTAACTGATATGCTCAAAGTAAATCCTTATGCTAAGTATATGAAGGATATCATGACAAAGAAAAGAAAGATACCGGAAGCTGAAATTTCCACCATGCTTGCTAATTACACTTTTAAAGGTGGAATACCAAAGAAACTTGGAGATCCAGGGGTACCAACTATACCATGCTCCATTAAAAGAAATTATGTTAGAACTGCTTTATGTGATCTTGGAGCCGGTGTTAGTGTTATGCCTCTCTCTTTATATCATAGACTTGAATTGAATAAGTTGACACCTACTGAAATATCTTTGCAAATGGCCGATAAATCAACTACTATACCTGTCGGTATTTGTGAGGATGTGCCTGTTGTGGTTGCAAATGTCACTATCTTAACGGGCTTTGTTATTCTTGATATTCCCGAGGACGATAGTATGTCGATTATCCTTGGTAGACCTTTTTTGAATACTGCAGGGGCTATTATTGATTGCAACAAAGGCAATGTCACTTTTCATGTTAATGGTAATGAGCATACGGTACACTTTCCGAGGAAACAATCTCAAGTTCATAGCATCAATTCTATTGGAAAAGTTCCAACTATCATTATTGGAGGTTTTGAATTTCCTCTCCCTACTGTCAAGAAAAAGTATGATATTCTTATTGTTGGGGATTTTCATATCCCGTTGAGGTAACTTAGTGTTATTCGAAATTTCTCCGGTTCCGTGTTATTCGGAATGAGTTTGTTAACAAGACTTGATCAACCTTGTCAGTGGATTCATTTTGATGATCACGAGATGGATGAAACTAGAAGGCACAACCTTCTGTACCCACTTTTTACTTTCTGTTATTTAGAATAAATAAAGCAAAATTAGTATTATCTGTCAGTTTTCTGAATTATCCGTGCATTAAAAAATATCCCGAAAATAAAAGTGCTCCAAATGCTCTGCAAATTTAGTATTATTTTTTATGGAATATTTGAGGATTTTAGGCACTGAAATCACTGCAGGAGGGGCAAGCACCAGGCCATGAGAGTGAAGGGCGTGCCCACACCCCTTGGGCGCGCCCCCTGTCTCGTGGGCCCCTGGTGGCCCCCCTCCACTTATGCCAGCACCCACACACTCCATCTTCTTCCCAAAATTCCCCATCCAGCTCAAGCACGAGTTCTAGCTCATTTTGCTGCGATTTTCGATCTCCTTGCTCAAAGCTCCATTCACAAAACTGCTTTTGGAGATTATTGCTTGGTATGTGACTCCTCCATTGGTCCAATTAGTTTTTGTTCTAGTGTTTTATTCATTGCAATTTTTGCTGCATAGGTGACCATGTTCTTGAGCTTGCATGTTGAATTTATGAGGTCCCAAGCAATTCTAATGCATGATATAACCTCTAGGCACTTGTAGGAGTAGTTGCTACTAATCTTGTTTAGTTTTATTCACTTTCATTTTGATGTTACTAAAATTTCAGAGATTTTCTGAAAATGTTAAGGAAACTTTTGAGGGGCTCTTCTAGCCAAGGCTCTCAGGAAAAACAAGCTAAAGAGAAGGAAAAAGCCAAGTATAATCTTTCTCGCTTAGCGGAAATGCGGCGTCTTGAATGGCCATGCGATAATTTCTTGAAAGAAGCTGGAATTCATGAAGATTTTTATTCTTTGATCGAGAATGCAGGCCTCACCGGTTTCCTCCACGACCGGATCGATCAGTATCTCTTACTCACCAATACTTTCGTGCAAAATTTTTATTATTATCCTAAGAAGTCACCGCCTTCAGTATTATTTCATTTACATGATGAATTCAGAGAAATGTCTTTACGTAATTTTTGCGCGGTATGTAGAATACCCTATGAGGGAGAATTAGAGGAACCCCATCGTAAAGATGTGGATGGCTTTGTTAACACTATCGCTGTAGAGGAGCCAAAGAAGGGTTCCGAGGCGAAAATCTCTAGCATACACTTTCCTGTTTTACGCTACTTTGCCATATTTGCTAGTAGATGCTTGATTGGTTGTGGAAATAGTGGAAACTTTAGTGTTCCTGATATTATCATTCTTCAACATGCCTTGCTTGGAGATAATAGTTTTAGTATGGGTGCCGTCATTGCTAAACGGCTAGGCCTGAATCGTACAAAAGGCCCCATATTTGGAGGTATCTGTGTTTCACGTCTTGCTAGACATTTTCAGATACCTATTAGGCACCATGAGAAAGAGAAGACAAAATTGCCTCTTTACATTTTAGATTACAAGAGCATGGTAGCACACACATTTATTATTGACAACAAAGAGAAGATGCTTTTGTATAACCTTAGATTTAATAAGAAACACAATGAGACTATTATTTTGCCTGCGCCTTTCTTGTTTGATTTGATTGCAGATAATTTTCTTGTTACACCGGAGGCAGTGTACGCTCATCGAGGCCAAGCATCCACTCCAGAACCTGAACCTGAGCCGGAACCTGCACTGGACCCTTATCGTGCATCATCTTTCCAGTGGGATCCAGAGATGGCCAGCCAGTGGTATCCTGATTACACCTCCCAGTACACCGGGGAGAGTAGCAGCGGTCCTTGGTATTAGACCAACTTAGGCCAAAAGCCTAAGCTTGGGGGAGTACGTATTTCTCACCGACTTTACATTCATGTTCAGACACTAGTCGTTGGTGCTCATACTCTTTCATTGTATTATGCATGTTAGCTTAATTTTCTTTTTCGCTTTCTTCTTGTGTGTTTGATAAACCTTAAGAAAAAACAAAAAAAATTAGTTAGTTTAATTTCCATGCTTGTAGTAGAAATTAAAATGAAAACCCAAAAAGATTTCTAGTTCTTCTTCTTACTTGTTGGGAGCTTTCCCGTGTAAATAGTTTTATTTTTCTTTTCTTTCCTTTGGGGGTCGAGAAGACCATATTGAAAATGCTTAGTTGCTCTCATATGCATGATTGTTTATTTAACTTAGAGCCCATATTATCTTGTCTTCTCTCTTGAAGTTGAAAGCTTGCAGATTCCAGCTTAGTCCAATGCACGTGCACTATTATTATTATACACATCGCTCGGGTCGCAAGTGAAAGGCAATAATGACGATATATGATGGACTTATTGAGATGAGAAAAGCTGGTATGAACTCGACCTCTCTTGTTTTTGTAAATATGATGAGTTCATCGTTTCTGATTCAGCTTATTATGAAGTAAACATATTTGCAATGACATTTAGAGATTATAGTTGCTTGTGCCATGCTTGATTAGCTATGCGTTATAATGGTTTACCTTTCGTGCCAACATGCTATTAGAATGATTATGATGTGGTATGATGGGATGGTATCCTCCTTTGAATGAATTGAGTGACTCGACTTGGCACATGTTCACGCATGTAGTTGAAACAAATCAACATAGCCTTCATGATATTTATGTTCATGGTAGATTATGTCCTACTCATGCATGTACTCGGTGTAAATTAATTTTAATGCATGTTTATGACTGTTGTCGCTCTCTCAGTTGGTCGCTTCCCAGTCTTTTGCTAGCCTTCACCTGTACTAAGCGGGAATACTGCTTGTGCATCCAAACTCCTTAAACGCCAAAGTTATTCCATATGAGTCCACCATACCTACCTATATGCGGTATTTACCTGCCTTTCTAAAGTAAATTTGTATGTGCCAAACTCCAAACCTTCAAATGAAATTCTGTTTTGTATACTCGAGCAGCTCATGTTTCAACTAGGGCTGCCTATATCTTCCATGCTAGGTGGGTTATTCTTAAGAGGAGTGGACCCCGCTCCTCATTCACGAGAAAGGGCCGGTAACCGGGATGCCCAGTCCCATGATCCAAAAAGATCAAAGCAAATCAAAATAATTAAACAAAACTCCCCCAGGGCTGTTGTTAGTTGGAGTCACTCGTTGTTTCTAGCAAGCCATGGATTGATGCTTGTTGGTGGTTGGGGGAGTATAAACCTTTACCATTCTGTTTGGGAACTGCCTATAATGCATGTAGTATGGAAGATACAGCCATCTCATAGTTGTTGCGTTGACAGCGAAAGTATGCCGCTCAAAATGTTATTCAATCTCTATTTTAAAATCGAGCTCTGGCACCTCTACAAATCCCTGCTTCCCTCTGCGAAGGGCCTATCTATTTACTTTTATGTTGAGTCATCACCCTTCTTATTAAAAAGCACCCGCTAGAGAGCACACTGTCATTTGCTTTCATTATTGTTGGTTTATATTGGGTATGACTTGACTGGATCTCTTTTACCATGAATTACAATGTTTAGTCAGTCCTTGATCTTTAAAGATGCTCTCCATTTATATTTTGCGGTCTCAGAAAGGGCTAGCGAGATACCATTTTGTTATATCATGTTATGATTGTTTTGAGAAAGTGTTGTCATCCGAGTTTTATTATTATGGCTCGCTAGCTGATTATGCTATCGATATGAGTAATTGTGAGACCTAAGTATTATTGTGAATATGGTTAGTTCATGATATTTGCTGAAACCTGAATGATGGCTTTGCATGTTTACAACAACAAGAGCAAACAGAGTTTGTAAAAGTTTTTCTTTATCACTTTCAATTTATCAACTGAATTGCTTGAGGACAAACAAAGGTTTAAGCTTGGGGGAGTTGATACATCTCCAACGTATCTACTTTTCCAAACACTTTTGCCCTTGTTTTGGACTCTAACTTGCATGATTTGAATGAAACTAACCCGGACTGACGCTGTTTTCAGCAGAATTGCCATGATGTTGTTTTATGTGTAGAAAAGAAAAGTTCTCGGAATGTCCTGAAAATCCACGGAGGCACTTTTTGGAAAATATAAAAAATACTGGCGAAAGAATCAAGACCAGGGGGCCCACACCCTGTCCACGAGGGTGGGGGGCACGCCCTTCCCCCCTGGGCGCACCCCCTGTCTCGTGGGCCCCATGGAGCTCCTCTGACCTCAACTCCAACTCCATATATTCCGTCTCGCGGAGAAAAAATTCAGAGAGAAAGTTTCAGCGCGTTTTACGATACGGAGCCGCCGCCAAGACCTAATCTCTCCCGGGAGGGCTGATCTCGAGTCTGTTCGGGTCTCCGGAGAGGGGGATTCGTCGTCGTCGTCATCATCAACCATCCTCCATCACCAATTTCATGATGCTCACCGCCGTGCGTGAGTAATTCCATCATAGGCTTGCTGGACGGTGATGGGTTGGATGGGATTTACCATGTAATCAAGTTAGTTTTGTTACGGTTTGATCCCTAGTATCCACTATGTTCTGAGATTGATGTTGCTATGACTTTGCTATGCTTAATGCTTGTCACTAGGGCCCGAGTGCCATGATTTCAGATCTGAACCTATTATGTTTTCATGAATATATGTGTGTTCTTGATCCTATATTGCAAGTCTATAGTCACCTATTATGTGTTATGATCCGACAACCTCAAGTGACAATAATCGGGATACTTCTCGATGATGATCGTAGTTTGAGGAGTTCATGTATTCACTATGTGCTAATGCTTTGTTCCGGTTCTCTATTAAAAGGAGGCCTTAATATCCCTTAGTTTCCGTTAGGACCCCGCTGCCACGGGAGGGTAGGACAAAAGATGTCATGCAAGTTCTTTTCAATAAGCACGTATGAGTATTTACGGAATACATGCCTACATTACATTGATGAACTAGAGCTAGTTCTGTGCACCCTATGTTATAGCTATTACATGAAGAATCGCATCCGGCATCATTATCCATCACTGATCCATTGTCTACGAGATTTTCACATATTGTTTTTTGCTTATTTACTTTTCCGTTGCTATTGTTACAATCACTACAAAACCCAAAAATACTACTTTTGCTACTTTACCTTTATTATCATATTACTTTGCTACTAAATACTTTGCTGCAGATACTAAGTTATCCAGGTGTGGTTGAATTGACAACTCAACTGCTAATACTCAAGAATATTCTTTGGCTCCCCTTTTGTCGAATCAATAAATTTGGGTTGCATACTTTACCCTCGAAAGCTGTTGCGATCCCCTACACTCGTGGGGTATCAGTAATGAGATTGAAGTAGGTATGATGATACCGACGATCGAATCTCGGGCAAGTAACATACTGATGACAAAGGGAACAATGTATGTTGTTATGCGGTTTGACCGATAAAGATATTCGTAGAATATGTAGGAGCCAATATGAGCATCCAGGTTTCTATATTGGTTATTGATCGAAGATGTGTGTCGATCATGTCTACATAGTTCTCGAACTTGTAGGGTCCGCACTCTTAATGTTCGATGATGATTTGTTTTATGAGTTTTGTGTTTTTGATGACCGAAGTTTGTTCGGAGTTCCGGATGAGATCACGGACGTGACGAGGAGTCTCGAAATGGTCAAGACATAAAGATTGATATATTGGAAGGCTATGTTCGGACATAGGAAATGTTTTGGAAAGGTTCGGGCATTTTTTCGGAGTAACGGGAGGTTACCGGAACCCCCCGGATTAATGGGTGAGGGAGTCCCGGACTAGGGGGTGTCCGGACAGCCGGACTATCATCACGGCCGGACTCCAAGACTATGAAGATACAAGATTGAAGACTTCGTCCCGTGTCCCGATGGGACTTTCCTTGGCGTGGAAGGCAAGCTTGGCAATACGGATATGTAGATCTCCTACCATTGTAACCGACTCTGTGTAACCCTAACCTATCCGGTGTCTATATAAACCGGAGGGTTTTAGTCCGTAGGGACAACAACATCAACAATCATACCATAGGCTAGCTTCTAGGGTTTAGCCTCCTTGATCTCGTGGTAGATCTACTCTTGTACTACCCATATCATCAATATTATCAAGCAGGAGTAGGGTTTTACCTCTATCGAGAGGGCCCGAACCTGGGTAAAAACATTGTGTCCCTTGTCTCCTGTTACCATCCGCCTAGACGCACAGTTCGGGACCCCCCTACTCGAGATCCGCCGGTTTTGACACCGACATTGGTGCTTTCATTGAGAGTTCCTCTGCCGTCGCCGTCGGTGGGATGCCTCGCCTCGTCTTTAAAGACGACACCTTCGCCAAAGAAGCCTTGGCCACCGGTCGACTCTTTGGCTTGGCGGTTTTCATGACCGCTAGTTCGGCCGTTGCCACCGACGATGACCTCTCGAGTCATCAAATCCAATCTTCATGTTAGTTCGGAACTGGCCGAACAGTTAGATCCGATCGAGCTCTCCTCCATAAACGAGCTCTTGGATCGCATTGCCGCCCTGGGAGTCGCCACAGATTACGACCGGATCGGGCCTAAAACCGATCTAAGAGAGATCAACTCTCCCCAGGCTACCCATCATGCTGCTGTGATAGAGGAGCAATGCGGCGATTCTTCCCTACCTTAAGGACTAGTTACGTCCGGATTCCCGATCCTCCATGCCGGATTCCTGCGGAGGGACGGATGTTAGTCAAGCCTGACCCTAAAGTCAGCGGCGGGCGGACTCATTGGATTGCACTCAAAATCCAAAATTCGAAGTTCGGAAACTTCGCCCTTGAGTCCTGAATTGGACGGGGTTCCGGATTTAGTGCCACCCGCCCACCCAAACATCGGCGATCTCTCTCGAATTCGGCAAGAGCCAGCTGAAACAGTACATCATTACTGGGCCAGATTCCTCCTGGTTATGAACAGGATAAAGGACTGCCGAGAGGAGGACGCGATCCCAATTTTTTGCAATAATTGCACAGACAAGGGAATCCTAAACGCCATAAGTCGTCGTGAAATTACACGCTTTGCTGACTTGGTGACCATAGTACAAAAATACTGTGCGATGGAGAGCACCTGGAAAGCTGAAAGTAAATTTTGGGATACTCCGGCCCCGAATACATCCCTAGTCCGGAACAAAAGGGTGCATCATTATCAAGCACCGGGGTTGAATACCAAAAAACCAAAACCCCCTAAAGGGTACGGAACCGTACTGGAGGGTTGTCTAAACGGACCCTGCAAAATTCATAGCAAAGATGGCGCCGCTCCAACTCATAGCCTTGAGCATGTTGGATACTACGGCAGGTGGCCAAAAGTGGCGAAGAGCTTCTAGCTTCGTAATCCCAGCCCAGCAACACCAAAGACGGTCTTAATAGTCTTGAGACTTTCGCATCAAATAACATGCGAAACGACAACTCCGCAACCTTGTCAAGTCTACCAAGTAGCAACAATGAATCCATGGAGTGACACGGCTATTACCTTCAATGCGGTGATTTAACCTAAATTCGAACTGCACAGGCACCACCGCATTGGTTCTCAGCCGATAGTAGCGGCTTTCGCCTTACTAAGCTACTCATGGATGGCGGCAGCGGACTAAACCTCATCTATGAGGAAACTCTCCGAAAGATGGAAATAGACTGGAACCGCATTGAGCGAAGCAGCACAACCTTTAGAGGAATAATCCCCAGCCGGGAAGCATGCTGCACAGGAAAAATCACGCTGGATGTAGTGTTCGGCTCGCCGGACAATTACAGGTCCGAGGAGGTCACATTTCAAGTGGCCCCATTCAACAGCGGATATCATGCGATACTAGGACGAGAGGCATTCACAATTTTTCAAGCTATACCCCATTACAGGTACATGAAGCTTAAAATGCCGGTCCAAAGCGGAATCATCACTCTCGCTAGTGATCCGAGCATAGCCCGCTACCGAAAATAAGACAGCCGCACTAGCCCTCGAGGCACTATCCGAAGCCCTAGCGGCCGAGGAACTCATCATGATGCGCTCCACGGTGAATAGGGACGATGTGATACTTGATAAAAGATCCAAGTCCACTTCTTTTAAACCAGCGGATGAAATAGTCAAATTCCAAGTCCACCCAACGGACCCTGCAAAGACGGCCTCCATCGGGGCACAATTAAACCCTGATGTAGACGCCGCACTATGAAAATTTCTACAAGAAAACTGGGACATCTTTGCCTGGCACCCTTCAGATATGCCAGGAATCCCACGTCAGCTGGCCGAGCACAGCCTAAATATCCTAAAAGGATTCAAGCCAGTCAAACAGGCTCTTCGGTGCTTTTCCGAACCCAAGAGACAGGCCATGGGAGAGGAGCTAGCCAAACTTTTGGAGGCCGGATTCATCAGAGATATAAAACATCCGGACTGGCTAGCGAACCTGGTGATGGTACCGAAGAAGGATAAATCCTGGCGCCTATGTGTTGATTTCAAAGACCTCAATAAGGCTTGCCCAAAGGATCCCTTCCCTCTCCCGCGAATTGATCAAATCATCGACGCCAGAGCAGGGCACGACTCATTGTGCTTCCTCGACACATACTCGGGCTACCACCAAATCAAGATGGCGGAGCCAGACCAAGCTGCAACAGCATTCGTCACTCCATACGGCCCATTCTGCTTCAACACAATGCCCTTTGGGCTCAAAAACGCCGGCGCAACATATCAGCGCATGATTCAGACATGTCTGGCCAACCAGATCGGCAAAACGGTGGAAGCATATGTAGATGACGTGGTCGTCAAAACCAAGCACGTCCAAACTTTAGTAGACGACTTGAGGCTCACATTCGACAATCTTCGAAAATATGATGTCAAGCTCAATCCGGAAAAATGCGTCTTCGGCGTTCCAGCCGGAAAGCTCCTGGGCTTCATTGTGTCCGGTAGAGGAATCGAAGCAAACCCAGCCAAGATTCGAGCTCTGTCTGGCTGGATATTCCAAAAGACCTCAAACAAATACAAAAATTGACGGGATGTGTAGCGGCTCTAAGCCGCTTTATCTCCCGTTTAGGAGAAAAGGCATTACCTCTTTACCGCCTCCTCCACCGCACCGAACACTTCGAGTGGACGGATGCCGCCACGGCCGGACTCGAAGAAATAAAGGCCATCTTGGCAACAAATCCGGTCCTGGCCGCGCCCAACGTGGGCGAACCAATGCTATTATATATCGCCGCAACACATCAAGTTGTCAGCGCGGTGCTCGTTGTCGAACGAGAAACGGACGGACACCGGTTCCCTGTTCAAAAACCGGGTTATTATGTGTCCACTGTCCTAACTCCATGTAAGTCCCGGTACCTACACTATCAAAAGATAGCATATGCGGTGTTCATGGCATCTCGGAAGCTGCGACACTACTTTCAAGAGTGTTCGATAACGGTAGCCTCCGAAGTACCTCTTAACGACATTATAAACAATCATGACGCCGACGGGCCGGATTGCTAAATGATCCATAGAGCTCCTTCCATTCGACATAACTTATAAGCCACGACGAGCTATTAAGTCACAGGTTTTGGCCGACTTCGTGGCGAATGGGTGAAGCCGAACTCCCTAAAGAGTACGGCGCATACTCCAACCGGATCATGCACTTTGACGGCTCCAAAATGTTGGCTGGCCTGGGGCTGGCGTTGCCCGACGCCCCAATCGGGGACACGGTCCAATACATCCTTCGAGATAATGTATACGGACTCCAACAACGCAGGCCGAATACGAGGCCCATACGCACGACCTCCGGATGGCAGTCTCCATGGGCATTCAACGCCTAGAGGTGCGCGATTCAAACCTCGCAATATCTCAAATAAGCGGAGAATTTGACGCCAATGATCCGAAAATGGCAGCATACCGCAATGCGGTCCTAAAAATGTCGACGCAGTTGAAGGGCTCGAATTTCATCATATAGCCCGGATAACAACCAGGCGGCGGATATATTGGCACGCATCGGTGCAAAACGCGATGCCGTCTCACCCAATATCTTTTTGGAATGGCTGTTCAAGCCATCCGTACTATGGGAAGGGGAGTCCGGCAATAACAATCCGGACCCAACCGCACTGCCCGATGCCGAACACTCTGACACAACCGGAGGCTCTGCCCCCGAGATAACACCCTCTGCTCACGAAATAATGGCGGTTATCGCCCGTGGGCGGAACCATTCCTAGCCTACCTAACTAGGCAGGAACTACCCAAAGACCAAAATGAGGCTCGCTGCATAGTACGGCGTTCTAAAGCCTATAAAGTCCATGAGGGAGAGCTTTATAAGAAAAGCACTACCGGAGTCCTTCAAAGGTGTATCTCCGAAGAGGAAGGGCGAACCCTCCTGGCTGAAATTCATGCCGGACTGGGTGGGCACCACGCCGCAGCCCGGGCCCTTGTAGGCAAGGCCTTCCGCACAGGATTTTATTGGCCGACGGCCCGAGCAGATGCGCAGGACTTAGTCCAACGATGCGTCGGTTGCCAGCTTTTTGCTAACCAAAGCCACATGCCACCCACCGCCCTTAAGACTATACCCATTACCTGGTCGTTCGCGGTCTGGGGGCTCGACATGGTTGGACCCCTCAAGGGAGGAACCCACAAGCAGAAATATCTATTGGTCATGGTAGATAAATTCACCAAATGGATAGAGGCCAAGCCTGTTAAAACGGCCGAATCCGGACCAGTGATAGACTTCATATCAGGGGTAGTACACCGTTACGGTGTTCCCCACAGTATCATCACTGATAATGGCACCAAGTTCACAGCCGATGAGGTCAAACTATGGTGCAAAAACATGGACATCAAGCTCGATTACGCCTCAGTCTATCACCCTCAAACTAATGGTCAAGTCGAACGGGCAAACGGTCTAATCATGAGCGGCATTAAACCCAGACTAGTGCGGTCCTCAAGGAATCTAACACGCCTTTGGGTTGAGGAGCTCGACCAGACTGGGGGTTGTGGACCACGCCAAATCGCACTACCGGATTCACACCATTTTTTTATGGTGTACGGCGCAGAGGCAGTCTTGCCCTGCGACATAATTCATGACTCACCTCGAGTGCGCATGTATGAAGAAAGAGAAGCCAAACTCGATCGGCAGGACAGTTTGGACGCATTGGAGGAGGAGCGCGACGTGGCAAAAGCTCGTTCCGCATTCTATCAACAGCAGGCTCGAAGATATCAAAACAGGGAAGTACGGGCCAAAGCTTATAACGTTGGCGAACTAGTTCTACGCCTGCCGGACAAGAAAAAGGACAAACTCAAGCCCAAATGGGAAGGTCCCTTCATCATCGACCAGGTCCTGACCGGCGGAGCATACCGTCTATGAAACGCATCGGATAACCGACTTGAGCCGAACCCATGGAACGCAGCCCGTCTACGGAGATTCTACGCCTAAGCGCCGGACTTCAAGTTCGTCTCCTTCCTCCGTCCGCATTCTTTATTTTTGTTTTTTGCTGTCTTTTATTTCTCTGCTTCCTCCTTCTTCTTCTTGTAGCCTTTTGAGGCTCGTTTGCGCTTTTTCCGCACTCATTATACCTGGGGGCTTCTTTAACAGAAGCTTATTTATACGGGCTTCATGCCCAGCACATGTGTTAAACTTCTGCATGTACCTTTTATTCGCCATTATATGCATCGATATGACTTAAGTTTTGGCCAAGCTAGGTTGCCTGGCTCCTGTGCTTACCCCTACGTTCCCGATTGTTCGGCTAGGTGGTAAAGGGAGCACCTCTGCGATTGTTGCCGCCGGGTCAGCCGGACGTGTACCTCAGACTGGGTGAAGCCGAAAGCTAGCGTTCTTAAGGGAATATTCGGTCGGTGAATTGAAAGATGATTTTTAATTTTTTACCCATCTGCCCCCAGATGATTTTCTGCTTTCATAGCAGCTTTGACATGCACTTTAGGGCATGGACCCCAGCGAAAGGAACCCTTAACGGAACTATTCTCCCTAGAAGATGCTTCTTACTACCCATGTAATATCGCATAACTAGTTGGGCACTTGTCTGATACAGCAACAATGACCCTTACGCCTTGTCTCCATGCATACCACGGTTCTTATATAACCACGAGGGTATTCGGACACACTCCGGACTATTGGGTCCGGAGGTTGAAGCAAAAAGGTCCGCTACGACAAACGATCTACAATCCGGCTAGAAGACATTTCTTTCATGTCATATTTTTACATAGTCAATTCGACTCATTGTATTCCTCCTCAATGCCATCTAATAGGCTATCTAATTTACAATCTTGTTGGGAATACTTGGCGGCCAATTCTACTTGGTCGTACACTAAGCTTCTGAGGATCTCCATCCCATCCGGCCCCACAGGTCCGACCTCGGCCATGTGGTTTGGGTCAGCCTTCGTGTACCGTGTCTTCACCATGGCCCAGGCCTCCCTGGCGCCTTGACGGCAGGCCGATATCTTCCATAGCCGGAAGCGCCGCCGTGCCCCTTGAAGCCGCTCCGCCAGCTCCCCAATGCCTTCGGGCAGGGAGATAGATGGCCACAAGGCTTGGCCGATGCCTTTCATCACCTGCCGGACTCGTTCGTGCAGCTGACGCAATTCGGGAAGGAGATCACCCGAAGAATTGGGCATCTCCTCCTCGGGACGACCTGTGAGCAAACCTAAACACATGTTTATGTTAGTCGCCTTCCTCGCGAACTCTTTCAAAGTTCGCTCAAGCACTCTTGAAAATGCCGACGAAGCCGCGATTCTCCTTTACGGAGTCGGATAAGCTGGGCATGAACGTCCTTCAGTTCCTCACCCAGCTTGGTGTTGGCGTCTTGGAGGTTATTCTTCTCTGCCGCACCCTTTGTAAGCACGCTCTCGCCAGCCTTTAATCGGCGTAAGAGCTGTTGCTTGTCTGGATCCAGTCCGGCGCCATCTGCAATGTTTTTGTCAGCTTTACACACACGCCGCACTTCCTAAATTATTTATCTTTTGAAGCATATATTACCAGTGGGGGTCTCGGTAGCTCCCCCTGCAGCGGCTAGTGCTTGGCCTCAAGTTGGGCTTTGCACTCTTTGAGCTCTGGGACAGTCGGGTATTCTTTTTGTAAGATCCTCAAGATAACAAGTGATCCTTAAATCAGTTATTCTAACTATTTTAAGTCTCGAGACTCTTGATATATATAACTGTCAAATTTACTTACCCGTATGTCCTTCACATCTTGCTCCGTGGCTCTGGCTAGTCCATCTTGAGCGGCACGGAGGTGCGCATCTCGAATCAAAGGCATTTAAGGCCTCCCGGGAGAAACACGTCCACGAAGAATCGTCCCTGGCGCCTGTGGTTCAAGGCGCTCTCCACCTCGGAGTTGGTGGCGGACAACATGTCGGCATCCTCTGTCGGAGGAGCATCCGACGCACGCCTTGTGCTCGCCTCCGCCTGCGGACCCGGCTTTGAAGCCTGGCCGGTAAAGGTTCGATAGGCAACCTCTCCAGACTCAGTCCGGCGAGCGCTCTTTTTCCTGAAAAGAGTATCGGCGTTAGTACACCTTCTAGGAATCAATCCTGGGAGTATGGTGACATGCCATACCACTGCGGCGGAGTTTCGATCCGGACCGCACTCCTTTTAGCTCATGGAGCCGACCGCCCTTTGTTGGCCAGCCGCCGCAGGCTCGGCTTCCTGCCTCGAAGGTACCCCCTGCGAAACATCATTGGTATACGGTGATCAAAAATAAAGCATGGATGGGTCGTTATCAGGATTTTGGGATCTCGGTCTCCTTTACCTGTGAGGCTGGAAATATTCCGGGGTAATCAGCCGTAATGGCGACCAACGCATTATCGATGCTAAGTTGGTAGAATACCGCATCGATTAACTCCACCTTTATATCCGGATCCTCTTCGGAGGTCGGATCGGGGGACCGTTCCGGATCCTCGGGTTGTGGGGGCGGGCTATGTATTTTCTCCACAATCCGGCGCAGGTCCTGCGCAAAAGCCATGAAATGAGATATTTAAACTAAGATCGGACAGATCACAAAGATGTTTGCTTACCCAGCTTCGAGGATTACTCAAACAAAACTCCTTCAGTGGGTTGAGACGGAGGAAGTCCTCCTCCTCTCCTTTGTACATGGCAGACAAGGTCTTCACCAGTTCGGTGACCGATTCCGGCCCTTTGCGGCCATGACGGGTGGCGTCGTCCTCCCCGTTGAAGTCCCACATGGGGTGGCCTCTATATTGAAGCGGCTGCACTCCCCTCATAATGCAGATTGCCATGACTCCTGGCATGGTCAATCCGGCATGAGCCAGTAAACTTATTCGGCTCATCAAATAACGGACGTCCTGGTCATCTTCTCTCCGGGGGCTCCGAGGGCGCCAGCTTAGGCGCTTCTTGAGAGGAGCATTGTTGAACTCCGGAAGGCCGATCCGAACAGGATCCGGCAGCGAGATGTCCGCCATGTAAAACCATTCGAAGGCGGTCTTGGATGCCTTCTTTGGGGTTCGGATAGGTATCCGGTCCCGCGATGGGCCATAGCTCGGCTCCGCCCACTTGATATATTGACCCCTCATAAGAACGGGGTACTAGGCAGAATATTCTCTTCCACAATCCGAAGTGAGCCTCAACGCCCAAGAATAGTTCGCAGAGGGCCACGAAGCCCGTGATGTGCAGGATGGAGGCAGGAGTAAGATGGTGCAATTGGAGACCGTAGAACTCCAAGAGCCCCCGAAGAAACGGATGGATGGGAAATCCGAGGCCTCTTACTAGATAAGAGATGAAGCATACGTGCTCTCCTTTAGAGGGATCGGGGATGCTCTCCGCTTGCTTTCCGCCCTTGTAGGTGGCAAGCCCGGCTCGAACCGGAACCAAGAAGGCTGGGGGGAGAAATCCCTTGGTTTGGAGTATAACTAGCTCGTTATGCGGGACTGAGCATCTCTCCCAATTTCCTGGCTGAGGGCTGGGAGCGCGAGAAGAGAAGTCGCGTCGACTGTCCATGATGGAATGGACTCTGGTCAGAGGCGCTCTGATGAAAGCTTGCAAAGGGGGAGATGGTGTGACTCAGATCTAGATCCTTGCCCCTTTTATGGGCGGCTCATTTGTCTTGACTAGGGGGTGATTGTAAAAATACCTGGCTGTTCACATTCATTCAAACACGTGGAAGATTGCCATTATTGGGCGTAGAAGCCAAGCGCCGCATTTATCGAAGCCGGACACTATTTGACAAGTATATGGAATTTGGAGAAGAACCCGCCTCGCAATGCCGAAGACAATCAACGCTACCGGACTCATCGTCATTGAAGCCTGGTTCGGGGCTACCGAGGAGTCCGGACTAGGGGTGTCCGGACAGCCGGACTATCGTCCACGGCCGGACTCCAAGACTATGAAGATACAAGATTGAAGACTTCGTCCCGTGTCCGGATGGGACTTTCCTTGGCGTGGAAGGCAAGCTTGGCGATACGGATATGTAGATCTCCTACCATTGTAACCGACTCTGTGTAACCCTAACCTATCCGGTGTCTATATAAACCAGAGGGTTTTAGTCCGTAGGACAACAACATCAACAATCATACCATATGCTAGCTTCTAGGGTTTAGCCTCCTTGATCTCGTGGTAGATCTACTCTTGTACTACCCATATCATCAATATTAATCAAGCAGGAGTAGGGTTTTACCTCCATCGAGAGGGCCCGAACCTGGGTAAAAACATTGTGTCCCTTGTCTCCTGTTACCATCCGCCTAGACGCACAGTTTGGGACCCCCTACCCGAGATCCGCCGGTTTTGACACCGACAATGGGCCTTATTGGGCTTTAGTGGAAAGGGAGAGGAGGGCCGCAGGGTAGCCGCATGCTCCTCCCCTTGGCTGGTCCGAATTGTACTAGGAGGGGGCGGCGCCCCCCCCCCCCCTCTTTCCTTCTCCCTCTGCACCTCTTTCCCTCTCTTCCCCTCTTGGAAAAGGAAGGGGACTCCAATGAGGATTGGGAATCCTAGTTGGACTCCCCCTAAGGCGCGACCCTCCGAGGCCGGCCTCCTCCTCCCCCTCCTTTATACACGGGGGCAGGGGGCACCCCAAAGAACAACAGTTATTCTTTTAGCCGTGTGTGGTGCCCCCTCCACAGTTTAACACCTCGGTCATATCGTCATAGTGCTTAGGTGAAGCCCTGCGCCAGTAACATAATCAACATTGTCGCCACGCCGTCGTGCTCACGGAACTCTCCCTCATCTTCAACTAGATCAATAGCTCGAGGGACGTCCTCGTGATGAACTTGTGCTGAACACGGAGGTGCCGTACGTTCGGTACTTGGATTGGTTGGATCGTGAAGATGTTCGACTACATCAACCGCGTTACTAAATGCTTCCACTTTCGGTCTACAAGGGTACGTGGACACACTCTCCCATCTCGTTGCTATGCATCTCCTAAATAGATCTTGTGTGATCGTAGGAATTTTTTTGAATTACTACATTCCCCAATAGTGGCATCCGAGCCAGGTCTATGCGTAGATGTTTTATGCACGAGTAGAACAAAAAGAGTTGTGGGCGATAATAGTCATACTACTTACCACCAACGTCTTACCCTTATTCGGCAGTATTGTTGGATGACCGACATTACATGACCGCATTCATGAGACTGGTTCTACCGACGTGCTTTTGCACATAGGTGGCTGGCGGGTGTCTGTTTCTCCAACTTTAGTTGAATCATGTTTGACTATGGCCGGTCCTTGTTGAGGGTTAAAATAGCACACTTGACGAAAAATCAATGTGGTTTTGATGCGTAGATAAGAACGGTTCTTGCTAGAAGCCCGTAGCAGCCACGTAAAACATGCAACAACAAAGTAGAGGACGTCTAACTTGTTTTTGCAGGGCTTGTTGTGATGTGATATGGTCAAGGCATGATGAGATATAAATTGTTGTATGAGATGATCATGTTTTGTAACAAAGTTATCGGCAACTGGCATGAGCCATATGTTTGTCACTTTATTGTATGAAATGCAATCGCCATGTAATTGATTTACTTTATCACTAAGCGGTAGCGATAGTCGTAGTAGCAATAGTTGGCGAGACGACAACGATGCTACGATGGAGATCAAGGTGTCAAGCCGGTGACGATGGAGATCATGACGATGCTTCGGTGATGGAGATCATGAGCACAAGATGATGATGGCCATATCATGTCACATATTTTGATTGCATGTGATGTTTATCTTTTATACATCTTATTTTGCTTAGTACAGCGGTAGCATTATAAGATGATCCCTTACTAAATTTCAAGGTATAAGTGTTCTCCCTGAGTTGCACCGTTGCTACAGTTCGTCGTGCCGAGACACCACGTGATGATCAGGTGTGATAAGCTCTATGTTCAAATATAACGGGTGCAAGCCAGTTTTGCACGTGCAGAATACTCGGGTTAAACTTGATGAGCCTAGCATATGTAGATATGGCCTCGGAACACTGAGACCGAAAGGTCGAACGTGGCTCATATAGTAGATATGATCAACATAGAGATGTTCACCATCGAAAACTACTCCATCTCACGTGATGATCAGACATGGTTTAGTTGATATGGATCACGTGATCATTTAGATGACTAGAGGGATGTCTATCTAAGTGGGAGTTCTTAAGTAATATGATTAATTGAACTTTAATTTATCATGAACTTAGTCCTGATAGTATTTTGCAAATTATGTTGTGGATCAATAGCTCACGTTGTAGCTTCCCTATATTTTTTTATATGTTCCTAGAGAAAACTAAGTTGAAAGATGATAGTAGCAATGATGCGGACTGGGTCCGTGATATGATGTTTATCCTCATTGCTACACAGAACAATTATGTCCTTGATGCATCGCTAGGTGACAGACCTATTGCAAGAGCAGATGCAAACATTATGAATGTTTGGCTAGCTCAATATAATGACTACTTGATAGTTTAGTGCACCATGCTTTACGGCTTAGAACCGGGACTTCAAAAACATTTTGAACACCACGGAGCATATGAGATGTTCCAAAGAGCTGATGGTATTTTAGACTCATGCCCGTGTCGAGAGGTATGATACCTCTGACAAGTACTTCGCCTAAAATATGGAGGAGAATCGCTCAGCTAGTGAGCATATGTGCTCAAAATGTCTGGGTACTACAATCGCTTGGATCAAGTGGGAGTTAATCTTCCAGATAAGATAGTGATTGATAGATTTCTCTAGTTACCATCACCAAGTTACTAGAACTTCGTGATGAACTATAATATGCGAGGGATGACAAAAGCGATTCCCGAGCTCTTCATGATGCTGAGATCAACGAAGGTAGAAATCAAGAAAAAGCATCAAGTGTTGATGATTAAACAAGATCACTAGTTTCAAGAAAAAGGGCAAAGGGAAAGAAAGGGAACTTCAAGAAGAATGGCAAGAAAGTTGTCACTCCCGTGAAGAAGCCCAAACTAGACCTAAGCCTAAAACTGAGTGCTTCTACTGCAAAGGAAATGGTCACTAGAAGCGGAACTACCCCAAATATTTGGCGGTTAAGAAGGATGGCAAAGTGAACAAATGTATATGTGATATACATGTTATTGATGTGTACCTTACTAGTGCTCGTAGTAGCCCCTGGGTATTTGATACATGTTCGGTTGCTAAGATTAGTAACTTGAAACAGGAGTTGCAGAATAAATAGAGACTAGTTGAGGGTAAAGTGACGATGTGTGTTGGAAGTGGTTCCAAGATTGATATGATCATCATCGCACACTCCCTATACTTTTGGGATTAGTGTTGAACCTAAATAAATGTTAATTGGTATTTGCGTTAAGCATGAATATGATTGGATCATGTTTATTGCAATACGCTTATTCATTTAGGACATAGAATAATTGTTATTCTGTTTACATGAATAAAACCTTCTATGGTCATACACCCAATGTTAATGGTTTATTGAATCTCGATCGTAGTGATACACATATTCATCATATTGATGCCAAAAGATGCAAAGTTGATAATGATAGTGCAACTTATTTGTGACACTGTCGTTTGGGTCATATCGGTGTAAAGCGCATGAAGAAACTCCATAAAGATGGACTTATGGAATCACATGATTATGAATCATTTGATAGTTGTGAACCGTGCCTTATGGGCAAGATGACTAAAACTCCGTTCTCCTGAACAATGGAACGAGCTGCTGACTTATTGGAAATAATACATACCGATGTGTGTGGTCCAATGAGTGTTGATGCTCGTGGCGGGTATCATTATTTTCTGACCTTCATAGATGATTTGACCAGATATGGGTATATCTACTTAATGAAACACAAGTCTGAAACATTTTGAAAAGTTCAAAGAATTTCAGAGTGAAGTGGAGAATCATCGTAACAAGAAAATAAAGTTTCTATGATCTGATCGTGGAGGAGAATATTTGAGTTACGAGTTTGGCCTTCATTTAAAACAATGTGGAATAGTTTCACAACTCACGCCACCTGGAACACCATAGTGTAATGGTGTGTCCGAATGTCATAATCGCACTTTATTAGATATGGTGCGATCTATGATGTCTCTTACCGATTTACCACTATCGATTTGGGGCTAGGCATTAGAGACAGCTGCATTCACATTAAAAATGGCACCATCAAAATCCGTTGAGACGAGACCGTATGAACTTTGGTTTGGCAATAAACCTAAGCCATCGTTTCTTAAAATTTGGGGCTGTGATGCTTATGTGAAAAGGCTTCAACCTGATAAGCTCGAACCCAAATCGGAGAAATGTGTCTTCATAGGATACCCAAAGGAAACTGTTGGGTACACCTTCTATCACAGATCCGAAGGCAAGATATTCATTGCTAAGAATGAATCCTTTCTAGAGAAGGAGTTTATCTCGAAAGAAGTGAGTGGGAGGAAAGTAGAACTTGATGAGGTAACTGTACCTTCTCCCTTATTGGAAAGTAGTTCATCACAGAAATCAGTTTTAGTGATTCCTACACCAATTAGTGAGGATGCTAATGATGATGATCATGAAACTTCATATCAAGTTACTACCGAACCTCGTAGGTCAACCGGAGTACAGTCCGCACCTGAGTGGTACGGGAATCCTATTCTGGAAGTCATGTTACTAGACCATGATGAACCTACGAAATATGAGGAAGCGATGATGATCCCAGATTCCGCGAAATGGCTTGAGGCCATGAAACCTGAGATGGGATCCATGTATGAGAACAAAGTGTGGACTTTGGTGGACTTTCCCGATGATCGGTAAACTATAGAAAATAAATGGATCTTCATGAGGAAGACAGACGCTAATGGTAGTGTTACTATCTACAAAGCTCGACTAGTCGCAAAAGGGTTTTCGGCAAGCTCAAGATGTTAAATACAATGAGTTATTCTCAACCGTAGCGATGCTTAAGTTCGTCCGAATCATGTTAGCAATTGCCATATTTTATGAAATCTGGCAAATAGATGTCAAAACTGCATTCCTTAAATGGATATCTCTGAGGAGAATTGTATATGATGCAACCAGAAGGTTTTGTCAATCCTAAAGGTGCCAATAAAGTGTGCGAGCTCCAGCGATCCATCTGTGGACTGGTGCAAACATCTCGGAGTTGGAATATACGCTTTAATGAGTTGATCAAAGCATATAGTTTTATACAGACTTGCGGTGAAGCCTGTATTTATAAGAAAGTGATTGGGAGCACTACAGCCTTTATGATAAGTATATGTGAAGGACATATTGCTGATCAGAAATAATGTAGAATTTTCTGGAAAGTATAAAGGAGAGTTTGAAAGGAGATTTTCAAAGAAAGACCTCGGTGAAGCTTCTTACATATTGTACATCAAGATCTATAGAGATAGATCAAGACGCTTGATAAGATTTTCAATGAGTACATACCTTGACAAGATTTTGAAAGAGTTCAAAATGGATCAGCCAAAGAAGGAGTTCTTCCCTATATTACAAGGTGTAAAGTTGAGTAAGACTCAAAGCCCGACCATGGCAGAAGATAGAAAGAGAATGAAAATCACTCCCTATGCCTCGGTCATAGGTTCTATAAAGTACGTCATGCTATGTACCAGACCAGTTATGTGCCTTGCTATGAGTTTGGCAAGGGGTTACGATAGTGATCCAAGAGTGGATCACTGTATAGCGGTCAAAGTTATCCTTAGTTACCTAAGAGGACTAAGGAAGTATTTCTCGGTTATGGAGGTGATAAAGAGTTCGTCGTAAAGAGTTACGTTGACGTAAGCTTTACACCAATCCAGATGACTCTGAGTCTCAATATGGATACATATTTAAAGTGGGAGCAATTAGCTAGAGTAGCTCCATGCAGAGCATTGTAGACATAGAAAATTAGCAAAATACATACGGCTCTGAATTTAGCAGACCCGTTGACTAAACTTCTCTCACAAGCAAAACATGATCACACCTTAGTAATCTTTGGGTGTTAGTCACATAGCGATGTGAACTAGATTGTTGACTCTAGTAAACCCTTTGGTTGTTGGTCACATGGCGATGTGAACTATGGGTGTTAATCACATACAAGTGTGAACTATTGGTGTTAAATCACATGATAATGTGAACTAGATTATTGACTCTAGTGCAAGTGGGAGACTGAAGGAAATATGCCCTAGAGGCAATAATAAAGTTGTTATTTATATTTCATCATATCATGATAAATGTTATTATTTCATGCTAGAATTGTATTAATCGGAAACTTAGTACACGTGTGAATACATAAACAAAACAAAGTGTCTCTAGTATGCCTCTACCTGACTAGCTCGTTAATCAAAGATGGTTATGTTTCCTGACCATGGACATGTGTTGTCATTTGATGAACGATATCACATCATTAGAGAATGATGTGATGGACAAGACCCATCCGTTAGCTTAGCATTATGATCGTTACAGTTTCATTGCTACTACTTTTTTTCATGACTTATACATGTTCCTCAGACTATGAGATTATGCAACTCCCGAATACTGGAGGAACACCTTGTGTGCTATCAAACGTCACAACGTAACTGGGTGATTATAAGGATGATCTACAGGTGTCTCTAAAGGTGTTTGTTGGGTTGGCATAGATCGAGATTAGGATTTGTCACTCCGTGTATCGGAGAGGTACCTCTGGGCCCTCCCGGTAGTGCTCATCACTATAAGCCTTGCAAGCAATGTGACTAATGAGTTAGTTGCGGGGTGAAGCACTATGGAACGAGTAAAGAGACTTGCTGGTAACGATATTGAACTAGGTATGATGATACCGACGATCGAATCTCGGGCAAGTAACATACCGATGACAAACGGAACAACGTATGTTGTTATGCGGTTTGACTGATAAAGATATTCGTAGAATATGTAGGAGCCAATATGAGCATCCAGGTTCCGCTATTGATTATTGATCATAGATGTGTCTCGATTATGACTACATAGTTTTCGAACCCGTAGGGTCAACACTCTTAACGTTCGATGACGATTTGTATTATGAGTTATGTGTTTTTGATAACCGAAGTTTGTTCGGAGTCTCGGATGAGATCACGGACGTGACGAGGAGTCTCGAAATGGTCAAGACATAAAGATTGATATATTGGAAGGCTATGTTCTGACACCGGAAATGTTTCGGGCATTTTGTCAGAGTACCCGGGAGGTTACCGGAACCCCCCGGAGGATTAATGGGCCTTATTGGGCTTTAGTGGAAAGGGAGAGGAGGGTCGCAGGGTGGCCGCGTGCCCCCCCTCCCTTGGCTGGCCCGAATTGGACTAGGAGGGGGTGGCGCCCCTCCTCTTTCCTTCTCCCTCTCCACCTCTTTCCCTCTCCCCCCCTCTTGGAAAAGGAAGGGGACTCCAACTAGGATGGGAATCCTAGTTGGACTCCCCCTATAGGAACGCCCCTCCTAGGTCGGCCTCCTCCTCCTCCCTCCTTTTTATACGAGGGCAGGGGGCAGCCCAAAGGACAACAGTTATTTTCTTAGCCGTGTCCGGTGCCCCCCTCCACAGTTTAACACTCGGTCATATCGTCGTAGTGCTTAGGTGAAGCCTGCGCCGGTAACATCATCAACACCGTTGCCACGGTGTCGTGCTGACGGAACTCTCCCTCGTCCTCAACTGAATCAAGAGCTCGAGGGACGTCATCGTGCTGAACGTGTGCTGAACACGGAGGTACCTTACGTTCGGTACTTGGATCGGTTGGATCGTGAAGACGTTCGACTACATCAACCGCGTTACTGAACACTTTCGCTTTCGGTCTATGAGGGTATGTGGACACACTCTCCCGTCTTGTTGCTATGCATCTCCTAGATAGATCTTGCGTGATCATAAGAATTTTTTTGAATTACTACGTTCCCCAACAAATACATCGTGTTGGCCTGCCCGCGATGGTGGATGGCCGGTTGTTCGGCACAGCAGTGGTCACAAACCCTGCGCGTGCAGTAGAAGCAAAACATGCCGGCGTGGCAACTGGCTCCGAATGGAAGCCCCACCAGCCAGTGAAGGAAGCCCGGACGAGCATCCATCGTGGCGTTTGCCAGTCCAGGAAGGTGGGGCTCGGGCGGGATTTCTAGATCAGGAGCGGCTCCGGTTTCCTTCTTGGTTTGGAGCTTTGGGCTTCAGGAACAGGGGGAGGGCGCGGGAGAAGAAGACGGGGGCAGGGCCGACAGATTTCAACCATCACCGCCGCCCTCGGCAAGCTACAGCGGGCGCGCGTGAGCTTATGTCCAGCGGTGCTCGATCAGTATCGTGCTTATCTAGGGCCCGCTGAGCACGTTGGGCTTCTCCGCCAAGCCGTTCGACTCGCGGCCGTGCTCAAGCCTGGAAGGCGGTGGACCGGCCAGCCACGACACGACAGTCTCTTTGAGCAGCTGATGGCGATGCGGCTGCGGCAGTGGGGCCTGAGCGGATGCTCACACTGCTGCCATTGTGGCCGGAGACCCTGGAGATGGCGGCCAGAGGGCTATGCCAATGGTTGCCCTCGGCAACTACCCGTCGACAAAGCCCACATGGTCATCGGCACAGGGACGTTTGCCGATGGTTTACTGACGGCCATCAGCATAGAATGGTCGTCGAATAAATAGTCGTTAACGTTTGTCTGCCATTCTAAAGGCTTTGTCGACGGCAAACCCGTCGGCATAACTGGGCACGCTGCAGGCCCTAGTACTCCCAGGTGGGCAGCTTTGCTGAGGGTTTTGCCATTGGCATATCAAGCAGACATAGCTGATGGCCAAACCGTCGGCAGAGCTGGGCACGTGGCGGGCCCTGGTGCTCCCATGTGGGCTGCTTTGTCGAGGTCTTGGTCGTCGGCATATCTGTCAGGCATCATCGACGGCAAAACCGTCATCATAACTAGGCACATGGTGGGCCCTAGTGCTCCCAGGTGGGGGGCTTTGCAGAGGGCTTTGCCATCAGCATAACTGGGTGCTATGCCAAGGGCTATGCCAAGGGCTTTGCCGTCAGCATATAAGTACTCCATATTTTTCTTGGTTTTTTTTTTGCTTCCGCCCTGCAATTTAAAATACCTACATGCCCTAATCCACATACATAACATGGATCATCATCAAATCCACATATATAACGTGAAATCCACATATGTAACATTAAATCCACATATCTAACATCAAATCCATCACATAGTCCAAACGAAGTTGCAGTCTATGGTCGGGCTCTTGATTGACCCCAAGCACCAGCAACAACTTCATAAGTACCACATTTACTATATGAGTGACTTAAATAAGGAAATACTGCGTCAGCTAAGTTCTGCTGCACACCACAATTCCTTTGGAAACAATTCCATATAAAAGATCCACCAAAACACAAAGATACAACATGTCATAGATTATGAAAGTTCACTACGAATCGTGCAAACATAAGGGCATAAGCACAGATGTGTCCTAGCTAGATATATAGAGACGGCAAAGACGAAGGGCGTGATGTCTAATTGTCCGTGGGTCTACAACTTCCAGGAAATGCACCTACAGTGTAGGTTACTGTATGTTGTCAGATCATTCATTTGCCTTGAAGAACAACATAACATGGTCAGTAGAGAAAATTTGACAAAACAAAAAGGAACAATTGGTTTTATACCCTTAGTTGTGTCCCCCATGTCATGATTGGCCCCAGATTCTGAAAACACATGGTCTTGACCATCCCACTTTGGCGTCTTGTGCTTTTGCCCTTTGACCGTTTGACCGTCACTTTGACAACTTCATGACCAATTCATACTAAGTAAAAAAATGCAAATAAGATACCAAAATGTTCAAAAAACCATCACATGTATGTCAATGTCAGTTGCATTCATGACAAAAGTGTTGGTAAGTACCCATCCGAGTTTTAGCTCTTATGATACCACCACAAATAATAAAATCTAAAATTTTTAAAAAAATTGGTGGCAAAGAATGACAAATGTTTTGAGTGCTTGCCAAGTTTCATCAAGGAATGACATTCGTGGAAGTCGTGGCAAAAAAACAATCAACATTTTTGAAAATAGCCCCCCTAGGTACTTTTTTTTCTTTTCTTTTGAAAATGTCACCTGTATAGAAACTACTGTACACATCACACATTTCTTTTCAGAAAATATGAACAGATAAACATTGAAACTAACAAGCAGAAACAAGATATATATAATGCATGTAGGTGTCACCAATGAGTAAGTCCACCCTACTTTACTGATATTGATTTAAGTGGGATTGCTACTACATAATACATGCCTAATTTACAGTCCATAGGGAATTTTGAGCAACATAGAGAAAAGCTGGACACTGAACAAGCATTAGGCATTAGCACAAATACCATAGGCGGGATCTTCTATTGATCTCATCCGCTTCATTTAACTTTGAACAATCGCATATCAACACCTTATTTATTTATTTATTTATTCAACTGCCTTTGGAGCACCAACTGAAAATAGATTTTGAAAATTCCTAATCTCCTATTTCTCAACTGATTACTGTAAGTTGGGCCTTTGGAGAGATGATAACAGCGCCAATCCATTTGTCAGTTGAGACCTGGGCACCCACAAACCACCAGATCTTTCAGATAAGGAAAACTCTCACTTGGCAGGGACACTATATAGGCCTGTTCGGAGTCCCTCCGGCTCCACCACTCCGCTCCCGGAGCGGACGGAGCAGTAGCTTAAAATGTTGGAGCGGTGGTTTGCCCAACGGGCCCTAACTCCCCACAACTGATCAACACTGACAAAATCTTGTGACTTGGAGATTCAACTGTGTGCAGCAGACAACAACAAAAAAACATCGGAGGCGTCGAAATCTGAGGCCTGCAAAACTACTACATTAAACTAGCTAGTGCTTCGTTACTTCTGAAACTTGAAACAAACACAAAAGAGTTGAGAGTCTGAAACCTGCGGCAAACCAAATTGTTGTAGCATACTTCTGAAACCCGATCTTAAAAAAAGTGCAGTAATTAAGTAAGCAGAGGCTGTGAGGCTCTCAAGTCATCAGCTAAGCACATGCATACACTGCCTTAGCTAAGCTCTGCTGCACTGCACACTGCAACAAATTCCCTATGATTGAAACAATCTAGAAACCAGGCTATCAATTGTTGCAGCTTGGTTGTAATCTGGAACAAATAATCATAATTACTCTTATATCTTATTTAGTAAATGAAACCTGTCCATCCAGAAAGCTCACAAGGCAATAATCAATTAGTCTGATCCCTGTGGACGAACTAAACTGTTTTCTTAGTTGTCAAGCCTTTTTCTTTACTGAAAAAACACCAACCTAGGCTATCAATTACTCTTATAAATACTTATATATCCATCATCATGGGATGGCAGGAATGAACCACGCCGGAGGCGGCCAGCTCCTGTGCTGCCTGAGGCCCTCGACCTTCTCCGTCCAACCGACCTCGAGGCTGTACACACCGACTCTGTTGTCTTCGTCGGCGTTGTGCACATCCTTGCACAGTTCTGTATCGTTCTCGGTGTAGTAGACGCAGCCGGCCCTGAGCTCGGGGTGCTCCCTCGTCGACACGCAAAGCGAACTGTTCACCCCGACGAACAGCGCCACGTCCCCGATATCGTCCGTCTCCTTCCACTGTTCCCCGTCAAGGACCTGCACCTTGAAGGAGCACGTCCTCCGAGGGCGGGAGTACTCGTCCGTAGTCTCCTCCTTGGTCTCCTTGAGCACCACCATCAGCCGGCCGCCCGGCCCCGCCACGAGGTACTTGTGGCGGCACAACGACGACTCGCCGTCCGCATTGGGCAGCCTTGGCCTTGGCGCGACCGCTATGCTCGTGAACACGTCGCCGGCATTGGCATCTTGCTCCCACGCCTCTACGGCGCCGGCGTAGGTGATGGAGTGGAACTTGCCGTTGTAGTGGACGGCGTCCTCCACGCCTTCACGCGAGGGAGCCAGCCTCCACGCGCCGCCCTCCGCCGTGGCGAAGGCCGGGACGCCGAATCGCGGTCCCGTGATCAGCATGGCGGCAGCGGGGCCCGGCAAGTCGGAGTCGGAGAGAACGACCTTGCGATAGAAGAAGCGACGCATCAGCTCGGCACCAATCGTGAACGTCCCCTGCGGCGGGCGGTCGCCGCCGACGTGGTACGGGGGACCCCTGAGGAAGTCTTTCGGCTGGAGCATCATGTAGCTGAAGCCGCCCCACTTCTCCAAGAGGCCCGGGATGGTGGTGATGGCCGGGAGCGCGCGCTGCTCGCCGGTGACCGGGTTGACGAGGCGGATCCGGGCCCGGTCGTCGGCGGTGACGAGCCAGCCGCCGGAGGAGGAGCCCAGGACGACGTGGCCGCGTAACGCGGGCTCCGGGGCGCGTAGGGTGGTGGCAATGCGATCGGAGAGCGAGAAGAGCGTCGCGGTGTCCGGGTTGTCGCGGCCGGGCAGGAAGAGCCACGGCGCCTCTGGCCTGAACGCGCCGCGCGAGGCGGGGAAGGCGGCGGCGAAGGCCAGGCGGTCGAGGGGGCTCAGGCGGGCGTGGATGTTGGCCAGCATGTCCGGCGGGAGGTCGGCGGCCTTTGCTCGATTTCGCCGCATCGATTAGGGATTTGGGAGGAGGATGGTGTGCGTGGTTGGATTGGAGATCAACGGTTTCAAACTTATTATTTCCAATTACCTTTACCGACTCTGCCTCACTTTTGTTTTTTGACAACCCCTCCGTTCCTTGTATGTTGGCCTCCGTCACACCAATTTTTTTTTACTCAAGCCATTGTAAAAAAAAAAAAAAAAATCTCAAGCATCCAGAAGAACTATATTCTTTAAGCAAATGATCCTGGCCAAACATCAAACCATGATCCCACGATCTGCGGGATCAAAATATCATGAAAAACATCATGGAAAACACCACGACAAAGATAACATTGTGCGACCTCGCGGCTCGTGCTTGAAACATCATGGAAAACAATCAATTTTAATTTGCTCTGCTTTGTGTTTATAGGTTTTTCAAAGTTGACATGGTTTCAGAGAACTAAATTTGCCATCTCAAAAAATAAGGGAAAAGGTCCAATGGATGGATTAAGATGGGCACCTGATAATGTGGGAGCTAAGATGGACTGGACTCCCCCACCGACTGGTTTTTTAAAGATTAGTGTTGACGCAAGCTTTTTAAAGATTAGTGTTGACGCAAGCTTTGTAGAGAGCATTAGAGAAGCAAGTGTGGGTGTGGTGGTTAGGAATGCGGCTGGGGAAGTCATTGTCTCTTCTTGGGACTTGATTGGATCGTGTCAGAGTGTGGAGGAAGCAGAACTAAGGGCATGCATTGCTGGTCTATACATAGGTATACCTCTTCACAATCCTATTATTTTAGAGACTGATTGTGCGTTTGTTGTGGCGACTCTTGCAACAGAGAACCTTGACAGGTCAACGTTGGTTGATTTGAAGAAGGAAGCATTGAGCTTATCTAAGCTGATAAATAGCTTCCAAATGGCTAAAATTAGTCGATCCGCCAATGTGGTGGCTCATCTAATAGCAAAATTTAGTCTTGACAATAGATCCTATGGTATTCTTGTTAATGATGTACCGCCCTGTGTGGTGAATTTTGTATCGAACGATTGTAAGTATCGTGATGATTAATTAATGTAAGGTGGTGTCCAATTTTTTTTGCCATCTCAAGTAAATTTTTCCATGCGCTTAATTTAGTGTCTTTGTTGTTGCTGCTGTAATCAATCAATCGGTCAATCAATCATTATTCATCTGCTATGCTTGTGTCTTCTCCAAGGTACATTACTGATTCCAAAGTTGCCATGGTTTCATAGAACTAAATTTGCCATCTCACCAAAATTTGCCATGTGTTTCAGAGAACTAAATCCCTATGAAAAAAAAATCCTAAATTTGCCATGTTCCCAAACTTAGAAGTATGATCTCTAATTCATGGGCTAATTTAATTCATGGCAACAATGTGTAAAAAAATTGAGTCATTTTTAGAAAATCATTATAATGTTTTTCTACTCATGCCAAACTTAGAAATATTTATATATTTTCACATGGGAAATTCATAACATCTTCTGTCTTCCAAACATGGAAAATTCAGGCCTTTTTGGAACACTCCGATGGCTAGCTTTAGGAATTTGTTTTTTTACTTGAACCATGGCAACTGTAGTTTATGGGTCGTGGAAATTTAGTTTATGAACCATGGCAAATTCAGGTTATGGACCATAGAATTTTTTTAACTTCATAGTTACCACCCATAGCATCCACTCATGATGATTTTTGTCATGCAAACCTAATCACGGAAAATTTATTTTATGTACCATGGCTTTTTACTTGGTGGACCATGGTGAATCCATGGAAAAAAATGAAACATGGCAAAACAAAATTTGAACATGGAAAATGTGTTACCATGGAAAAAATTGAACATGGAAAATCTGTTTCACTAGCCATGGCAAAGTTACTGTATGTATCATGGCAAACAATATTTTTTGCCATGGAAAATTTTGAACTTCAGTTTGTGTGGATCTGGTCTCTTTTGCAATATTGTCTGCTGCTCCCTCACCTACTTATCTTGAATGTGAGTTTGTCATGCCCATCCAACTACAAATGTGGAGTCTTCCATCTCTACGGAAGTTGCATATTGAGTGCAATGTCTGCATCTATTGGAGGTTCTACAAATATTTCCATTTCTACCGACACTAACAGCATTAGAGCATTCTTGTCCTTTATTGTCCTATCGATTTGGAGTTGTTAGAACTTGTCAACCCTTGATGACTTCCTAACACAAGAATATCTACTTGCTATTGTGAAAATTGATATATCGTCTTGTATGGAGTTATTGTCCCTGCTGGGTGAAAAGCTTGGTACTTTTCCTTATTTGAAATATCTTGTAGTTAGTAAGTGCCCAAATCTCAATTGACAAAGATGTTTGGCGTTGCCATCATCACTCCAAAGGCTTAGCTTAACGAGATGTCGGGATATATCTCCATATGTTCCCAGCTACCTATAGAACCTCACATCCCTTGTCTCACTGAGCATTAGTGGCCTGAATATAACATCCATTCCAAGCGACATTTGGCAGAGTAATCTTGTATCAGTTAAAGAATCGGTGATTGAAGATTCTCCGTACCTAGTTTCATTTGGTGGAGCTAAGGCAGTTGCAAAATAAAGAAGGTGTTGATACGCAATTGTCCAACATTCTGGTGAAGATGTCGCCTATGGTATTTGTGCTAACCCTTGTTTCATGTCCAACTTTTACTTCACCTTCCTTTGAAGTTCCCTATTACTGGAAATATCTCAAGTGTTATGTAGTAGCAATTAAAATTAAATCATTATCGCTAAAGTACATTGTACTTATTGATGAAACTTACACACACTCTTTATTACATGCGTCTTGTGGTTCCAATTTAGTACACACATAACCTTGATCTGGTAATATTTCCCAAAAGGAAGTTTGACATTTGCAGTAATCCATGTAGATATTATAGTTTGATGTATGAGTGCTGCCATGTTGCGTGCATTAAGCTGAAACTCTTCTTTGTTGCCAAATTTGCTTTACTGACCATATTTTTACTTCAAGGATTGGGTCCGTAATTGCATTAATTGAAAGTTGGAAGACATGTACACAAAAATACGTCACACGATTGGTCTCGCCATCTCTATCTATTTATCCCTACCCGCTTCTCTCTTTGTTCCTAAAAGGTTCATCAATAATTCCATCTGCAATCCATATTTCTGCTAATAACTATCAGTTTGCAATTTGCACAATCATAGAAAAATTGTTGTGACTTATGAAACAAGAGAGAGAGTCTATTATGCAGGTGGATCAACAGTACAAACGACGTGCCAGATTTGGGGCAAAAGCAATTAGGCATGATTATGATAGAGTTTTGTCCGGGGGAATTTTCGCCTACCAGAGCCACTATGTGTCTCTAAGACATGTTGTATTTGCATGCTTGTTCTGAGTTTTGTTGCATCTTAACTCTGGAATATGTTTACATGCCATGCATGAGCATAACATCTACATCTGCTTGTTCATGATTTCAATGTAATATTATTGTTTTTCGCAATAATATATAAAAAATGTAATAGCATCTTTTATAAGCTATGCGGTTTCTGCTTGTGCTTTATTTCCTTGTTGGTTTCCTTTTCTCCCTAGCTCTTGGCTCGTAAGAAGACATGTGTCGTTGTCTCGGTGTTTTCTCCCAAATACATATGACACACACTTTGGTGTGTATCCGAGAAACATAGTATTAGGCTATTAGCTACCCTGAACAATGAACATGCAGGCAGATGGTTTGAGGTTTCAGAAGTGCAGGAATGTTAGCTAGTTTGGTGTAGCATATTGCAGATGGTTTCCGAGATCTAATCTACTTACTATGCAAGCTTTGTAAGACATTGGGGGTTCAGAAGTAAGCAGGTTACTCCTTTTTTGTTTGTTCCAAACTTCAGCCAAGTTGAGTGGTCATGATTCAGAAGTAGAGAGGTGTTGTAGCTAATTTTTGCAGGAGCTTGCGAAGCTCATATTTTGCCATGCCATGCATGATGAGAACGCAAAATTTCCCCCCTTGCATGTGGTCATCAGGATTAGTAGTTCTTGGGACAATGAACAAGCAGGAAGATTTGAGCTACAGGATGTTGTTGGAACTGAATGGTGCAACTAGAGTGATTGATTCATTAGTTTTTTCATTGAGATATTTTGATTCATCAGTGTTGGTGGTGTGCCTGCCGTTGCAAATTCATACATTTTGCGCTTGTATATACATACCAGTGAACAGATGTCTCAAGAGTTACAACTGCAAAGCAGATCATCAGCAGCACAGCTCAATGAGCACATGTCGCACGTCGCTGCCACCGAATGATATGAACCACGCATCCACAACGATCGTCTCTTGGAGTCCGAACTCCGAACTGGCCAAGCACTGGTGATTTACTAACCGGATTCCTGGAAATTTCTTCGAGCAAAATCAAGCCCGACCTGTCCATCGCCGAAGCTTGGTCAATAATGTCATCCAGACCCAAAGCCCACCAAACTTCCTATGCTCGGCTGCAGGTGAACATCGATCAAATGGCGAATATCTTCAGCACCTTGCTTGCATAAGGGGCATCGCGGCGAGACTTTAATATCCCTAGCTGCCAAATACATGCGGCCGGCTCTTCTCTATGGTCATATATTTTGTTTAAATGAAGTCAAATAATTTAATGTTTCCCTCAAAGAATTTAAAACCAAACATAAACTGGCCAACTTTGCTGTGTTGCAATTTGAAGGCAAAAGGTTGCCAAAATTGCTTTCTGAACATATATATGTTTTTTTGCAAATCGGACATGTATTAATTAAGTGGAGTTCATACAGTCCAAATGGCCAACTTTGCTGTGTTGCAATTTGAAGGCAAAAAGAAGTGGCCAAAATTGCTTTCTAAACATATATATGTAGTGTAATCCGCATAAATTATTTAATTTTAGCTTTAAGCTTGCAATTTAACACACCCACAAAACAATGGAATCAATCATGATATCTACTTATCGTGGAATGCATGGCGTGAACCACAACGTCCCGCGGCCATCGACCTCCTCCATCATGCCGCCCTTGAGGCTCAACACCATAACGCCGCCGTAGGCGGCATAGTAGACACAGCCGGCCCTGAGCTCCGGGTGCTCCCTCATCGACAGACACAATGAACCCGTCGCCCCGACAAACAGCGCGGCGTCACCAATGTCGTCCGTCTCCTTCCACTCCTCGGTGCCCGGGCTGCGGACTTGCACCTTGATGGACGGTGGTGTCTTCCAACCCATGGTCTTCTTGAGCACGATCATGAGCCGTCCGCCCGGCGTTGACACGAGGTACTTACGGTAGTCCGCGTCGGCCAGCGTCAGCGGCAGCACTGGCTCGACCACCGTGCTCGCGAACACGGCGTCGGCGTCCTGCTGCCACCATACCTCCAGCTTGCCCAAGTATGTGATGGAGTAGAACCTGCCCTCGTGGTGGACAGCGTCCTCGACACCGTCAGGTGAGGGCACCAGACGCCACGGGTTGGCTTCCGGCGAGGCAACGGGCTCGA
Organism: Aegilops bicornis; assembly: GCA_021605145.1. Taxonomy (NCBI): domain Eukaryota; kingdom Viridiplantae; phylum Streptophyta; class Magnoliopsida; order Poales; family Poaceae; genus Aegilops; species Aegilops bicornis. The sequence continues at coordinate 882,602,688 of CM038670.1, forward strand.
CGCCGTCGCGCGGGGGTGCAAGCCTCCACGACTTGCCCCCCGCGGTCGCGAAGGCCACGGCACCGTACCCCGGCCCTGTGACCAGCATAGCTACGTCACCGGAGTCAGAGAGGACGACCTTGCGGTAGAGGCAGCGGCGCAACGTGTCTGCGCTCATCGTCACAGAGCCGTAGGAGCGCAGCAGGGGCCCGCTGAAGATTTAAGAACAACTTCGGGTTGATCGTCAAGCAGGACTTCTCCCCGCTAGTCGTGGCGTTGACGCAGGGGATGGTGGTGATGGCCGGGAGCGCGCGCCGCTCGCCGGTGACCGGATTGACGAGGCGCAGCCGGGCCCGGTCGTCGGCGGTGTCAGGTGACGAGCCACCCGCGGGAGGGTGCGGAGCCCAGGACGATGTGGCCGAGCAGCGTGGGTTTCGGGGCGCGCACGGAGATGGCGCGGCGTCCGGAGATGGAGATGACCGTGACGGTCTCCGGGGTGTCGCCGGGAACGACGAGACAGGGCGCCTCCGGCCTGAATAAACCGCGCGAGGAGCGGAAGGCTGCAGCGAAGGCGAGGCGGTCTAGGAGGCTCAGACGGCCGTGGATGTTGGCTAGCATGTCCACAGGGAGGTTGGCGGCGCCGGCGCCGCCGGGATCCATCAAACGATCGTTCCCCACGGGGAGGTGGAATCGATCAACGAAATTATACGATCAATGATCTTCTGTATATGTAAACCTAGCCCACATCAATCAGGCGCCCAGTTGGCCCACAATAAGATTTCCTGTGACCTAAAAACTGGGATTTGCACCTAACTTTAAAAATAGCTAAAAAAACATACAAAAAGGTTGGCATCGACACAATCAACTTGCCATTGTTGAGAAATTTTGGGGTCATAAGATCACGGCAAAATTATACAATCACATGACAAGTAGAGAATTCTCGTGTCTTAGATCATGGCAAATTTAGTGAAAAATGTTGTATTTGGTCACATGACAAATGTAGCGATTTCGTCCTTCAAGAGCATGGCAAAATCTGGAAAAATGTTTATAGTGTGACAAGAATGATCATAGTAAAATCATAAATCAAGGCAAGTTTAGAAGAAAAAAAACTATGGTAAGTTTGGACAACTAAATTTCCTAAATCATTGCAAATTAAGAAAAACTGAAAAATGGTGACAAACAAGTTTAGGATTTTTTTTATACAAAACATGGCAAGTTTTTTTTTTTGGCAAAATACGCAATGGTCACATGGCAAACCTTTAGGTTGCTAAGGCAACGAACACATCTTAATACAGTTAGGAGGGATATTAGGAACAGTAAAAAAATCAAATCGGCCTGGTCACCTGGCCATTCACACAACCAGACCCGACAAATGACTAAATTAAAACACCTTAATCGTTCTTGGTTTTTACCTTTGTCTTGGTCATTTTTCTTTTCACCTGTATTATATATGCAAGTATCCATGTTATTACCCCCCTCTTTCGCCTTTGCCTGCAAACTCCTAGGTGCGATGGCCGAGAGCACGGCTTTGAGCTTTGACACGTGCCCCGACTACCCCGTGGGTGCCCTAGTCCGGTGCCGCCTCTCTGTGTGACCTCCATCGCTCGGCCGCCCACGGCGCATTCCTGCACCACCGGCGGCGGCGTTGTGCTCCTGCCGCCGCCGATCGAGCTAGGCAACCGACCTACTAGGTGTGTGTAGAAATTACTCAGAGGCGGAGGGGTTGACCGGGTTACCTTACGTCCGTCTCCTCACTCTGTTTGGCCCATGCCATGTCGACCTGGCAATTAGACCTATCTACTAGATTCGGCGTCAAACAACTCTAATTGATCGATCAACGTTTGCGGAAAACTATGGGCACAGTAGTGGCGGTTTTTTTGAAAGAAAAAAAGAAAGAAAGATGGTGGCTTTCTGAATTAGGGTCCCCAATTGTGGTGTATTTTTTTTTTGCAATTTACTCCAGTTCTAAACAATGACAAGGCGGCAGAACAAGCACAAATGAGCAGTCTGAATGAACCCTGCAAATCAAATTCCTTTCCTTACTTCTGAAACCCCAACCACTGTCTCAAACCAAAAGATGATAGCATGACTGAACCTTATGAACAAAATGGACATGATTCAAGGTGATCAAAAGATCAGTGAGAGACAATAGACCAATGAATATACAAAATGAAACTAAGGTCAAATATAACTGAAAGGATTGAAGGTCCAAACACTAATAAATAAGAAAACTAAACTGTGGGCAAATGTACTTGTTTGTTATGTGCTACGAGATAAAGTTGTACTTCTCCCACAAACAGACAGAAAATAAAGTGGAAGAAATAAGAATTGAAAAGGACATTAATGAAAAAAAATGACAACATGTTACATGAAACTGAATACATAATGTCCACGTTCAGCATAGCATTTGACATAAATCGATGAGAACACACAGAGCTACCTCATCTACATACAAGCAGAACACCTGTAGTCAACAACTCCCTAACTATTTCCGCAATGCCCTGCTCTCCACACCCCAACACAAACATCAACCGTGACGATTACCAACATATCCAACTCTGCTGGTTGGCTGTGTGGATCATGATGATGTAGAACATATCCAACTTTCTGTGCCATGTCATGCATCAAATCATGGATTACGTATCCACAAGGCCTTGTTATACATGAATTCAGAATGAGCGAATACACTTGAGCTAAAAGGTTCAGAACCACACAGATTGCCTGACAAAAAAGCTAGCTGAAATCCAATTTTCTTATGATCTCCTAGAGTACAACTATTACAAGCAAGTTCGGCATGCATGATATGTGTGGTATTAGACCATAGACATGAGCATGTTATAGGAAAAAGCTATTGATCACTTCTAAAACCTGTTGATAGGAAGGTGTAGACAATCAATTAGCACAAAATTTCCAGGTTTTATACAAGTTAATTCTTATATGAGTATATATTTTTTATTTTCTGTTACAGAAAAGATTCTGCACAATTCACTATTTTCTTTTCTTTTTCGATATCTTAACCTATGTCTCATTCTTTGAATTATTAGATTTGCCAATTGGGTTGCTCATGACCTATGTCTAGGCATTCATTATATCGTATTCATCAATTTGCTTTAAAACTTTTGCAGACATACATATGACAGATAGAGGTGTATAGCCATATTGACTCCGAGGAACAGTAGATGGTCTAATATGACTTTCTAAATCAAGATGCTGTTGGTTCCGCACCGTCGTTTGACTCTACCAAGCACTTATGTGTCGCTCCTCACGGTCGTCGTTGTCTCAACCTCACATCTTGACAACTCACTATGAAAGAACAGATGGTTCTGACTCAAACTATCGTATCCGCCAGCTTCACAGATCATCATATGTGGCATCTGAAGTAAAATTTTCATGTACCAATGATTCTATAAAAGAGCTGAAGAGAAGCATATTTTTTAAATGCCAGCTTCATAGTCATCATATGTGGCATCTGAAGTAAAACTTTCATGTACCAATGGTTCTATAAAAAAGCTGAAGAGAAGCATATTTTTCAAATGGATGTAAAATTAGCTCACACATTTTCCTTTACGTGTAAAAATGAATGATAAGACTCCCATATTTTTTAATATAAACATATCTTATGTCGTGTAACAGCATAACATCATTCAGATAACTTGATTTGTAAAAGATTATATGCTTCATAACCAAAATATAATATTTTTGTCTTTTTTGATTTGCATCAGGATTTATACGCATATGCTCATCTTACCGCGTTAACAAAAATTGCCTCTCATACCAACCCGCGAACACTGACCAAATAGACTAAAAAAGTAATTGTGTATATATATATATAGGGAAAATGCATCCTACTACCGGGTGTAGCTACACCCATTTCTCATATACTATCATGTGGTAGTATATACTCTACTTTATTATTTTTAGTATATTCATATACTATATCTAAGATACTCCCAAGTGATTTATATGAAAAAAATGGAAAGGGAGCTCATAATTTTACTGTATTTGTGAAATACGTACATATTTGTTCGTGAAATAAAGTATGCGCAAAATATGATACATACTACCAAAAAAGTAGTATATATACTACCTAAACATTCTTATATACTACATACTACGCGTACATACTGTCCGATATGATAGATACTACATAGAACGTATGAAATAAAAGTGGGAGTAACTACACCCGGTAGTATATATATACCCCTATCTACTTATATTGATTTTTTTACCTTATTTTTGGTATAATGAGCAACATTACATGTTGTTCATTAATGTACATTTCAAAAATGCATATTCATATTAAGGTACGGATTTTTCATACAATTCATTTATTCATCATTACCAATACAGTTGTTGTGCTACATTGAAACTATGTTTTATGAAAAAAATAAGCTTGCATTATTTATTTTATGGTGTTGTAGCGACCCGACCTCAGACGGTCAAGCCTCTGTGTTTCTGTGCCATCCCTGGATCAGTATGCTGGCACACACAGTACATCAATGTATATATCAAAGTGCAATCACACATGTATAATTAACGTAAAACTGATATATACCTCATAAGTCACAGCGGAAACAAATAGTCGGGTGTGGAGTCCCATCAACGCCATCGGCAGGTTGAGTGTAGACCGTAACCCTGTATCGTAACTCTTACTCGTCGAGGAAATATCTGCAACATGATACGTTGCAGCCGTGTAGGTCAGTACATTGAATGTACCGGCAAGATCACAATAAAAGAACAGATGATAAAACTATACTATATGCAATATGGCTTTGTGGCTCTGTGTCTGAGTTTTGTTTGCGTAAAAGCTGATTTTATTTTCCCTACATCAAAGGAATAAATGAAGTCTGTACTGTGGAGTTTTCTATCATGACATGGTTCCGCCAACCGATGTCTCATAGCTCAAAATCATCATAAGTTGCCCACAATTAAGTTATCAATCCGGTGTTGAGAGTTCCGAGATAGATCCAAGTCCAGATGCTTAAATTGTCCGTAACCGGGGACACGGCTAATCGATTAGGTTTAAAACCCTCTGCAGAGGTTTGTACACTTTACCCGCAAGATTCGATCCCTCTTTTTACGTTCTCGCACTTCCGAGTGTTTGAGAACAAGATGACCGAAACATGGTCTTCCAAAGAGTTCCTCTGACCACTGTCCGTACTCATCCCATCCTACCGTAGTTCTACATCTGCTAGTACCGTCCCAGCCAGAGTCACAACTAAGGTCAACCAAGCCAGAGCCCATAATGACTTGCGGTTGCACAGTTAAGCTTCCGGGCATGAAGTATTCTTCCGTCTCTTTGAGTCTGGGTGAAGCTTTCCACAAGATGTCATGGCGCTTCTCCATGCATCCCGCCAACCACTGGTTTCTCCAGGGTGCCCACAACCGTCCTTCACCCAAAGAGTGTGTATTGAATTCTGTCTCGAGTCTTGAAGTCTTGAGGCCTTGAAGATGCAGTCCTTGCAGATTCCATCATGGAGTTGTCGTCATTCACGTAGAATCCTCCATTCTCACACCACTCCAGTACTCATACCAACCCCGTCTACTATAGCGTAGCATTTAAATAAATAACGTCCCGGGCTTGGTAACAGGGTGATGGGTTCCTACCTCATGCATACTACTCAACTACAAGGATTCAATAACACTACTGAGGGGTGGTTGCAAAGATGTCACTAAATGCAATAAATCATAGGTATGAAAGCATGGTCAAAGTGAACTTGCCTTCTTTGACGATCTTGAAAACTAGGGATTCGTGGTAGCAAGCTTCAGACCGGAAATTCTACCGAGGCAAACAATAACTATAATAAGCACATAGCATATGATCACATAACACAATAGCATAGTAACATAACACACCAAAACAAACGAATCAAAACCCAAAGGAAAAACTCGAAGAAATCCAACTCAAAGTTTTCCTACTTCAAGCAACAACTAAAAAAATAGTTTTATATAACAAAAATTTTCTTAACATAACCTAGGCATGGTTTTAAGTTACCTAACAGAAAAGAATGCATTATGCAACTAGGAGCAAAAAGAATCAATTTAAAAGCTATTATAAAACTCCTATTAGGCCTAATCCAATTTCTATTAAGAAAATAAAATAAACATTTAATTAATATAAATAAAAGTTCATCCTATAAAGTGACAGAAACTATCCTAGATTAATCAATCACATGTGAAAAATAAATTTATTTACTAATTAAAATAATAGGAAAACAATAGCTAGTTAATTAATTAGGATTAACAAGATTCTGCTTAAAACTATTTTTTTTATTAATCCTAAAATACCCAAATTAATTCCTATGGTTAAGTAATGTCAAAGTAAAGTTGGGACAAAAAGAATCATCCAAAAATAATTTTTCTAGCTCATGTTATAACAGATTTACTATTCTGACTAAAACTAAAATAAAGCAATTTTAATTAATTTTAACATAGCTAAATATATTCTCTACAGAAACTATAGAAAATTTGCAAACCAACAAAAAAAGAATCACCTAAAAATATTAAACAGAATAAAAGATATGAATTTTTCAAAACAGGAACTATTCTGTTAAAACAGAAAACAAAAATAAATGAAAAAGGGCCTAATGGGCCTAAACTACGCCCTGGGCGTAATATAAACTAAACGGGCCTAGGGTTAAACTGAATCGGGCCGGGCTAAATAAAAACCTAACTTAAAAATAAACCGGACTAACTAAACCGGACCGAACCGGTTTTATATAAAAAACATACCCCTTCGGGGGGATCTAATCTTGACCGTACGCGTCGGATCTAACGGCGAGGAGGGGGTCCGGCGACTTACCGGTCGGCGACGGCGGCGGCGGCTCGGCCGGCGATGGTTCCGGCGACTCCGGTGGTCGGGGGCCTCGGCGAAGGGCTCCGGCGGGTGCAGCGCGGCGAGGGGAGTCCGGGGTGGGGTCGGGCGAGCTCGGGGTGGCCGGGGTGGGTCGGGCGGCAATAATGGCGGCGGCAAGGCTCTCGGTCTCCGAAAAGGCTGAGGGAGGAGGGCGTCGGGTGAGGGGCGAGGGGGGAACGGGGTCATGGGGGGGGGGTTTATAGGGGGGGCTCACCTTGGCGAGGGAGGCGATCGGGAGGGGATCGGCGAATCCCGGATCCGGCGGGATCCGGCGAGCGGCGGCGCGGCTCGGTGGCATGGGCGAGGAGGAAGAAGGGAGGTGGGGGTCCCACCGTCAGATAGAGAGAGAGAGGGGTGCTGCGCGGTCGGGCGACCGACGCGAAGGGATTCGGGCGAGGAGGCGTTGGCTCATGGCCGGCTCGGTCGCGCTGGTGGGCAGTTGGGCCGCTGGCGTCAAGCCTCGGCTGGCTGGGCGATGGCTGGCCGGGCGCCAGGGGGTTTCTTTTTTATTTATGTTTTTTTAATAAAAACAAAACAGAGATAACTTATAAAATATAAATAATTTATATAGGACATATATATACCAAAATGATCAGGGGAATATTCCCTATCATTTGAACATTTTTCCTAAGGCAAAATCCAAACTTTATAAAAACTCATTTTTTCAAATTCAAATAAAACTCAAATTTGAATTCAAAACTTTTGGCATTGTTTTCTTGACATATTTGGAGTGTCATGTTACTCCTCTCATACTTTTTCTCAAGTAGTTGTCGGGCATAGTTTGAAAGGAATTCCACTTGCCAAAATTTGAATTCAAATACCAAAACTCAAAATCTTCTGAAACTCCAAATGGCACTTTCAATTTGATACCTTTTTAACTTCCAACTCATATTTCATATAATTGAAGAAGTCATTTTATCTTCCGCCATGAAAATCATTGAGTTGCATAAAGCTTTGAATTTGAAATATTTTCAGCTGAAATTCAAATTTTTCCAAAACCCTTTTCATTCCAAATGGAAGAAGTCATGTCATCTTCACTCTAGGGTTTGGTGTTGGAATGAACTTGAATTCATTGGGATCCAAAAAGACAAAGAGGAAAGTTTGGGAAAGTCATTTCATTCCCTCTCATTCAACTTTCAAAAGTTTCAAATTCCACTCAATTTCACTCAATCAATCAAACAAACAATCAGACAACAAGCATAGTCATTTATTTAATATAACATTCCAAATTTTGAAATTTTGGGATGTTACAAACCTACCACACTTAAAATGAATCTCGTCCTCGAGATTCAAGAGGCTAACAAGAAAAGGTTAGGGGTTGGGGGTCTTCTAGCAGATCCGTCGGTCGGAATGGTCTAGTGTGCTACCACACTTAAAAGCAAGGTTATAGTTCCAATAAACTCAGATACTTCCTCTGGAGTGCCGACAATGTATGTCTCTTCACATATCCTACAATAGCTCCTTCACCAAAGCTCTTCTGTCAGAAGCATAGAGTTTTTCTCAGAATCTTGGGTCGGTTCGTCAAAGTTGTGGTTCGTCCGAGACTGGATCTTCTTAGCTGATAGGTCCGTGTCCATTCTAGATAACTATCGAAATACTCATGGTGGTCTACAATTTATGGTTTCTCCTGCTAAAACGGGTGCAGGTTGAACCTCACCGTATAACCTACGATTGGCAACGGTTGTTCGTAAAGGGGTTCCATCGTCCTACCATTCTATGGTTTTATGGCTTATCGCGTCGACACTCTTCAAAGGTTTTCAAGGCTCTCGATTTTCCATCAACATATGATAGTTCATGATAGAAGTCTTCGGTATGGGGCCAATCCATCCCGTGCATTTGAATCATTACCACATACGTAAACAGTGAATCACGTATTCTAACACTTGGGCATACTCACAAGCATTGCAGAATTTCTCTTGTCCTCGAACTGGTTTCGAGCAAATCCATGGTTTCTGCAAGCCAAACAAAACATCTATCGTTACTTCACCACTCTTAGGTTTTTGCGTAACCTCCTACGAAACGTATGCTGATTGGATCGCTGATTCCTCCAATTTATTCCTTTATCAGGGTTACATCAGTTCCTTTTCAAAAATCCTGGGCCTGTGGGTTATGGCCCACTTCAACACTAGTGCAGCTTTAACTCATCCTTGGAGTAACTCTCTTGTTCCATATTACACCTCCTGTACATCCAATAGTACTTCTTCCTTCATACCCTTGTGGTGATGATCATACAAAACTCCAACTTATTTTGTCCAGCTTCCTTCTATGGACCGTCATGAATAACACATTTCTTGCTTCATTGATCCTGTGGCTTTACGGAGTACTATGACCAAAAGAAATGCACAAGTTTATCCATAAATCTCATTATTTTCATATAAATCCTTTATTACATCCTTAACCATCTTTCGTGAATCCAAATTCCAAAAAGTTTATTACAAATGCTGCCACCCACATGGTTTGGTATGGTCAGACATTACTTCCAACTTTATTCATTTTTTTCTCCTTGAGGATTCTTCAGTCCCACTGGAATTGTGTGACATGCTCCTTGAAATCTTCAATCTTCTGTTTCATCGTGGTGGCCTTGAGCTTCACCTCCATCATCTCTGCATGCACTTCGCTTAGGTATTCCTGAGTATAACGGAGTCTTGCTTCAAGTATTTCTCCGATCTGGTGTATGGCTTCCATGGCTGCTTCACGAACAACATCGAAGAAAGTTGCTTGTGGCACCCGTGAAATGAAAAAGTACTGCCCCATCATCTTTGGGCAAACTCCTTTCACATGGTGGAGGTGTACCTCCACATACCAAAGTTCCACTCCCTTTTGCATGAAGGGGTAGCCTTTGTAGACTGCATCTCCTTCAAGGTGAATATGCTTCATCATGTCTTTCAGGATCTTCGGGTAATCATGATCACTTGTCAGGGTCATGATCGTTTCCGGACCTTTAAGGAAAGACTCGTAAAGGGTCGTCATCTGCAGTTGCAAAAATGGTGCTCAGAATAAGGTGCATATCTCCTGGGGCACACATTCATATCATCCAACAAAACTTCAAACTCAATTTCCAATATCCAGTTTATGCATCACAACTCACTTTCTTCCATGTTCATCCAGAATATTAATTTCCAAGATAAAATATAACAACTCCTTAAAGCTTTTCAGCATGTGACATTACAACTTTATTGAGTCATGAACTATTACAATCTCTGAGTAATCTATTACATAACTCAACTCATTGAACTCATGAAAATGAAATTGCTTTCTACTACTCTTATTATCCATATCAAAATTCCAATTACTCAACTCCAGCTTTCGTCTTGTTGGGACATTTTATAGCATAATGTCCTGCCTCCTTGCAGCGAAAGCAAATGACTTCCGACATGTCTCGGGGCTTCTTTGTGATTATGTAGGCTCCTTGGATTCTTGGCTTCTTTTCTGGGCATGTACTAGCATAATGACCTAAATCCTTGCACCTGTAACAAGTGATATGACTTAGGTCCTTCTCTGTAAAAATTGCGTTGTTCTCGGGTTGCCTTCTTTTTCTCTTCCTTGATTTCTCTGTAGTGATCAGAGTCTCTATCTCCCGGGGGTCAAACTTCACTTCTGCTGTCGGGAAATATCCCAGATACTCTTTTCTTTCCTTGGTGCAATACTGCGAAAAATGTCCTTCTTCTCCACATGAATAGCAGGCATTGGAGTAAAATCTGTTGAGGCCTTCTCCATCAGGGTCTTCAACACATTTCTTCATCACAGGTTCTATCATAACTTCTCGGAGGGCTTCTTTCATTCCTTCTTCCTGCTCCTGAATAGTTTGTTGCACCACGGGGTAAATGTGACACTGAGTCGGGTAGTGGGTGGTTCCTTCACACAAGAAACAAGTCACCTGACTAGATGGGCATTCCTCAGCTGGGTGTTTCTCCTCACAATGAGAGCATCCATCCTTGTGTTCCTCCTGGGTGTGTCCTATTTCTCCGCAAATCTTGCAGGCACAAGGTTTATTTCTTGGTGTATCATGGTGCTTCCGGATAAGACGTGATCTCAACAGGGTCTTCTTGAATTCCTCCCAAGTTCTTGCTCCATTATGGCTTGATGCATGTTCCACCAGGTTGCAGCACTTTCTGTAATGTACTGAAGAGCGTATTGGACCTCATACCTCCTTGAAACCAAATTGCTCCCGAAGTGATTTTCCATGTTCTGCATCCATAGCTCTGCCTCGGGCTGGGTCTTCGGTCCAGAGAATATCAGTCCAACTTCATTCATCATCTATGGGGTTCAAAGGTTTTGGGATGAGATATGAGAGAGGTGGGGAGGGATATACAAACAATAGTTTTTGAAGAAACAAGTTTTACCTTGTGGCTCTCGGAAAACATCAAAAAAATGACAGCTCACAAATCGTTGTATCTAACGTAGGTGTATAACAGGGTTTGGTCTTCTAAAGGTCAAATAATTCTTCAGATCCTTCAAGTCTTCGGAGTCTTCAACTGTTGTACTTCAATTCTTCTAATACATGGTGAAATCCTCTTTACTCTGAAATGGCCATCAGTTGTCCGATATCTTTACTTCTTGGAGCGGCTTCAGTTGATCCTCCGTGTGGTAAAAAAGGAAAGGGGTATATTCTAACTATTTGAGGTGAGAGTGTCTATTTGATAAAATCTAAAAATATGAGAAGTAAGAGTCTTTTTGAAAATAAAGTTTTAGAAATTTCCTGTCCTAGGGCTTTCCGGTTTCTAGGGTCACGTCCTACAGTCAACATGTGCTCTGATACCATATCTGTAGCGACCGACCTCAGACGGTCAAGCCTCTGTGTTTCTGTGCCATCCCTGGATCAGTATGCTGGCACACACAGTACATCAGTGTGTATATCAAAGTGCAATCACATGTATAAGTAACGTAAAACTGATATATAACTCATAAGTCACAGCGGAAACAAATAGTCGGGTGTGGAGTCCCATCAACGCCATCGGCAGGTTGAGTGTAGACCGTAACCCTGTATCGTAACTCTTACTTGTCGAGGAAATATCTGCAACATGATACGTTGCAGCCGTGTAGGTCAGTACATTGAATGTACCGGCAAGATCACAATAAAAGAACAGATGATAAAACTATACTATATGCAATATGGCTTTGTGGCTACGTGTCTGAGTTTTGTTTGCGTAAAAGCTGATTTTATTTTCCCTACATCAAAGGAATAAATGAAGTCTGTACTGTGGAGTTTTCTATCATGACATGGTTCCGCCAACCGATGTCTCATAGCTCAAAATCATCATAAGTTGCCCACAATTAAGTTATCAATCGGTGTTGAGAGTTCCGAGATAGATCCAAGTCAATATGCTCAAATTGTCCGTAGAATCGGGACACGGCTAATCGATTAGGTTTAAAACCCTCTGCAGAGGTTTGTACACTTTACCCGCAAGATTCGATCCTCTTTTACGCTCGCACTTCAGGGTGTTTGAGAACAAGATGACCAAACATGGTCTTCCAAAGAGTTCCTCGACCACCGTCCGGTACTCATCCCATCCTACCGTAGTTCTACATCCGCTAGTACCGTCCCAGCCAGAGTCACAACTAAGGTCAACCAAGCCAGAGCCCATAATGACTTGTGGTTGCACAGTAAGCTTCCGGGCATGAAGTATTCTTCCGTCTCTTTGAGTCTTGGGTGAAGCTTTCCGCAAGATGTCATGGCGCTTCTCCATGCATCCCGGCCAACCACTGGTTTCTCCAGGGTGCCCGTCAACCGTCCTTCACCCAGTAGTGTGTATTGAATTCCTGTCTCGAGTCTTGAAGTCTTGAGGCCTTGAAGATGCAGTCCTTGCAGATTCCATCATGGAGTTGTCGTCATTCACGTAGAATCCTCCATTCTCACACCACTCCCGAGTACTCATACCAACCCCGTCTACTATAGCGTAGCATTTAAATAAATAACGTCCCGGGCTTGGTAACAGGGTGATGGGTTCCTACCTCATGCATACTACTCAACTACAAGGATTCAATAACACTACTGAGGGGTGGTTGCAAAGATGTCACTAAATGCAATAAATCATAGGTATGAAAGCATGGTCAAAGTGAACTTGCCTTCTTCGACGATCTTCGAAAACTAGGGATTCGTGGTAGCAAGCTTCGCACTCCGGAAATTCTACCGAGGCAAATAATAACTATAATAAGCACATAGCATATGATCACATAACACAATAGCATAGTAACATAACACACCAAAACAAACGAATCAAAACCCAAAGGAAAAACTCGAAGAAATCCAACTCAAAGTTTTCCTACTTCAAGCAACAACTAAAAAAATAGTTTTATATAACAAAAATTTTCTTAACATAACCTAGGCATGGTTTTAAGTTACCTAACAGAAAAGAATGCATTATGCAACTAGGAGCAAAAAGAATCAATTTAAAAGCTATTATAAAACTCCTATTAGGCCTAATCCAATTTCTATTAAGAAAATAAAATAAAACTTTTATTTAATATAAATAAAAGTTCATCCTATAAAGTGACAGAAACTATCCTAGATTAATCAATCACATGTGAAAAATAAATTTATTTACTAATTAAAATAATAGGAAACAGTAGCTAGTTAATTAATTAGGATTAACAAGATTCTGCCTAAAACTATTTTTTTATTAATCCTAAAATACCCAAATTAATTCCTATGGTTAGGTAATGTCAAAATAAAGTTGGGACAAAAAGAATGATCCAAAAATAATTTTTCTAGCTCATGTTATAACAAATTTACTATTCTGACTAAAACTACAATAAAGCAATTTTAATTAATTTTAACATAGCTAAATATATTTTCTACAGAAACTATAGAAAATTTGCAAACCAACAAAAAAAGAATCACCTAAAAATATTAAACAGAATAAAAGATATGAATTTTTCAAAACAGGAACTATTCTGTTAAAACAGAAAACAAAAATAAATGAAAAAGGGCCTAATGGGCCTAAACTACGCCCTGGGCGTAATATAAACTAAACTGGCCTAGCGTTAAACTGAATCGGGCCGGGCTAAATAAAAACCTAACTTAAAAATAAACCGGACTAACTAAACCGGACCGAACCGGTTTTATATAAAAAACATACCCCTTCGGGGGGGATCTAATCTCGACCGTACGCGTCGGATCTAACGGCGAGGAGGGGGTCCGGCGACTTACCGGTCGGCGACGGCGGCGGCGGCTCGGCCGGCGATGGTTCCGGCGACTCCGGTGGTCGGGGCGTCGGGCGAAGGGCTCGCGGTGCAGCGCGAGGGGGAGTCCAGTGTGGGTGGGCGAGCCTGGGTGGCCGGGTGGGTCGGGCGGCGGTAATGGCGGTGGCGGCGCCTCGGTCTCGGCGAAAGGCATGGAGGGAGGAGGGCGTCGGGTGAGGGACGAGGGGGAACGGGTCGTGGGGGGTTATAGGGGGGGGCTCACCTTGGCGAGGGAGGCGATCGGGAGGGGATCGGCGAATCTCGGATCCGGCGGGATCCGGCGGCGGCGCGGCTCGGTGGCGTGGGCGAGGAGGAAGAAGGGCGCTGGGGGTCCCACCGTCAGAGAGAGAGAGAGAGGGTCTTGGCGGTCGGCGGCCAAGCCTTGAAGGGATTGAGGGAGGCGTTTGGCTCGCGCTAGGCCCGGCTCGATCGCGCTGGTGGGCTGGGCCGCTGGCCTTCTGAGTGCCTCAGCTAGCTGGGCGATGGCCTGGCTGGCGCTGAGGGGGGTTCTTTTTATTTATTTATTTATTTTTTTAATAAAAACAAAACAGAGATAACTTATAAAATATAAATAATTTATATAGGACATATATATACCAAAATGATCAGGGGAATATTCCCTATCATTTGAACATTTTTCCTAAGGCAAAATCCAAACTTTATAAAAACTCATTTTTTTCAAATTCAAATAAAACTCAAATTTGAATTCAAAACTTTTGGCATTGTTTTCTTCTGACATATTTGGAGTGTCATGTTACTCCTCTCATACTTTTTCTCAAGTAGTTGTCAGGCATAGTTTCGAAAGGAATTCCACTTGCCAAAATTTGAATTCAAATACCAAAACTCAAAATCTTCTGAAACTCCAAATGGCACTTTCAATTTGATACCTTTTTAACTTCCAACTCATATTTCATATAATTGAAGAAGTCATTTTATCTTCCCTCATGAAAATCATTGAGGTGCATAAAGCTTTGAATTTGAAATATTTTCAGCTGAAATTCAAATTTTTCCAAAACCCTTTTCATTCCAAATTTTAGAAGTCATGTCATCTTCACTCTAGGGTTTGGTGTTGGAATGAACTTGAATTCATTGGGATCCAAAAAGACAAAGAGGAAAGTTTGGGAAAGTCATTTCATTCCCTCTCATTCAACTTTCAAAAGTTTCAAATTCCACTCAATTTCACTCAATCAATCAAACAAACAATCAGACAACAAGCATAGTCATTTATTTAATATAACATTCCAAAATTTGAAATTTTGGGATGTTACAGGTGTTTAATAATAATCTTACATTGGGTTTCACCATAAAGCAAAAAGGAACAAATACTTTCACATTATTCCACCAATTTACTTATACCCCTTGATACTTTATAATGTGTTCGTATATGTGTCATTAAATATATTCGGAACTTGGTAGAGCGATTTTAGAGTATATGGATGTAGCAAATAACCCTTCAATCATGATAACACACCATCACCGCCATCCTCTTACAACCATTTTTCTGTTTGACAAGTTGGCATGTTTCGTGATAAAAGTCCAGGAAAATATTCTTCCGAAACAGTAGACCTCCTCTTCAATTCCCATTAAAGAAACCGCTGCTAAAGCATATGCAATTAATCTAGCAATCTTATATCCTCCTTCATAGTGTAGCAATCATGAAAGCCATTCAGCTATCATGATGCATGCATGGACTCATGTGGTCAATCATCCACATCGGCCAACATGGATGAATTCAAACCTGACACTCGTGGAAACACCGGAATGTCGTCGTGTTCAGTGGACATGTTGGGGATATAACTACTGAATATAAACCGCCCTGAAGGGGCCGGTTTACCCTCGTCCATAATTAGAGCCCACGAAGGCATGAGGCCCGGAGCCCAGAGGCGGATTAGGGTCCATAAATGTAAACCGCCTTAGTCATGTAACTTGTGCTGTAAGATAAGAGAAAGAAGAGACCGAGCCGGAGACTTGAATGAGCCGGACTCGGGACTCTGTAGACCGGCCGGGCGTCAACCCATGTATATAAGGGGACGACCCGGCGGCGGTTTAGGGACAGACAATTCGAGGCTTAGGCGAAGCTCTTGCTCCCTAGTCGCCGAAATCACATCAATCCCATCACAAACTAGACGTAGGCTTTTACCTTGATCGAAGGGGCCGAACTAGTATAACTCTCGTGTCTTTGTGTCCGCTTTAACCCCTCTAAGTTAACCCGTACGATGGCCCTGCGACTAAGTCCTTTCACGAGGACATTTGCCGTGACAATTCCACGACAGTTGGCGCCCACCGTGGGGCTATCGCACGATGGTTTGATGATCTTAGAGGGCAAGTTCGAAGGACTCGAAGGCTATGTTGTGGGCGGATGACTAAGAGTCGTCGCGGCAAGCTCTACATCGACGATGCAGATCGGGACCCCGAGGCCGCTCGATTGAGTACGGGTACCGGGTCCCCTTTGGTGGCATACACGTGTTCATCGGCAAGATCGGGCGAGCCAGGGCTGGGCGGACATCTGCACCGACCTCGCCGAGACGGCTCAGCGGGCGAAGAAGAATCCTGCCCCGCTAAACCGGCTGTCAAGCGTGCTTCGTGGGAGTCATCCACGGAGACCGTGAGGGCGGATCAGCATCTGGCGGCGAAACCGTTGTCTACTCTGATGACGAGTCGTCGACCGGAGAAACCGAGTCTCTGTACCAGCTGCAAGATGGCCAGATCGGGGGCTGTTCCGACGGTGAGAGTATTCCGGACCCCTTTGATCTGCCCAACCGGGTTGGAATCTTCATGGCCGGTACACAAGCGACGCTTCACTCTTCGACCGCGGCGCCGATGGTCGCCGGTTCAGCAGCGGTGATGGCAGCCGGGGAAGGAGGCCCTGTGCGCCCGCCGGCTCAAGTTTTATCAGAGCTATTCGACGCATTGGCTGTGCTCATGGCAGAGGCTAATCCGGCGGATCAAGACCTGCACAACGCGGAGATTGCAAAGGTGAAGGAACAAATCACTAAGGCTAAAGCGAATCTGGCAGCCGCGGACGTGAGGATGGCGGCGGAACGGGCCGCTTTGGATGCGCAGGCTTATAGGCTCATGCTGGATCAGAGCGCGTCACATGAAGTCATGAAAAGAAAGTACAAATCCCGTTTGCCTTCGGTTTTGGAGGGAAGAGAGCTCTTCAATACCCCAGGGGCAGGGACCAGTAATCCGCCGCCGGTGGTGAACCGGCCGGAAGCGCCTGGGACGGGCGCGCCGATTCAGCCCCGTGTGATAGATCTGCCTCGCCATCATGCCGGCGCGCCCCAGGCTGTGCAGACACCTCCGGGTCACTACTCCAACCCGATGGATAACCTTGTTGCGGCTGCGGCACGGTTGGAGGCGATTCCAATCGAAGGCGATTCACCGCAGGCGGTAGAAACACGCCGGGCAAAAGAGCTCCTCAGGACGGCCCTGGCTCAACAGGAAGCGTATTCATACAGTCGGGATCGGATCCACTCCACCCCCCGCACAAGCCGGAGTTATAGCCGGCACGCCGACGAACCGGCCATATCAAGCAATGCGCAGCGGTCCGCCAAGGCAACAACCCGCCGGTGGCTTCAAAACGCTCAAGTGGTGGTGGACCGGCCAGGCACGTAGGGAGGCCGAGTTAGCAGCACAACATGAGGATCATCAGCTCGCGCCGGTTCGTCCGACCATCTTCGAACCGGGGGTCACGTCTGGCTCTTTGGGGGTGCCTTGCCTCGTCCCCGCTTTACGCAATGTGCGTTTGCCCAAGGACTTCAAAGGGCCACGCAAGGTGCCCAATTATACCGCCGATTTGGCTCCAGAAGCGTGGATAGAAAGCTATGAGATGGCCATGGAGATGCTGGATGTGGATGAAGCTGCGTGTGCGAAGTATTTCACCATGATGTTAGAAGGTACGGCCCGTACTTGGTTGAAGAACTTGCCGCCCAACTCAATCAGTCCATGGACCCAGTTGCGGACCCGGTTCATTCAAAATTTCAAAGACACCTGTAAACAGCCCATGTCTGTGGTGGATTTGGCGGCTTGTGTCCAGGTAGAGGGAGAATCCACATCCCATTTGGAGTGCGCCTGCGTTCGGAAGTTTTACATTCTTCAGACCGGATCAACCCTGATTCCGCGATCTTAACCCTAGAAGGCAACTGCCGGTTCAGACCGTTAAAGTTGAAGCTGGGTCGCATGAAGCGTTTTTGCATTGACATGGGCACTCTCATGGGCATTTTGGTAAAGTATGCTGATTCTGATAGTACCAAGGATCCCGAGTCCGAGGAGGATGACGAAATAGGGAAGGGAAAATGAACAGCAACTCCAGAGGCCAAAGACATCGATCGGCGGGTAATGGAGGAAACAAGCGTAAGGCAAGCGGTAACATGGGCTTCAGTAGCCAACACCAACGCAGCAGGACAAGGGTCAACGCGCAAGGGTAAGTAATCAAACCGGGCGGTGCGCCAAGTCACAATCCGGATCGTTTGAATTACCTATTGAATCAACCTTGTCCGAAGCATGGGACGAAGGAGGCACCAAAGAAACCACCTCTGGAAGGATTGTTATATTATGCAGGAGTTCAAAAGTTCTAATGCTTTCCGGTATGATCAAGGGCCCGACGGCGGTTCAGGGTCCGCCCCGGGTTACGGTGGAGGAAATTCCGGCCCAGGGTTCGGCGGTAATCCGGGCGGGCAGGACAATCAGAACAATCAGAACAACCAGAACCAAGGGGGTTACAATCAACAACAGCAGCAGTCGGGTTATCAAAGTAATCCGGCGGTTGAACGGTGGACGATACCATGTCTTTACCACCAGCTTGGACAAGCGAGACCGAAAACTTCGAAGCGGGCAGTCAATGTTGTTGAACCGGTCAGACCGCATTACCGCTACTGGTCGAGCAGCCTATTGTATGGAGCAGAGGATCATCCTCCCGGGTTTACAATCCGGGTCAGCTAGCCCTAGTGGTGGCACCTCGGTGGGAGGATACAAGTTTACCAAGGTGCTTATGGATGGAGGGAGCAGCATCAACATCACGTACTCACGAGACCTTCCAACGTATGGGGTTAACGGATAAGCACCTCAGGCCGTCCAGCATGGTGTTTCACGGTGTGGTGCCTGGCATGTCAGCATACCCGGTCGGTAAGATAGCTCTGGAGGTGGCCTTTGGGGATGAACATGACTCCAGATCGGAAACATTGACGTTTGAAGTGGTGAGAATTCAAAGCCCTTACCACGCCCTATTTGGGCGGCCGGCTTATGCTAAGTTTATGGCACGGCCTTGTTATGTCTATTTGCAGCTAAAAATGCCGGGTCACAAAGGGACGATAACGGTTCGTGGGAGCCGCAGGATCGCTTTGGAGTGCGAGGAAGGTGATGCGGCTTACGCAGAGTCGGTTTGTGCCACTGAAGAGCTAAAGTATTATAAGGACAATGTTGATCCGGCGGATATGACCCCGTTGAAGAAGCCAACTACAGAGCACGATCCGGATTTGAAGTTTAAATCGCGGCCGAGACTAAACTTGTTGATTTTGTGCCCGGCGATTCGTCCAAGCAGTTCACCATCAGTGCTAACTTGCATCCTAAATAGGAAAGCGCGCTCATCGAGTTCATCCGTGAGAATCGGGACATTTTTGCAAGGAAACCTTCTGACATGCCAGGTGTACCGAGGGAACTCGCTGAGCACACTCTTAATGTTGATCCCAAGTATAGACCGGTAAAGCAGTTTCTTCGCCGGTTTAACGAGGAAAGGCGCAAGGCCATTGGAGAGGAGGTTGCCAGGCTCTTAGCGGCAGGGTTTATCGTTGAAGTTTTCCATCCAGAGTGGCTTGCTAATCCGGTGTTGGTCCTTAAGAAGAATGGCACTTGGCACATGTGTGTGGATTACACAGATCTTAACAAGGCTTGTCCAGCAGATCCTTTCGCCCTCCCCCGCATTGACCAGATTATTGATGCTACGGCGGGTTGTGA
The DNA here is from genome assembly GCA_021605145.1 of Aegilops bicornis. Classification (NCBI taxonomy): domain Eukaryota; kingdom Viridiplantae; phylum Streptophyta; class Magnoliopsida; order Poales; family Poaceae; genus Aegilops; species Aegilops bicornis. The sequence continues at coordinate 882,622,660 of CM038670.1, forward strand.
GCGTTTGAGCTCTTTGGATGCGTATTCTGGATATCATCAGATTAAGATGGCGGTTAAGGACCAGGAGAAGACGGCGTTTATCACTCCTTTTGGAGCCTTCTGCTATGTATCTATGCCTTTTGGGCTCAAGAGTGCCCAAGCAACTTATCAGCTTTGCGTACAGAATTGCTTGCACGAACAGATCGGCCGTAACGTGCATTCTTATGTGGATGATATCGTGGTTAAGTCAAGGAAGAAGGAAACGTTGATTGAGGATCTAAAAGAAACTTTTGACAACTTGCGGGTGTACAAGATGATGCTTAACCCGGCCAAATGTGTCTTCGGTGTTCCGACAGGCAAGTTATTGGGTTTTCTTGTGTCCAACAGGGGGATTGAAGCTAATCCGGAGAAAATTACGGCTATCACCTCCTTGGCTAAGCCAAAGTGCATCAATGATGTCCAGCGTTTGGCGGGTCGGATTGCTGCGCTAAGCCGGTTTATCAGCCGCCTCGGAGAGAAGGCCATTCCTTTGTACCAGATGTCAAGAAGACGGATCGGTTTGTCCGAGTTCAGCCGATGAAGCATTGGAGGATTTAAAGCGGCGGTTGGCCAACCCGCCTGTTCTCGCCGCTCCCATCGACAAAGAGCCGCTTACGCTATATGTTGTCGCTAATGCCGGGCAGTTAAGCGTAGCCATTGTGGTAGAGCGGAAGGAGGCGAGGAAGGAATATCCGGTTCAACGGCCGGTTTATTACATCAGCGAGGTGCTCATTGAGTCCAAGCAGAGATATCCGCATTGGCAGAAGCTGGTATATGGAGTTTTTATGGCAAGCCGGAAGCTGAAGCAATATTTTCAAGGGCATCCCATCACGGTGGTCAGTTCAGCTCCCTTGGGCGATATTATACAGAACCAAGAAGCAACTGGGCGGATTGCTAAGTGGGCCATAGAACTTGGGCCGCACGGTTTACGGTATGTACCTCGGAGGGCAGTAAAATCCCAGGCACTTGTGGATTTCATTAATGATTGGACGGAGTTGCAAACGCTTGAAGAAAAGCCGGATCATACCTATTGGACCATCCACTTTGACGGGTCCAGGCAATTGGAGGGCTCGGGGGCTGGAGTTGTGTTCACTTCCCCACGAGGTGAAAAGTTTTGTTACGTCCTCCGTTTAATGTTCCCTTGTACTAACAATGCAGCTGAGTATGAAGCTTTGCTCCATGGTCTCCGGATGGCTAAGGAGATGAGTCTAAGCCGGGTTAAGTGCTTTGGTGACTCGGACTTGGTGGCCCAAAGAAGTATCGTGTACTTGGATTCCAAAGATCCACTCATGGCTGCATATCGTCGGAGGTGGATATTGTTGCAGGTCACTTTAAAGGATATCAGGTGGACCATGTGGATCGTCGGAAGAACGGCGGCGGATGCTTTAAGCCGGCTGGGTTCTCAACGCAAACCGTCCCGCCTAATGTCTTCCTTGATGTATCGCATAATCCGTCGCCAAGCTTCCTGATGAAGTAGATTTGGCTATTCCTGATCCGGAGGCTCAGTTGGTGGCAGCCTTGCATGTCATTCCGGATTGGACGCTCCCTTATTTGGCATACATGACCCGGGGCGAGTTACCAGAGGATGAGACGTTGGCCCGACAGGTAGTTCGGCGGTCTAAGTCTATGACCATTGTTAATGGCGAGTTGCATCATTGCAGTGTGTCAGGAGCGTTTCAGCGTTGTGTGTCCCCTGAGGAAGGTTGTGAGATATTACGGGAAATCCATGAAGGGGACTGTGGTCACCATGCCGGTTCAAAATCCTTGGTGGCAAAAGCGTTTCGCCATGGTTTTTATTGGTTGACTGCCCATGCTGATGCGGAGGATCTGGTCAGGCGATGTGATGGTTGCCAGAAGTTTTCTAGACGTGCCCACATACCGGCCCAGGAGTTGAGGATGATTCCAATTACTTGGCCGCTTTGCGACTTGGGGCTGGACATGGTGGGGCCTTTAAAAGGTCCAAGGACAAGAAAACACACTTGCTGGTCGCAGTTGACAAATTTACAAAGTGGGTCGAGGCGAGCTTGTTAGCAAGTGTGATGCGGCCCACGGCGGTTCAGTTCATAAAAGGGTGATCTTCCGCTTTGGATTTCCACAGTATCATCACGGATAATGGCACCAATTTGTCCAAGGGTGCCATGAAGGAGTTTTGTGAACGTGAGCACATCCGCTTGACGCTTTCTTGATGGCCCACCCGCAGTCCAATGGTCAAGGTAACGAGCTAATCAGGAGATCTTGAGAGGTATCAAACCCCGGCTTATGGTCCCTTTACAGAGGACGCCGGGCTGTTGGGTAGAAGAGCTACCATCGGTGATATGGAGTATAAATACTACCCCTAACAGATCCACTGGATACACACCGTTCTTTATAGTCTATGGAGCGGAGGTGGTCCTTCCCAGCGATATCCATCATGACTCACCTCGCGTGGCAGCCTATGTTGAGGCAGATAGCGAGGCTGCACGGCAGGACGCTTTGGATCGACTGGATGAAGAGCGAGATATGGCGGCTGCTCGTTCGGCGATTTACCAGCAGGATCTTCGTCGGTATCACAGTCGGCGGGTTAGAACCAGAACCTTCCAGGAAGGAGACTTGGTGCTTGGCTCATTCAAGACCAGACAGATATGCACAAGCTATCCCCACCTTGGGAAGGGCCTTTTGTGGTCAGCAAGAATCTGCACAACGGGTCATACTATCTGATTGATGTTCGAGAGCGAAAAGACTCACGCACGTCAGAAGAGGAGACCAACAGGCCATGGAACATAGCTCATCTTCGGCCTTATTATACCTGAGCCATCGGCTCTACTTATGTACATATTATGACAATGTATATATTATGAATAAAAGCAATAAACCGGAGCCTCGGCTAAAGCGGGGTATCCATTCTGTAAAAATCCGGTTTGGGTACATGGAGTTGTTGTCGCAAAGCAGCCTCCGGTTTATCCCTTGATCTTGCTGTTCAGAAGTTTTTTATGTCATCTGGGGGCTTGGTCGTGTCCGAACCAATGCAACACCTTTTGATGGGCGAAAGTCACCAGATCACTTGGGGACATGGTCACATCTGAACCAGTCACGCCTCTTGGTCGGCCTAAGGTCATAGAGTCACTTAGGGGCTTGGTCGAACCCGAACCATTGCCATGCCACTTGATCGGCATAATGCCACGGTTTCGGTTGGGGACCTGGCTGACTTGAACCATAGCTACACCTTATTGGGAGCTTGGTCATGTCCGACCATGGTAACACCATCCGATCGGCTCAGTAAAGCCTCTTTTGGCAATCATTTTTTGCCTATGCTCCTCTATTGCTCTTATAACTGTCATTTAAATCGGTTCAACCAGTCCATTGACGGAATTTGGTTTATTGTTTAAACCGGTGATAACTTTTCCGGGTTGTTTTTTTTTCTGTTAAACATCCCATTATGGAGTAACAGGGGGCTTAACATGACCCGGCAAGGTTTACCTGCTAAACCGGCATTCTAAAGATAGGAGCTGTTGTTTCCTTGGACGGTAATGGTTTATGCAACCTCCGCTTCAAGGGTTGGCTCAGCCAACTGCATGCCCGACGCTGGCAGGTATTTTTGTATCACAAAGTTTTGATCATACACATCAATATTTTCTTATATAAATATATAGGCGTCACAAGCCGGCTGGCGACACAAGCCGCCATGGCGGTTTAAGAATTTGTGATTGCAGGCAAAATACATTGAAGGTTTCAATTCTTCAAACCAAAGTATCAGCACCTCCGCGCGAAGGTTACAGGCTGAGGGCATAAAGGCATGTTCAAAAACAAAGTGCTGGCTATTCTATTACAAAGCCTTCCAAGGCCTGGTGTTTCGCATGGCGTTATGACTAGCAGCTTCTGATGCATCACCCGGCTTGACGGACTAAGCTTCCTCGCCGGGTTGGCGTGAGGAAGAGGGGCGTCTGGCGTCGGTTCAACTTCTTCCTCTTCATCACCCAAAGGCGGAAGTCATTGGTAGACCAGTCAATCCGGGTTAAGGCACGAAGACAGCCTCTTCACTTATAAGCTCGACGGATCAACGTCAGGGGGCATAAGTGTGCTTACGGATTGGAGGAACAAGGCTACGCACTACGGAATGACAAACTCCACCCGCTTGTTGTTCGTGATCGTAGAAAGAGCGGTGAACCGCCAGTTGGCTTCTGCTGCCAGTTGACTCGCCAGTGGACGCATCTCCTTTGTTATTCGTTTCAGGGCGTCATTATCAAAGGCTTCACCGTTCTCTTGAGCGCTGGGGAAACCCTTGGCTATGTCAGCCGGATCAAGGTCCGCTATCCACGCCTTAGCGCGGGTTAGAGCCAGTAAAGTGCCAGCCCGGGCCGCGGATCGTTTCAACTCTTCAAGCTGTGCCGGAATCATGGATAGCCGGTCCAGTGTATCTTTGATCAAGGACGGAGCTGTGTTGTCGTACGATGTGGCACATATGACTCGCTGGGCACCGGTATACAGCTGCTCAATCAGTGTGTAAGCGGCCTTGAGCTTCTTCCGCACATCAGAGCCCAGATGAGCAATACGCTTCCCTGTACCGGTTTCAGACAGTTCAGGTTAAACCGGAGGAAATATCGAAACAGGGGTAATCAGTGCAAATTTTCTTACCAAAGATGGCAGAGGTCATGGCGTGAATCTGGCGCTTTAGTCTGGTAAGCTCTTCTGTCACCGGTTTAAGAGCCGTTTCAGCATCTTCCGCCCGTTTTTTCAAACCGGCCTTCTCGATGCCCCAGTTGGCCTGCTCGGATTTGTACCACTCCTTCAGCTGTTCCATAGTGGCCAAGGCGGTTTTCAATTCATCCTTGGCCTTGGTGGTTTCTGCTTGTTGAGTCTCCAGATTGGCACGAAGGTCCTTGAGTTGTACGGTTTGCTGGTATATCTCACTCTGATAACAAAGGGAGCACGTTAGTTGTTTCATTATAAAGTCCCAAGCTCAATACAAATATTCAACTTGGCACATGGGGGCTAATGGCTAGTTGATCTCAGTTTGCTATGGGGATACAAAAATTAAGTCCCGGTTTAACTATGCTAAGTTGAACCGACCCTTGGGGGCTACAGCACTGAAGTTTAAGGCGTGTGGGTTCTATACAAAGTCAAGTGCCGGTTTAATTATGCTAAGTTGAACCGACCCTTGGGGGCTACTACACAGCAAAAGTACAAGAGAGGCATAACTCCTTACCTCATAGCGTTCCTTCATGCGATTTACCAGACCGGCTTCGAAGTCACGACTTGTGTAGAGTCGGTTCAGAAAGCCGGAGTGAAGTTCTTGGGCAGAGAGGTTATCATAAGCTGACAGATCGGTTTTCCCCTTCTCTTTGCTCATGGTAGTAGACTCTTCCTTGGTGCTGTGTTTTGCTAAAGCGACCGGTTGGCTAGGGGTGGTGTAGCCAGTGCCCGTCACTATAACGTCATCATTTTTGGTCGGGCTGGCCAGATTGGCGGTCTTCTTTGGGCTCGGCGGTTCAACAATTACGACCCGCTCGGTGGCTGGACTCGGTGGAGCAGAATGTGAGGTTTCCACTTGGGCGTCCGGTCCAAGTTCTGGCGGATCAGCGTTGTCGTCTTGGTTCAACCCGGCAGAGATATTTTTAACGACTTCAGGATTCTCGCCATGCTGCTCTGGGGTCTTCTACATCCGCAGTAGGATCAAGGGTTTTCGCTTTTTTACTCAAGCGAGCTTTGGTGCTGCAATGTTCAGAATTAGAGTAAGATAAACCGACCAACGCAAATATAAACAGAATTGGCGGGACAGAAGTACGGTGCTTACCCTGCAGCAACTTTAAGTGGAGGCAGTTGCGTGGTTGATGAACCGCCAGAGGAGTTGGAAGAGGCCTGATAATTCGGGTCAGACGGATTGAGAGGACATCGGAAGAAACCTTTCAAAGGATAACTCTTTTCAGGAGAACAAATCACCTCTCGACGACGCTTCCGGGTTGGTGTATCTGGTAAACCGGACGATGTAATCTGTTGACCATTGTGCCGGGTCGTACGGAGCTCTTCAGCCTGCTATGTCTTCAAGGAAAGGTTTGGATTCAAATGAGCACATGAATGAGATTTTTTCACTTTCCGGACTGTGCGGCGAATTCTTTTAACCGGCACGAGGTCGGATTCGGAAGAAAGAAAGATTACCTCAACAGGGTCGGCATGACTGGCTTCAGCATCATCCTGGGAGTTAAAATTGTCAGTAAAAGGAAGAATAAAAAGGGACAAGCTACAAGCAAGAAGAAACAATCTTATGGCTAAACACAAAGAGGAGAGCCGGTTTATGGCGACTCCCTCGTGATGATATCAAGCTTTACCTCAGCTTCTGAATCTTCGTCTTCCGGCGGATCAGAAGACTCGGCGGTTTTCCTCTTGCCAGCCTTCTTGGTGGTCTTGGACTTTACACGCGGAGCCCGGGCCGGTTTGGTCCGCTTCCAGAAGGAGCTGTTAGCCTGAGAGGTAACAAGGATTAATATATATCAACAAGGCATTAATGTCAGAAAATGGGTGAGCAGAGCCTTACCGCAGGCGGTTTGTTGGCAACACAGAATGGGACCAACTCGGTTTGGCTGCAGACAGAGATCGGTTCATCAAGCATCCTCTTTACTGTCTCTGTGACTTCAAGCTCAGTTATTGGTAGCTCGTGACGTCTTTGAGGGTCTTGGAGGCTGCCAGTGTATTCGTGCATCAATCCGGGCCGGCGGCTTAATGGCAAGATGCCCCAAGAAACCCAACATCGCACAAGGTCCACACCAGTTAATCCATTGGCCATTAGAGCCCGGAGTTTGATAATTTGAGGCGCAAAATTCTTCCGTTCTGCGGCGGTCAAGCGTAAAGGCAACGGGTGATGGTTGCTAAGCCGGTGAGGGCGGTAACCCGGCAAAGGATTCTCGTTGTTAGGAGCAGTATTCCGGCAGTAGAACCAGGTTTGGTTCCAATCTTTCGGATGGCTATGGTGTTTGGCGTGAGGAAAGTCTACTTCCTTCCTTTTCTGGATTGAAACGCCGCCCAGCTCCGTGTTAGGACCATCCGAAAATTCTGCACGGGCGTTCAAGTGAAAGAAATCCCGGAACAGCTCCACAGATGGTTCTTCTTGAAGATAGACTTCACGTAAAACTTGGAAATTGCATATGTTTGACCTGAGTTCGGACCAATATCCTGTGGATGGAGTTGAAAACTTGCAAGGACATCCCGGAAGAATTTTGATCCGGGCGGGCAGAATCCCCGGTCTAAGTGTTGCATAAACACAATTACTTCTCCTTCTTGCGGATCGGGAGGGCATTCGGCATCCGGAACCCGCCAGTGGAGGACATTTTTGGAAGCTAAAGCGCCAGTGGTGACGCATCCGTTGAGTTGCGTCTCAGTGATCTTGGATCGGACCCAATTGCAAGCTGAGAATTGTTTGGCCATTCCGGAAGACTAAACTGCGAAAGGAAAGGTGAAAAACGATGCAATCAGCAGTTCAGACACATTATACAATGTTAAACCGGCAATTCGGCAGCCAGTTTCCAGTTCCAGTTTAACTGAGGACTAATGGAGTGACGGATTAAGCTATCAAAAGTCAAACCGCCCAAAGAGACAGAACTGGAAAATCTACTAAGTGTGGACAGAAACAGGTTTCACATGCGAATGGAGGTAATTTGGATCTACCGAAGATTCAGTAAAAAAAATTTCTGCGACCTATGCAAGCCTTATAAAGGGCAGGAAGGTTCGTGCGTTCTAAACAAGAGGATCTGAACAAAAAGAAAGATGCACAAAGAGTTAAGCGGCGGCGGAGCGATCGCCGCCTGAGATGTATACTACGGTTGAATCATACGGCCATGGCAGGGCAGGTATGAGGAAACTAAGATGAACACCTATGAACTACGAGATGAATAGGACCTTCAGATGCGGATCTAGGGCTTGAAGAGGGACCTTACCTGATGCGCAGAACCGCGGAGGAGCGCCGAGAGCCTCTGGTACGATCAGGTTGATGCAGCGGCCTGGCACTGACGTGGGTTCGAAGGTCGGAGGCGACGGCAAAGCTTCAGAGCTGGAGCGTCGCGAGGAAGAAGAAGCGCGGAAGAAGAAAGAAGAGAAAGGGCCCGCCGGTCTATTTATAAAGAAACGGAGTAATTGGCAAGCGCGAGAATCGAGGAGTTAAAAGCGGCGGACGGCGCAGCGGTCGCCTTGATTTCCGGGATAGTATTAAATGAAGGGAATCTTACTGTTTGGGTTTTCTTTATTAAGGATGACGTCAAGGCGCCCCGTTGCTGTGATCGGAGGATGACGTCACGGCGGTTCAAGCAGATGGCGGTTTACGAAATGTGAAGGGAGATTCAGAGTTTCCTAAGATGTTGAGGATTAACATGAACCGGTTCAAGTCAATCTGGGGCCTAATGTTGGGGATATAACTACTGAATATAAACCGCCCTGAAGGGGCCGGTTTACCCTCGTCCATAATTAGGGCCCACGAAGGCATGAGGCCCGGAGCCCAGAGGCGGATTAGGGTCCATAAATGTAAACCGCCTTAGTCATGTAACTTGTGTTGTAAGATAAGAGAAAGAAGAGACCGAGCCGGAGACTTGTATGAGCCGGACTCGGGACTCTGTAGACCGGCCGGGCGTCAACCCGTGTATATAAGGGGACGACCCGGCGGCGGTTTAGGGACAGACAATTCGAGGCTTAGGCGAAGCTCTTGCTCCCTAGTCGCCGAAATCACATCAATCCCATCACAAACTAGACGTAGGCTTTTACCTTGATCGAAGGGGCCGAACTAGTATAACTCTCGTGTCTTTGTGTCCGCTTTAACCCCTCTAAGTTAACCCGTACGATGGCCCTGCGACTAAGTCCTTTCACGAGGACATCTGCCGTGACAATTCCACGACAGGACATGCCCACTCCTTCCCCAACTCCCTCAAGTGCTATCGGAATGACACGGTTTGGGGGTGGGGGTGGCGGGAATGCAGATGGATCAACGTTGCCTTCCTTCAAGGTGCACGTCCTTGATGGCGAGGTGTGGAAGGATACATACGACATCGGAGAGTGTAGGCACACTGAGAAATCCGAAAACCTTCTCTAGATTGTTTTCATGGCCAAATATTTTTGTCTCATTTTGGCAAAGAGGTGGTCTCCGACCTAACTAATTTGTCAAAGCATTGTGTAACTCAACGAATCCCCATATTTTCGAGCAAACTTGAAATATCATTCAACCTCAGTTGGACATCTTTTAGTTTGTTGAAGCCGCCTTGGATGACGGTACTAAAGAACTCAGTGAACGGAGATTGGCTTGGATTGTCCTCCACTTGCATCTTCTCGCACCATCTGAACTCGTCAACAAGGTCCTCGGCTTCAGACACCGCATCCTTGAGATTCGGAAGGAGAGTGGCCACATAGTGTCCATGGCTTCTCCACCCTCTTTTATTAATGAGATCGTGCATTGCAAGAGTTTTTCCTTAGACATGGTAGGCCACTTTCCAACTGTAATACATGATCCTGGAGAATTTGCTCCTCCAAGCCACTCCATTGAGAGTGCAGAGATGAAATGGCAGATTTGGCCCACTGAAACAAAGTGATACATTCATTGAGGTCACTAATGGTCCCAATGGCAGATAAGTTTATGGTTGGTTGTTGGAGTCTGTCACATATGCTCTTCCTGCAGGCAAACAGTAGAAGAAATTAGCTTTATAGACGCAACAAGAATTGTGAAAGTAGATTTTGCTGTATGAGTGAACAATAAGTTGTCTATTCTAGTAGTTATTATTTTTGTAGATATTTTTCCACCAAAAGATGCCTTAATATTAGTTTCACCAGATACACCGGCAATAGTAAGTTAAAGAAACGCCGTGAATAAAAGATCGTGGAGTGAATAAAACTATAAAATTTCAATTCCGGTATGTCCTTGAAATTATTAAAAATAATAAATTCTTTACTTATATCATGGCAATTATCTTCTGTGGAAGCAGTGTAGACAAGAAGATTATCTTCTCTGCCTTAGCCACATGTTAATAACAGAGCGCTCTGCCTTCTCTAGTTTTTGTTTTGGCTTGCTAAAATTTCTCTTGATTTCCTTATCTAAAAAATTGGTTTGCGCTAAGAAGCTAAAATGGTTTGCTGGACTCTCCTTCTACATATAGGAACATAACATAAAAAATAGGGTATCATGGTCACCCAATGAACTTCATATGTGGGAAAGAAATCAAGTTGTGAATTTGGTAGAAGAAAGCCGTACGTGCTCACCTGGATCGGTGCTGCTTGTCGTCAACGAGTGCTTGCTGTCGAATGCGCGGGATGAGGAAGAGGAGGAGAACAATGAACACCTAACAATGTTGGATTTGACCGAGGGGTGGGGGGAGCCTATCACAGTTCCTGAGGGAACTTCCATGAAGAAGCATCTGACGATGGTCCCAGGTGAGCTCACAGCTTTTTCTTCTTGCCAGTGCACTGTGGTGTAATCCATGATCTCATATCCTAAATTTAAGATGCTACCTGCTAATTGTTGCATATCTTAAACTATATTTTGTTCTCAAGTGTTCTCTTTAGTTGTTACTAAACCTCAGTATGTAATATATCTTGAGAAAAGTACAAGTAAGAGGCGTCCTCTGCTGGTAAAAGAATAACTAAGCAAGGGGACATATGCTTTGCTTAGCAAGGAAAATCAGACGCCACCAATTTGGCTGGTAATTAATGTACTCTCTCAACACCTACACCCAAATCTGCCTGTTCATTAGTATTGTTCAAACATATTCAACAGGTAGTTAAACAGGTAGGAATATTCATTTATGGTGGGTAAACAAATTCCAAAGTTGGCTTATGAAGCATGTTGTAACAACATATTTGCAGCTTGAAACAATCAAAAGGCAAAGCATAAACACAAAATACTATTCTGAACCTTGCAGACCAAACAGGATTCTCTATACTCAGGCTATCACCTATCAATGCAAGTCACAAAATCACCAACACCAACATCTCCATATATCACATGCATATATTGTGTTAGTGTGCTAGAAAAAGTACACTACCTCTTGCAAAATAAGTGCAGCTTGTTAGCTTGGTTGCAATTTGAAACAACTAATCATAATTACTCTTCTCTTTTGCTTAGTTCTGAATTAAACCTTGCAAGGCAATAATCAACACTGACAGATTCTTGCAACTTAGAGATTCACTTTGTGCAGCAGACTGAAAATTAGTACTTAAACTAGCTAGTACTATTTCCTTCTCAAATTTGAAACAAACAAAAAAGATTAGTCTCAACTCTGAACTCTGCTACAAACCAAATTGGTGTACCTTACTTCTGTAACCCAAGCACTATCTTAAAAAGAAGTGCAGTAAGCAGAGGCTTTGAGTCTCTCAAGTCACCCCAAGCACTGGCAGCAACATCAGCAACACATGCATATACTGAGCTAATCTGCACTACATTAGTTAAGCTCTGCTGCCAGTGGCAGAGCTAAAGTGGTAGACCAAAACCATTTGGGGGGGGCGCCCCCCTCGGCCACTGGCGGAGCTACGTGTTGGTAAAATCAGCCATGGCAACTCAGCCATGAGGTTAAAAATAATGGGTCTTCCTTTGTACCGGCCCGCCTAGGTTTGCTACTGTACCTCCTCCACTGGCCTCAGCCTCAACATAGCTCTGCATTGATTGCAACCAATTCCTTTTAAAAAAATGCCCATCCCTGAAAACAATTGCAGCTTGTTAACTTGGTTGCGGTTCGCAATAATTATAATTACACTTCTCTTTAGTTTACTTATGCATTAAACATGTTAATCCAGCAACCTCACAAGGCAATAATCAATTCATATTTCTTTTGTTTCATCCCAGGTGGCTGAGCTGCGCCGAGGGGAGAGGTGTACAAGAAGTGCCGAGGGGAGAGGGGGACGGAATCAGTGAATATAAGAATGGGTCTACATTCCCTATTCTTTGTCTTATGTACTTCCTTTAATTTTCATTTGCCATCCGCGTCCCGCAGATTGTTATTTTTTTCTAGCAATCCTTTTGTTATGTATGTTATCGAGTGTGTACTCATCCCACGTCACCAAGCCTAGTAACCTTTGTTTTGTTTCCATTTATACATGCCCGATCTGGAGCTTGACCGATGAATAGCAAATTTTTATAGGACAAATTGGTTAAAGTTTGCCATGTGTATCCGTGATTTCTTATACAAGTTTGGCATGTTATCCACAACACATGGCAAAATTCTGAAAATGTTGGGGGGGGGGGGGCAGGGCAGCGCCCCCCTGGGCCACTGGCGGAGCTACGTGTTGGTAACATCGGCCATGGCAACTCAGCCATGAGGTTAAAAATAATGAGTCTTCCTTTGTACCAGCCCGCCTAGGTTTGCTACTGTACCTCCTCCACTGGCCTCGGCCTCAACATAGCCCTGCAATTGATTGCAACCAACTCCTTTAATAAAATTGCCCATCCCTGAAAACAATTGCAGCTTGCACTAGTAGAAAAAGGGCCATTTGTCCCGGTTCGTAAGGGCCTTTTGTCCCGGTTTAGTAACCGGGAATAAAAGGTCGTTACTAATCCCTCGGCCTTTAGTCCCGGTTCTTACACAAACCGGGACAGATGGGCCCTCCACGTGGCCGCTGCGGCCAGCCCAGGCAGGGGGGGCTTTGGTCCCGGTTGGTGACACCAACCAGGACCAAAAGGCATCACGCGTCAGCAGCTGGCTAGAGCTGAGGTTTTTTTTGGAAGGGGCTGGTTTAGGGGTTTGGGGGGTTAATTTAGGTTGTTATTAGCTAGCTAATAGAGAGAAGTGTCCTCTTTTATATATCTCCATGCTTGGTTTACCAACGCTACTGCTATGCCTAAAGTTAACATGGCTTAGATTGAAGTGAAGGCAACATGTGGTGCATGTCGAAAGTAATACTAATCCTAACTTGATCTAGTTTGGATTGTACTACTTTCGACATTCACCACATGCATGTTGCCTTCACTTCAATCCAATCCATGTTCAATTCACCTGCTGATATATAATAACTCTTCATGCTCGCATCATGCATCATCATATATAATAACAAGTCCTACTAATTAATCATCATCATACAACTTCTACTCGTTATTAATAACAAGTCATACGATCATCATCCTCATAGTCATCGAACCAACCCTACTTAATTGTTCTTAGCACATGATCATCAGTATTAGGTAGGACCTAAATACCCTCTTTAAGGTAAAATAGTATAAAACAATATAGACCCTGACTCTCCATTATGGAGAATGGAGATCATCCTGTCTCCAATTCTTGCGATTCGCTTCCTTTTGCTTCCAAGAACCTCCTTACGACTGTCCATACATTTTTTCCATTCTTTGATTGTCATGTCTCCACATCTTTTAGAAATCCGGTATGGACAGTTGAGATTCGTAGGATAACCTGGTTATACGTTCAAAACATCAAGGCGACCGTGCTGATACATCAGATGAGGCACACAATCATTCGGGATTATCTATTGAAAAACATAGTAATAACTTCGTAGTTAGCAATGATGTACTAGTTTTAGAAGTATGCAAAAGATGCACGAATGTCGTAATAGTAAAAAAGCTTACTAGGGTATCTCCATGGTAGTTACCGTAGTTCAACACGTGCACTAGTGGCATGTATTGACCATAATGTTGAGGAGTTCGATTGTAGATATTGTAATTCTCAAGATCAGTACAAAATGCGATCAGATGATTTTTCTCCTGATAAGTTAATTCGGAGCCATCTGTGTAGTGGGTTTTGTCTACCATCTTCCGCACATTATTTGAAGAATGATAATAAGCCATCAATGGAAATAAGCTGTCAACTATTTTTAAATAAACAATATAAATTACTTAATAACTATGTTTGAGAAGCTCACATAGGGGAAAAATTGGAAGCGTATCAACAAGGACCAAAATGTCCATATTGTCTTGCTCGATTTTAGGATCACCAATATCCATGGTGACAAGCATACACTCATCAAAACCATACATCTTGCAAAGTGCTCCCCAATTTTTGCAACCAAAATGGGTTACACTCTCAGAATTGTACAGCTTTACTTCAAAATCCACACCATGATGGGTCCTTAGGTGAATTTTCTTCGTTTCCATACTTTCATGGTCTTCAAAACCCATCCTCTCCAAGACATAGCGTCTTGCATAGCATGGGATAAGCTAGTCGAATTTGAAAAGATGAAAAGTACACGTTGAAATAGTTGAAGTCGTGCTTAATTACGAAAAAAAACTCTTGTCGTCGTTGCGTACCGTTTCAACATCGAAGGTCTCCTCGAGGTTAATGCTAAAGCGTCGATCTTCGTCCAGCTCAAGGAACCTGTCGCACATACCTCGGTCATCGTGGCACCAGTCGCACTCCCCCAGGCGGTTTTCTTCGTCCGAGTACGACATTTCCTATGTTCATAATTCAAATATTAAACTTGTACAATTAAATATTAAACTCACTACCCCCATGACAACAGTCGGGATTCTTCGTCCTCTCATATATGGTGGAGACTCGACAGACTTAAAGCCAACCTGAGGACTCATATTATAGGACTCATATTATAGGACTCATATTGACATGGAGATTTGGCTGGTCTCACCTCGAGGTCGGAGGGGGGGTCAGACGGGACGACGGCACGGATGACGGCGGGGGCTCCTAGATTTCTGTAAAAACAAAAACCCTATAAGCTATCAATTAATCAAATGCATACGCCTTGCATAGTGCTCTCCAATTTTAGCATTCAAAGTAGGAGTACTTTTCCAATTTGAGCATTCAATAAGCAAAACCAAATCGTAAAATAAAGTAGTATCCAAATTAGCATGCATTTAATTATAAGCAAAACTACATCATCTCTTGTGTCCGTACATCATCGAATATTATCACTAATACTCCTCAAATACTATCATACATATAGCATTGCTAATACAGCTAGAACCGTAGCGCCCGACGGGTATCGTCGTGGGCAGTGGACACCCAAAGAGAAGGAACCATCACAGGATCATAGCTCCAGTAAGATCCCTGAAGAACCTGCCAGGTATTGTCGAACCTGCTCTCCAACACAACCATGTAGCGGCGGACGTGCTCGTCCTCCTCGCTGACACGGTGACGTACCACCTCCGCGGTGTCCGGAAGCCTCGGCACCGTCACTGGCCCACGCGACCGCCACCAAACAAGGTTCGGGTCAACGACGGGCTGGCTCCTCACCAACCTACGCCCCCGGAAGGTAGCACCTCCCAATACCAGCCCGGCGGAGCCCAGTCCCGGACATGGCCCCTCTGATCAAGCCGGCCTCCTCTGCCGAGTCGATGACGAGGATACGGGATAGGCATTGTCGACGTCGATGCAGGATTAGTTGCTTGAACTAAAAAAATAAACTAGTTCTATTAATTTTCTTGCTAAAAATAAACTACTTCTATATATAATAAAATAAAGTAGTTTTATTAAATTTACTATTCAACTACTAAGCACTTACTATAAATAAATAAAATAAAGTAGTACTTACTAACAATAAACTACTTCTATATATAGTAAAATTTAATCAAGTAGTTTTATTAAATCAACTAGTTCAACTACTAAGCACTAACCTAAAATCGATATCTACTAATCTAAACAAAAAACTAATACATATATGAAAAAAACATATATAAACAAAAAAATGCTATGAACATTATATTCATACATACACAGCCACATCCATTCATCATATAGCTACCACATTATTCATACAAACAAAAATATGCAATGAGCAAAAAAATAATACAGATTATATGGAAAAAAGCACTGAACAGAGCCGTGGCGGCGGCACATCGGGGGCGGCCGGCGTCGGCGAGAACCCACGGTGGGGCGCGGGCAGGGCAAGAAGCGTGGCGGCAGGCGACGGTGGGTCGTAAATGGCGCAGGCGCGGCGGCCTTCGAGGCGGCGGAGGCGGCAGCGTCGGCGGAGGACGGCGTCGGCGTGGGCCGAGGGCTGCAGACGGCGTCGGCGTGAAACGCAGACGGCGTCGGCGTGGCAACCTGGCGGCATCGAGGAGCGGTCGGCGTCGGGGGCAAGTAGCGATGGAAATCTGAAAATTCCTAAGTGCTGGCTTATATAGCAAAGGCTTTGGTCCTGGTTCGTCGCACAAACTGGTACCAATACCGCCCTTTGGTACCGGTTGGTGCCACCAACCGGGACCAAAAGTCTCTTTTCAGCAGCCCAAAAGGCGGGAAGCAGAGGGCTTTGGTCCTGGTTGGTGGCACAATCCGGGACTAAAGGGGAGGCATTGGTACCGGTTGGTGCCACGAACCGGGAGCAAAGGTTTGCATTGGTCTTGGTTCGTGGCACCAACCGGGACCAATGTCCTGCGGCTAGCGGCGGTGCGGTGGGATGTTTAGTCCCACCTCGCTAGCCGAGGAGCGGCAGGACCGGTTTATAAGCCCTGCCCCGCTAGCTCCATTGAGCTCCTCTGAACTGCAGGTCTCTGGGCCTAATCTCGCACTGCTATGCCTCTGGGCCTGCTGGGCCTTCTGCGGGCCTGAATCCTGGCCCATGGATGGGTTTCTAGTCGTATTCAGGCCGTGGTGGTCCAGTAGGTGGCATTTTTTTAATTTTTCCCAGTTTTTTAATTTTATTTTTTGCTTTATTTATTTTATTTTGTTTCTACTTACAACAAAATACTTACTGTTGCTATTTTATTTATTTCAGGAAAATTCTTTTTGCTTATAATGTTTTGAACAGAAAATACTTTGGTAATTTTAGGTCCATAATTTTTTTTTATTTTTTTTCTACTTATATATTTTATTAAAGTTTATTTTATTTTATTTGGTTTCTACTTACATCATCAATTTTCATCCCTTTCTGACTTTATTTGTTATTTTTCATGCATTTACTGATTATTTTGAGCTGTAAGAACCTGAAATTGAAAAGCATTTCAAATGAACTCTGAAAAGGTTGAAACTTGGCATGGTATCATCATTTCATCCACATAGCATGTGCAAGAAAGTTGAGAGGGTTACAGCAAAAACTGGATGCACTTCGTGTACAAAACGGACAATCTCTTTTGAAGTATCAGGATTTCATACGGAAACTTGTCTGTTACAACAGGCATTTCAAATGAATTACGAAAAGGTTGAAAGTTGGCATGGTATCATCATATTAGTTGTGGAGAGAAAGTCTTCACTTTTTCTTCGCTGTCCTTTCCATATTGCGCCGTAACCATGGATAATCTTCATCATTTATCAGGATGCTTGGGTCAGCCTTGACTTTGAAGGGAGGAATTTCGTGAAACTTTTCATAATCTTCGGACATGTCTGTCTTTCCCTCCACTCCCACTATGTCCCTTTTTCCTCAAAGAACTATGTGGCGCTTTGGCTCATCGTATGATGTATTCGCTTCCTTATCTTTTCTTTTTCTCGGTTTGGTGGACATGCCCTTCACATAGATAACATGTGCCACATCATTGGCTAGGACAAACGGTTCGTCAGTGTACCCAAGATTGTTTATATCCACTGTTGTCATTCCGTACCGTGGGTCTACCTATACACTGTTGTCATTCTCGGTTTGGTGTACATGCCTCTTGACAGATTGACCCATTTGCACTTAAACAAAGGGACCTTAAAATCATGTCCGTAGTCAAGTTCCCATATGTCCACTATGTAACCATAATATGTGTCATTTCCCCTCTCGGTTGCTGCATCAAAATGGACACCGCTGTTTTGGTTGGTGCACTTTTGATCTTGGGCGATCGTGTAAAATGTATTCCCATTTATCTCGTATCCTTTGTAAGTCAATACAGTCGAAGATGGTCCCCTGGACAACGAGTACAGCTCAGCACAAACAGTGTTCTCACCTCTTAGACGTGTTTCCAACCAACTGCTGAAAGTCCTGATGTGTTCACTTGTAATCCAGTCATCGCACTACTCCGAGTGTTTGGAGCGCAGACTGTTCTTGTGTTCATCGACATACGGGGTCACCCAGGTAGAGTTCAGTAGAACTGTGTAGTGTGCTTGAGACCAAGAATATCCGTCCCTGCATATTATTGAGTCCCCTCCAAGCGTGCCTTTTCCAGTCAGTCTCCCCTCATACCGCGATTTAGGGAGACCTATCTTCTTAAGGCCGGGAATGAAGTGAACACAAAACCCAATGACATCATCTGTTTGATGGCCCATGGAGATGCTTCCTTCTGGCCTAGCACGGTTACGGACATATTTATTTAGGACTCCCATGAACCTCTCAAAGGGGTACATATTGTGTAGAAATACGGGGCCCTGAATGACAATCTCGTCAACTAGATGAACTAGGGCGTGCGTCATGATATTGAAGAAGGATGGTGGGAACACCAGCTCGAAACTGACAAGACATTGCACCACATCACTCCTTAGCCTTCGTATGATTTCTGGATCGATCACCCTCTGAGAGATTGCATTGAGTAATGCACATAGCTTCACAATGGCTAATCGGACGTTTTCCGGTAGAATCCCCCTCAATGCAACCGGAAGCAGTTGCGTCATAATCACGTGGCAGTCATGAGACTTTAGGTTCTGGAACTTTTTCTCTACCATATTTATTATTCCCTTTATATTCAACGAGAAGCCAGTCGGGACCTTCATACTAAGCAGACATTCAAATAAGATTTCCTTCTCTTCTTTGGTAAGAGCGTAGCTGGCAGGACCTTCATACTTCTTTGGAGGCATGCCGTCTTTTTCGTGCAAATGTTGCAGGTCCTCCCGTGCCTCAGCTGTATCTTTTGTCTTCCCATACACGCCCAAGAAGCCTAGCAGGTTCGCGCAAAGGTTCTTCGTCACGTGCATCACGTCGATCAAAGAGCGGACCTCTAGGTCTTTCCAGTAGGGTAGGTCCCAAAATATAGATTTCTTCTTCCACATGGGTGCGTGTCCTGCAACGTCACTCGGAACAGATAGTCTGTCGGGCGATTACTTTTAAATCATTTACCATAACAAGTACGTGATCACCGGTACGCTTGGCGGGCTTCTTCCGGTGATCTGCCTCGCCTTTGAAATGCTTGCCTTTCTTTCGACATTGATGGTTAGTCGGAAGAAATCGACGATGGCCCAGGTACACATTCTTCCTGCATTTGTCCAGGTATATACTTTCGGAGTCAGCTAAATAGTGCGTGCATGCGTGGTATCCCTTGTTTGTCTGTCCTGAAAGGTTACTGAGAGCGGGCCAATCATTGATGGTTACAAACAGCAACACGTGCAGGTCAAATTCCTCCTATCTGTGCTCATCCCACATACGTACACTGAGGGAGTCCTGGACTAGGGGGTGTCCGGATAGCCAGACTATCATCATGGTCGGACTCCAAGACTATGAAGATACAAGATTGAAGACTTCGTCCCGTGTCCGGATGGGACTTTCCTTGGCGTGGAAGGCAAGCTTGGCGGTTTGGATATGTAGATCTCCTACCATTGTAACCGACTCTGTGTAACCCTAACCTATCCGGTGTCTATATAAACCAGAGGGTTTTAGTCCGTAAGACGAACAACAATCATACCATAGGCTAGATTCTAGGGTTTAGCCTCCTTGATCTCGTGGTAGATCTACTCTTGTACTACCCATATCATCAATATTAATCAAGCAGGAGTAGGGTATTACCTCCATCGAGAGGGCCCGAACCTGGGTAAAAGCATCGTGTCCCTTGTCTCCTGTTACCATCCGCCTAGACGCACAGTTCGGGACCCCCTACCCGAGATCCGCCGGTTTTGACACCGACATACACCGTTTCCATTCCACGGCTGTAAAATTTCTTCAACTAATGGCCTTAGGTACACATCAATGTCGTAGCCGGGTTGCTTAGGGCCTTGGATGAGAACTGGCATCATAATGAACTTCCGCTTCATGCACATCCAAGGAGGAAGGTTATACATACATAGAGTCACGGGCGAGGTGCTGTGATTGCTGCTCTGCTCCCCGAAAGGATTAATGCCATCCGCACTTAAACCAAACCATACGTTCCTTGGGTCACGTGCAAACTCAGTCCAGTACTCTCTCTTGATTTTTCTCCACTGCGACCCGTCAGCGGGTGCTCTCAACTTCCCGTCTTTCTTACGGTCCTCACTGTGCCATCGCATCAACTTGGCATGCTCTTTGTTTCTGAACAGTCATTTCAACCGTGGTATTATAGGAGCATACCACATCACCTTCGCAGGAACCCTCTTCCTGCGTGGCTTGCCGTCAACATCACCAGGGTCATCTCGTTTGATCTTGTACCGCAATGCACGGCATACCGAGCATGCGTTCAAATCCTCGTACGCATCGCGGTGGAGGATGCTGTCATTAGGGCATGCATGTATCTTCTGCACCTCCAATCCTAGAGGGCATACGACCTTCTTTGCTGCGTATGTACTGTCGGGCAATTCGTTATCCTTTGGAAGCTTCTTCTTCAATATTTTCAGTAGCTTCTCAAATCCTTTGTCAGGCACATCATTCTCTGCCTTCCACTGCAGCAATTCCAGTACGGTACCTAGCTTTGTGTTGCCATCTTCGCAATTGGGGTACAACCCTTTTTTGTGATCCTCAACATGTGATCGAACTTCAGCTTCTCCTTTTGACTTTCACATTGCGTCCTTGCATCGACAATGGCTCGGCGGAGATCATCATCATCGGGCACATCGTCTGGTTCCTCTTGATCTTCAGCAGCTTCCCCCATTGCAGCATCATCGGGCACATCGTCTGGTTCCTCTTGATCTTCAGCAGCTCCCCCCGTTGCAGCACCACCGTATTCATGGGGGCACATAATTGTCATCGTCCTCTTCTTCTTCGTCGTCTTCCATCATAACCCCTATTTCTCCGTGCCTCGTCCAAACATTATAGTGTGGCATGAAACCCTTGTAAAGCAGGTGGATGTGAAGGATTTTCCGGTCAGAGTAAGACTTCATATTCCCACATTAAGGGCATGGACAACACATAAAACCATTCTGCTTGTTTGCCTCGGCCACTTCAAAAAAATTATGCCGCCCTTAATGTACTCGGAGGTGTGTCTGTCACCGTACATCCATTGTCGGTTCATCTGCGTGCATTATATATAATTATGTGTTTCAAAAGTAAGAAAATCAAACAAGTATCTATCTAAAGTAAGAAAATCAGACAAGTATCTATCTAAAGTAAGAAAATCAGAACGAAGATAAGAACAAAAGGCTCCCCACGATGGTGCCGGCGACGAGATCGCGGGCGATCGACGGCAGTGAAAACGGGGATGGGGCGTGAAGGACCGCTAAATCTAGACAAATCTCGGGAAAAATGGAGCTCCGTGGTAGAGCTTTGAGAGGAGAAAGCTTAACTAGTGTGGCTCAGACATTTCGTCGAACACCTCATGTGCAAAGGAGGTGAGCTAGAGCACCCAAGCCCTCCCCTCGCCGGCCAGAAAAACAGAGCACTGTAGAGTGCTCTGCCGCGGCGATGGGTATATATAGGAAACTTATTTGTCCCGGTTCGTGGCAGGAACCGGGACTAAAGAAACCCTTCTGTACCAGTTCTAGGCATGAACCGGTACCAATGGCTATGGGCCAGGAGCGCGGCCTACTGGTCCCGGTTCGTGCCTAGAACCGGGACAAATGGATCCAGACGAACCGGGACCAATGCCCACGAGGCCCCGGCCGGCCCCCTGGGCTCATGAACCGGGTCTAATGGCCCCCATGGGTCCTGGTTCGTGAAGAACCGGGACTAATGGGCTGGCCAGGCCCGAACGAAAGCCCTGTTTTCAACTAGTGTTGTTAACTTGGTTGCAGTTCACAATAATTATAATTACACTTCTCTTTAGTTTACTTATGCATTAAACATGTTAATCCTGCAACCTCACAAGGCAATAATCAATTCATATTGCTTTTGTTTCATCCCAGGTGGCTGAGCTGCGCCGAGGGGAGAGGTGTACAAGAAGCGCCGAGGGGAGAGGGGGACGGAATCAGTGAATATAAGAATGGGTCTACAATCCCTATTCTTTGTCTTATGTACTTCCTTTTATTTTCATTTGCCATCCCGTGTCCCGCAGATTGTTATTTTTTTTCTAGCAATACTTTTGTTAGTATGTTATCGAGTGTCTACTCATCCCACGTCACCAAGCCTAGTAACCTTTGTTTTGTTTCCATTTATACATGCCCGATCTGGAGCTTGACCGATGAATGGCAAATTTTTATAGGACAAATTGGTTAAAGTTTGCCATGTGTATCCGTGATTTCTTATACAAGTTTGGCATGTTATCCACAACACATGGCAAAATTCTGAAAATGTTGGGGGGCAGCGCCTCGGCCCACTGGGCGAAGCTACGTTTTGGTAAAATCGGCCATGGCAACTCAGCCATGATGTTAAAAATAATGGGTCTTCCTTTGTACCGGCCCGCCTAGGTTTGCTACTGCACCTCCTCCACTCGCCTCAGCCTCAACATAGCTCTGCATTGATTGCAACCAATTCCTTTAAAAAAATTGCCCATCCCTGAAAACAATTGCAGCTTGTTAACTTGGTTGCGGTTCGCAATAATTATAATTACACTTCTCTTTAGTTTACTTATGCATTAAACATGTTAATCCAGCAACCTCACAAGGCAATAATCAATTCATATTTCTTTTGTTTCATCCCAGGTGGCTGAGCTGCGCCGAGGGGAGAGGTGTACAAGAAGCGCCGAGGGGAGAGGGGGACGGAATCAGTGAATATAAGAATAGGTCTACATTCCCTATTCTTTGTCTTATGTACTTCCTTTTATTTTCATTTGCCATCCCGCGTCCCGCAGATTGTTATTTTTTTAGCAATGCTTTTGTTATGTATGTTATCGAGTGTCTACTCATCCCACGTCACCAAGCCTAGTAACCTTTGTTTTGTTTCGATTTATATATGCCCGATCTGGAGCTTGACCGATGAATGGCATTTATAGGACAAATTGGTTAAAGTTTGCCATGTGTATCCGTTATTTCTTATACAAGTTTGGCATGTTATCCACAACACATGGCAAAAATCTGAAAATGTTAGTAGTGGGGCATTTAAAAATTAAAAGAAATGTTTTAAATAACGTGGCAATTTTGACACATTAATTTTTTTTAAAAATCATATGAAAAATCAGTTTTTTTGTCTACTCAAACATGGCATTTTTTAGAAAAAAGTGCATTTGCGGACATGACATTATTGTAAAGTTACATGATACATGTCTGACATATTATCATGGCAAAAATCATAAAAGTTGCTTAGTCAAACAGGACATATTAGCCTAATATTATTAGGTAGTGACCTTGCCATGACCCTACCATGTAGACCATGGCAAATTTGTTTAGCATCCTATGGCAGTCTATTTCTTCTAATAGCACGGCAAATTTACTGTTTTACAATCAAATAAGCACAAGAAGACAAATTCAGATCGCTACAGAGAAGACATGATGCTTAATGATTTTTTTGAGTTGATAGATATGATGCTTAATGGCTAATTTATTTGAGTTGAAGGGAGCCTAAGAATCTACAGCAGTCCACCCTCAGAGCTTCTGGGGAACATCCAGGAAGAGGTCCAACTAATCTTAAACTTAAGATGCTATATGCATGAGATGTTACACAAGCACCAGCACCAACATCACCATATCAACATGAGCATGTATATGCTGTATTAGCGAGGTAAATAAATAACACTACCTTAGCTATCTCTGCTGCAGAATGCAATGAATTCCCATCGAAATAATCTATCCATCCTAGAAAACAAGTGGAGCTTGTTGTTAGCTTGGTTGCAGTTTGGAACTACTGTTCTCTTCTTTAGTTCTAAATTAAACCTGTTAATTCAGAAACCTCACAATGAAATAATTAATCAAAAATCATGTATAGCATGCAATCAAATCCAACTCCTGCCAACTAATTAAAATGCTTCCTCCGAAAACTTGAAAACAACCGAAAAGGGCCAGCTAATTGTTTGCTGTGCGGCGATTTGAAAGGCGAAAGAAAAGAAAAGGCGCAAACCAAATCAATCATCATATCTTTTTATCATTGGATGGAAGGAATGAACCATGCCGGCGGTGGCCAGTTCCGGTGCTGCCCGAGGCCCTGGACCTTCTCCGCCCTGCCATCCTTGAGGTTGAACACCCCGACGCCACTCTGATCATACGCGTCATTGCACGGCCCCACATCATTCTCGGTGTAGTAGACGCAGCCGGCCCTGATCTCTGGGTGCTCCCTCGTCGACACACACATCGAACTATTCACCCCGACGAACAGAGCGGCATCGCCGATGTCATCTGTTTCCTTCCACTGCTCGCCGTTGGCATCGAGGATCTGCACCTTGAAGGAGCATGTCCTAAGACGACCATAGTATTCGTCCATGATCTCCTTCGAGTCCTCGAGCACCACCATCAGCCTCCCGCCCGGCGCCGCCACGAGGTACTTGCGGCATGACCACGGATCGCCGTCCGCATTGGGCAGCCTTGGCGCGACCACCGCGCTGGTGAACATGCCGGTGGCATCGGGGCTTTGCTCCCACACCTCCACGCCGCCCTTGTAGGTGATGGAGTAGAACTTGCCGTTGTAGTATATTGCGTCCTCGACGCCGTCGCGCGAGGGCGCCAGCCTCCACTCGCCACCCTCCGCCGTGGCGAAGGCCGGGACGCCGAGTTGCGGTGTGGTGATCAGCATGGCGGCGCAATCAGAGACAATGACCTTTCGATAGAAAAAGTGACGCATCAGGTCGGCACGAATCGTATACGTCCCAACTGGCCGGCGGTCGCCCCCGCCGGGGTACGGAGGACCCCTGAGGAACTCTTTTTGATCGACCATCGTGAAGCCACCCCACTTCTCGATGAGGCCGGGGATGGTGGTGATGGCCGGGAGCGCGCACCGCTCCCCGGTGACCGGGTTGACGAGACGCAGCCGGGCCTCGTTGTCCGCGGTGACGAGCCAGCAGCGGGAGGAGGATCCCAGGACGACGTGGTCGGCCCACGGGGCGCGCGCGGTGGCGGCGCCGCGGTCAGAGAGGGAGAAGAGCGTGGCGGTCTCCGGGGTGTCGCCGGGCAGGACAAGCCACGGCGCCTCCGGCTTGAACGTGGCGCGCGAGGTGTGGAAGACGGCGGCGAATGACAGGCGGTCGAGGAGGCTCAGCCGGCCGTGAATGTTGGCCAGCATGTCCGGCGGCAGCGGCGGCGGCGGCCATTGGTGGTTGGTTTCGCCGCACTGCATCGCCCGCAGAATTCGGATCCGATCCGATCGGATCGCCTCTCCTCGTTATGAAGAAGTAAAACCCAAAAGCGCCGACCTTTTTTAACCGACTCCCTTGAAACTGAAACTGCAACCACGGCAAAGTCTGAACCCTGCAAACTAACAAGTTGTCCTGGTAAAACTTATGCTGTAAATATAAGCTGTCCTGGTAAACAGATTATGGGACTTTTTCACAACGATATACACGGTTAATTTCGTACTAACAAGTTGTCACCGCAAATTTGAAACAACCAGTACCAACTTAGCAGAATTCCAACTTGGTTACATGTAGCTCAATATGAACTAAAACCTCGACAATAATTGCGGCACTAAGGTAGTATTATACTAATTTAAAAGGCAAGAAGGAAGTTGCAAACCAAAACCCGTGGGTTCATTTAGTTATGAGATCTCTTCCTCAGAAATGTGCCCTAAGAGTGGTACTCGAGTACTCCACTAGAAAAGCTCTTCTCCTCCTGCCGGTGCCGCCGTCGGTCCGCCCCATCTCTGTTGGCCTCTAGGCCATGGAGGTGCGGAGGATCTCAACCCCCCTCCTGCGTGAGAGATCCTGTTCCCGTTCTTGTTAGATTCCACGTCTTGGTTGGGGTTGTGTTGCGGCGGCGATGTCCCTTAGTAGAAATAATGTCTCCCACGTTTTTATCCCCGTCCAGATGATGTGTCTAGCATCGCCAGAAGGCGTGAGAAGGTTTGTCTCCATCGGGTCTCGCAGAATTTGGTCAGTGCTGGTCTTGGGTGAATCTGATTGGATCTGGTCTTTATTCGTCTTCATTTGGGTATTTACAGGTTTGATGCTTCTGATCAACGATTTTCTTCATCTGCGATGGTTGCTACTGTAGTGCGCTGGTCTTATGGGGCCTTAGCACGACAAGTTCCACACTGCTTACTACAACACGGTTTGCCAGACTCCGGTGCTTATAATTGTCACTAGGTGGTCAACGGACATGGTCGTAATATTTGTTACCTCTATTTTTCTTTATACTGCCAGGATCGAAGATGAATAGGTTGAAAGTTTCTTGAAAAAAAAAAGAGTGGTACTCGAGCAGCGATAGAAATCGGGAATGACGTTCGTATGATTCCTTTCGATAATCAAGGGGAACAAATGTTGTTGCTTAACAAAAGAGAAGAGTAGTGTGAATAGTTGCTTGCTTAACAAATGACCTCATCGCGGTGGCTGGCGAGGGACAGCGGCATCGAGCGGAGGAGCGTGGTTCTGCAGGGGCTGCGCGGCGCAACTACGACCAGGGCGGCGGGGCAATGGCGTCCTGTTGCGGCGGGGCGGGTGGCTGCAAGTCGGGGGTGCGACAGAGCGTACCTGCGTGGGGTCCTAGCGGTGGGCTTCCTGACACAGATCTGGCTTGGGAGGGCTGATGTGGGCGGCTACCTGTGGGTCGCATGGGTCTGCCATTGCTAGTGGTATTTGGTGCTGTAGGTAGCTGGCATGGGGGCGTGTGCCTTGGCGGGGTGGTCCGGCGGCGTCTGTAGCTGTGGTGACCTTGTATAGGGGCACGTGTGGTGCAAATCGGTGCAGTGACGGCGTTTGGAGCTGGTTGTCGTGCCCCCACCGGAGGCGCTGGGTGGAGGTGTAGCGGGACTCCTACCCCTGGTTCTAGGCTAGCGGCGTGGCTGCGAGTCGGGGCTTGCGCTCGGGCAGATCATGACGGGGCCCGGGGCGAGTCGGAGTTCCTACTCCGGGTAGGTACGCTTGTCTCGATCCAGGAGGTGCCTGTGGGCGTTGAGGTTCCTCTCCTCGCGGGTACAGTCTACAGTGGGCGTTGGTGGTGGTGAGGACTGTGCTACACTGTCATGAAGATCTGCGTCAAGGGACACGGCCATGGCGTCGTGCAAGTGTGCTCAACAACGGCCGTCGGTAGTCACGGGGTGGTGTCTCCCCTGGTCCACCGGGACCGGCTGGATATGCAAGCGTGGATGCCTCCTACTTTGGAGGCGTCGGCCTATACTATGTGGCTGATGCTTGGGCTAGGAGTGAAAGGTGTCGCCTTTTACTCCTCCTACCATGGCGGGTGCACCATGATGTGGGCGGTTGTTGGAGTCTTGGACATGGGTACCTGGGTGGCGCCCCCCATGGCAGTTCGCATGGTTGGCACTCCGGCGGGCACAATGGCGGTGGTGATGGCCTTTCCTCTTGGTCGTGTTGGCAGCGAGAGGTGGTGCAGCGGGTGGCTCTTGCACTCTCTTTCTCTGACGGTGGCGATGCCCTGATCCGGATCTGGAGTTCTGTGCTCCTCGCGCTGGCCGTGGAGACCTCGTGGTGACGAGGGGGAGCTGCCAAGAGAAGGCTCCGCACTTTGTCACCGACGACGGAGAAGCTCACGGGCATCGTTATCTTCTTGAAGACGTCATCGTGGTGCTCCTCTCTGTGTTCGGGTTCCGGGTGAAAATCTTTGTCTTGTGTGGACTCGGCAATGGCGACGCTTAGTTCTCTCTCCTAGGGGTGATATCGTGGAGCTTAGGTGTTATAGGTCTTATTGTGGCGTTGTTCTTTGTTCATCCTATACTATATTTCCATAGCGTAGTCATGTGCATCCTACGTGGTTTTGTTTTCCTGGGATCGGTATTGTTTTTTTTTTTTTTTGAAAGATCTAGTATCAGCTTAGGTGTTATCGGTATTGTTTGAGGACCACCCTATCCTTGTATCGTTCCTTCGTGTACTCTATTTGATTGTTGTTTTATATATATAGCAAGTCGAAAACTTGTTTCGAGAAGGGGCGTTTTTTTTATTTGAAAATGTCACCTGTATAGAACTATTGTAAGCATCACAAATTTCTTTTTGGAAAATATGAACAGATCAAAATTCTATACGGACTGAACTTGGAACTAACAAGCACAAACAAGACATACAATGCATGTAGTTGTCTCCAATCAGAAAGTCCAGCGTACTTTACTGATATTGATTTAAGGGCGATTGTTGCTGCATATAGTACATGACTAATTAATTTACAGCCTATAGGGAATTTTGAACAACAGTAAAGTAAAAGCTGGACAGGAAACAAGCTTTCTAGGTTGCATTTGGTGGCATATAAAATCTGCAGATGATAAGCCAACGGAAAGTTGAAAGAATCCTCTTCAAAGGACAAGCTCTGGAAATTTCAAGGTACGGAAGATGCTTCCGGTTGGCATTACTATATATCTGGGAAGTCATTTGTGAATATGCACAAGAATCACACGCATGCACAGAAGTTCAGTATACCATTTGTCCATTACAAAAACCTGTGTTCTTTCCTAAGTTCTTGCATATTAAGATACGCAGCTTCGTGTACTTGCATATTCTCAGAAGGTTGGAATCATCAAAATCATTGCTAGGATGACATACATAAGTTTATCAGCAGGGTACAGCCACACCATGTCTAGCTTGGAGATGCTTAAAAGAAAGTCTGAGTTGCCTAGTATGCTCAGTGCCCCTAATTGTACCATAATTCACCTCATCTAGCTCTCAAACCCAAATGTAGATTCGTCCAGATTTGTACTACAGCTCAAAGTGCAGATCTGTGCAGCACCAAAGCACCAGTAGCACATGCATAAACTGTATTAGAGGGCTAAAACAAGTGCAGCTTGTTGTTACCTTGGTTGAAGTTTGGAATTAACCATTATAATTACTAACCTCTTCTGTTCAGCTCTGAAATTAAACCTGTTAATCAAGAAGCCTCACAATGATATAACTAATTAATAATCTTTGTTGCAAGTATCATAACATCAAATTAATATTATTAATAATTAATTAATATTCTTGTTGCTTCTGCAACTCTTCTCAGGAAACGGCCCATCATATCTTCATGAGATCTATCATCATCTCTCTTTTGTGAAGATCGGTGCTCTAGTGGGCTGGTTTGAGCGAGGTCGTTCACCATGCTTCTCTTCCGCTCAAGGATATGTGGCATCATTAGTCTGGGTTGTTCCAGTTTAGTGTAATTAAATTGTGGCTGCATTTTTGTGAGGATTCGTCCTTTTATCCTCGTGTTATTGGCTTGTATTTTGGATACCTTTAATAAAATACATGCAGCTCTTCTGCATGGTTAGAAAAAGCATCAAATCAAGTCAAAGAATTAAACATCTTCCTCAAAGAATTTAAAAGCAACCTAAAATGGCCACCTTTGCTATATCTTGCAATTTGTAGGCACAAAAGAAGCTGCCAAAATTGTATTCTCAAATCATCTGTACTGCACAGTAAATCTGTAATGCACATAAATTTCAACCTTGCAATTTAACCCACCCCAAAAAGCTACGGAATCAATCATGTTATCTACCTATCGTGGGATGCAAGGCGTGAACCACTCCAGTGGCGGCCAGCTCCGGTGTGTCCCGAGGCCCTCGACTTGCTCCACCAGGGGCGGAGCCAGGATTTCGGTATAGGGGGGGCCAAATTGAGTTCATAGAAAAACTCTCTAGAGCGAAAAAAATAAATACCATTCTACTATAATAAAAATGTGCCACTTTGAGGCTATAAAACTATGGATACGTTTGAATTAGTTTAAATTTAGCTCTACCATTATCAATAAGATGAAAAAAAATTGCGGTTTCATCCCAGGAAAACCTAGCTACTTCGATGTAGGTTATAAAGAAGCTGTCCCCTCTCTGGCGACACTTAGCTTTTTTTTAGGATTGGCGACACTTAGTAAATCAATCCATAGAGTGTTTGAGGGAGCTTTCTATATTCATAACTGCCAAATTGGAAGTTTCAGAAATAACATCACAACACAAACAAAAGAACTAAATCTGATGTATAATTTTGATACATAAAAGAACTCTAATCTGATGTATAATTTTGACAGGTACAAGAACTAAATTCGCTTATAGAACTACCATCCCAACACAAGAATTGAGAGAGATCAATACAGTAATCACTAATGTTGCTGCTAACCTGGTCGAATTATTTGGCCGGACCAAAGAATTGACGAGGGCAGCCTGAGGACATAGCTCGTCGTCCCATCGCGGCACATGCGATTTAATCTGATCGCAGGCAGGGAGGGGGGAGGCGGCATCGGCGCAGGGAGGGCAGTGGCGCAGCGCTAATCACACACCTGAAAGAGGAAAAAGCCTAATTACGCATGGGCCTGGGAGACTGACCGAGGAAGCAATCTGTCCACGTGTGGCCTGTCTCATGGGCTTTTGCTTCTTTGTGATTTCACGCTTCTGTCGGGAGGGGCCGAGTACGTGCAACTATATGAGTTTTCAGCAATTAGTCACGGCCTAATAAACATTCCTTCGATCGTTAGGGGGGGCCAGGCCCCTGCTCGCCCCCCCTTGGCTCCGCCACTGTGCTCCACCCTGCCCCCCTTGAGGCTAAACATCACGACGCAGCCGTCGGTGGCGTAGTAGATGCAGCCCGCCCTGAGCTCCAGGTGCTCCCTCGTCTACACACACAAGCAACCCATCGTCCCGACGAACAGCTAGGCGTCACCGATGTCGTCTGTCTCCTTCCACTCCTCGGCGCCCCTGTTGAGGACCTGCACCCTAAAGGACGGTAACGTCCGGTCACCCATTGGCTCCCTGAGCACGATCATCAGCTGCCCGCAGGGTGCTGCGACAAGGTACTTGCGGTGGTCCGGGCCGTCCGACAGCAGCTGCAGGCTCGGCGCGACCACCGCGCTCGTGAAAACTCCGGGGGCATCCACATCCCGCTCCTCCCAGACCTCCAATTTGCCGGAGTACGTGATAGAGTAGAACCTGCCCTCGTGATGGATTGGATCCTCGATGCCGTTGCGCAAGCGCCACAGCCTCCAGGAGCTAGCAGCCCTCGATCATGGCGACCGGCTCAACGCCGTCGTGTGCGAACCTCCACGTGCCGCCCCCCGCTATGGCGAACGCGGCGGCGCTGTACTCCGGTCCTGTTATCAGCATGGCGATATCAGCGGAGTCGGAGAGAACGACCTTGCGGTAAAAGAAGCGGCGCATCGCCTTAGCTGTGAACCTCATGTTGCCGATGGGGTACGGCGGTGGCACCCTTTGGAACCACTTCAAGTCGACCATGAAGTGATGGCGCCCTTCATCAACGGAGTGGCAGATCGTGTCGATGGCCGGGAGTGCGCGGCGTTCGCCGATGACCGGGTTGACGAGGCGCATCTGGGCGAAGGCGTCAGCGGTGGCCATCCATCCGCGGGAGGATGATGAACCCAGGACGCGGTGGTCGGGGCCCGGGGCACGCGTAGCTGCGGCGATGCGGCCGGCCAGGGAGAAGAGTGTGACGGCGTCCGGGGAGTCGCCTGGCAGGACGAGGCACGGCGCCTCCGGCCTGAACGCATCTCGTGAGGAGCGGAAGACGGCGGCGAAGGCGAGGCGGTCGAGAAGGCTCAGGCAGCGGTGGATGTTTGCTAGCATGTCCGGCGGGAGGACGGCGACGGCGGCCATTGCTCGATCCGGCCGCACTGGAAGGATCGATCGGGGATGGAGAGGATGATCTGCGTGGTTGAATTGGAGATCAACTGCTAAACCCTTCATCTAAAAAAAAAGTTGCTAACCCTTCATCTAATTTTTTTTGCTAACCCTTAACGACTTTGGCTCTCTCTTTCTCTCTTTTTTCTTTGTTGAGAAAATTGGTTATTTTCATATAAGTTTTTATTAAGGAAAAATCATCATGACAACCTTTATTGATTATGTGTAATAGTTACATCGTGCACGAGGACATTTACAAGAAAATCAGATGGCTGGGCGACCTAACTGTGATCATAAATTCATAAGCAAACTTCTACACTACTATAGTGTACGAATCTTAAGTAGGACTAAGAACATCAATCGTAACCGTTGGTCTTTTAAATCCAACGGAGAATATCAGCAGAATTTGCATGAATGGTACACTGCTGCTACCTCTACTGTGTCCTAGAACAATCATGTGCCGTTTCTAGGGAAAAAAAGCTCATAACTAGCCCCGATGGGCCGTCTTACCACATGACCACCAGATTGTTTTTTTTTTACCCAACACCGTAGAACAATTGTTCTATGGTAAATATATTAAAAATTAGTATAGTACAAATATATTACAATCTCCCCAAGGGAGGAAGAAAACATGAATGTAACTAGCCTATGCCTGCTCTAGGTAAAACACTCATGATTACAGGTGAT
This sequence comes from Aegilops bicornis, assembly GCA_021605145.1. Taxonomy (NCBI): domain Eukaryota; kingdom Viridiplantae; phylum Streptophyta; class Magnoliopsida; order Poales; family Poaceae; genus Aegilops; species Aegilops bicornis. The sequence continues at coordinate 882,654,847 of CM038670.1, forward strand.
GTGTTGTCCACTGATCCAGCCTGGCTTCAAACTTGCCCTTTATCTTGTGTTTCAGAAGTTTGAGATCTTGTTTAAGGTAAAATCTCCAGGATTGAATGGACTGTGGAATTGCTCAGAAGATCTTATTGTTTCTCTGAATCCAGATATTCCAGCAACCAAAATGAGGATCTCAATTGCAAATTGCTTTGGTAAGAGGGCCGAAGCCAGAATGGTATACTCATACACTGATGTACCTCTTTTCCTAAGTGGCAGCAAGGAATTCCAACAATCTTGCGCGAAGTTACAGTCCCATAGCAAATTCATAGTGGTTTCTTCTGCTTGTTGATTGCAGTTAGGACAATGAATGTCATCCAGATGCATCCCTTTTCTGAGAAGGAGAGCTCTAGTGTTGATTCTGCAATGGGCCACTAACCAAAAGAAGATTTTGTGCTTAAGCCTACTAGACCTTCTCCAAATAAGACTGAAGAAAGGATGCTCATCATGTGGATCCAAAAGAAGTTTATAAATTTGGATTGCAGATATCTTGCCAGTATTCCCAATGACAGACCACTTATCCTCTATGTTTGGAAGTAAAGTGGGCTCTAGAGCTTGGAGTTGATTGTATTACTCATAAGCGGGCACAAAGAGAGGCAAGTGGAAATGTTCAGTCCAATCATTCTCCCCAAAAAAAGTTTGAACCGACTGCTCATCATTCAGAGCAAAGGAGTGAAAATGTGGAAGGATATATTGCAGTTTGTGTTCAATCCAAGTATCTTTCCAAACAAGAACAGTTTGCCCATTGCCAATAGTGCACCTGCAAATCTTCTTAAACTCTTCTAGGAGACTAATGTGTGATTTCCACCAGAAAGATCCCACAGCATGTCCAGCTGGAGTGACTGAATGGTAGTATTTCTCCCAGATTAGATTAATCCAGGGTACATCTTCTCTGTTCATAAATTTGAGGAGGTTCTTCATGAGGAGAGCCTTATTGTGGAGAGCAATATCAAGAATACCAAGGCCACCTTGCTTTTTTGGTAAGCAAACCTTTGACCAAGCAATGAGTGTTGTTCCTCTATCTTCCATTCCAAATTTCCTCCAGAGAAAGTTTCTCAGATATTTATTGATCTGCTCAATCACACCTATTGGCAGAGCCAAGGTACACATGAATAAGATTGGCAATGATACAAAAACAGATTTGATGAGCAATAGTCTTCCATCATATGACAGCATGGTAGAACAACCAGAGAGCCTTCTCTCAATTTTTTGCAGCATAGGACTATGGTTTTCAATTTTTGGCTTAGAAGTTCCAAGAGGAAGACCCAAATAAGTGAATGGGAATTGAACTTGTTGACACCCCATAATATTGAGAAAGGGTTGGAGTTGAGTTTCAGGAGCATTGATTGGCACCATGAAGGATTTCTCATAATTAACCTTAAGGCCAGTAAAAGCAGTGTAATGAAGAATGAGGTTTTTGACTTGAGCAAGTTGTCTGGCATCAGCAGGCAGCAGCCAATATGAGGATTGTATCATCAGCATATTGGATCACAGGAAAATCAGGGCAAGCTTGACTACTAATGGGAGCCTGAATTAGGTTCTGATGCATGGCTTCATTAAGCATTGATTGGAGAAGATCAGCTGCAAGTACAAAAAGCAGAGGAGAAATAGGGTCTCCTTGTCTGACTCCCTGTTTACAGTGAAAGAGTTTCCTTGGCACTCCATTGAGCAGAACAGAGGAAGTTCCTGATGATAGCAACGTTGTGATCCAGTTGATCCATCTACTTCCAAAACCTCTAGCTCTCAGAATAGCAAGAATGGCTTGATGGTTAAGCAAATCAAAAGCTTTCTCAAAGTCCAGTTTGAGTAGGACAATAGGCTGCTTAGATTGGTGACATTGATGAAGATATTCAAAAGCCCATCCCAGACAGTCATGAATAGTTCTGCTTTTGATGAAGCCATATTGATTGATGTGTACAATCATGAGAATCACAGCCTGTAATCTATTGTCCAAGTGTTTGGTAATGACCTTGATAGTGCAATTGAGAAGGGAAATAGGTCTGAAGTCACTTGCTGTCACTGGATTATCTTTCTTTGGTATCAAAGTGATAAAAGAGGCATTGATACTCTGAAGTGAAATCTTCCCATGGTAGAAATCATCAATCATCTTGTAGAAATCAGGGGCAATTATAGTCCAACAAGCCTTAATAAAATCACCATTAAAACCATCAGGCCCAGGTGCTTTGTCAGAAGGCAGGTGCTTGATCACTGAGTCAATTTCTTGCTCGGTGAAGGGGGCATCCAAATATTTTAAGCCCTCAACCCTGGTAATGAGATTAACCAGATTTAGAGGGTCTGAAATATCTCCAGTTTGACCCAATCTATATTTAAAAGCATTCCAGAGAATTGCAGCTTTTTCATGATGTTCTGTCATTTCTACACCTTGATCATTGTACACGCATTGAATGTAGTTATGCCTGAATTTGATGGTAGCCTTAGCTTGAAAGAATTTTGAGTTTTCAGCACCAAATTTGACCCATTTAATGGTTGCTCTTTGCCTCCAGTAAAACCTTTGAAAAGACAACAGCTTGAGCAAATGTTCTTTTAGCATATCCCTGCCATTCTGTTCAATATCTGTAAGCACTCTATATTCCTCAAAAAGATCCCACATGAAAATTGTTGGGGAACGTTGCAGAAAATTAAAATTTTCCCTACGGTTTCACCAAGATCCATCTATGAGTTCATCTAAGCAACGAGTCAAGGGAGTGAGTTTGCATCTACATACCACTTATAGATCGAAAAGGAAGCGTTCAAGGGATGGTGATGATGGAGTCGTACTCGGATCACCGATGACCAAAGTGCTGAACGGACAGCACCTCCGCGTTCAACACACGTACGGTACGGACGACGTCTCCTCCGTCTTGATCCAGCAAGGAGGAAGGACAGGTTGAGGAAGATGGCTCCAGCAGCAGCACGACGGCGTGATGATGATGGAGTGACAGTTCTCCGGCAGGGCTTCGCCAAGCTCACGCGGAGGAGGAGAGGTGTTGGGGAGGGGAGGGGCTGCGCCTTCAATTGTGTGTTGCAGCCCTCCCTCACCCTCTATTTATATGGGAAGGGAGGAGGGGCCGACCCTCTAGATGCATCTAGAGGGGCGGCGGCAAGGGAGGGCTTGCCCCCAAGCAAGGGGCGCCCCCTTAGGGTTCCCCCCTCAACCCTAGGCGCATGGGCCCAAGGGGAGGGGGTGCGCCCAGCCCACCAGGGGCTGGCTGCCTCCCACGCAGCCCAAGTGGCCCCCCGAGAGGGGTGGCCCCTCCCGGTGGTCCTCCGGAACCTTTCCGGTGGCCCCTACACAATACCGATATGACCCGAAACTTTTCCGGTGTCCGTTTGGCAACTTCCCATATATAAATCTTTACCTCCGGACCCTTCCGGAACTCCTCGTGACGTCCGGGATCTCATCCAGGACTCCGAACAACATTCGGTAATCACATACAAGTCTTCCTAACAACCCTAGCGTCACCGAACCTTAAGTGTGTAAACCCTACAGGTTCGGGAGACATGCAGACATGACCGAGACGCTCTCAGGTCAATAACCAACAGCGGGATCTGGATACCCATGTTGGCTCCCACATGCTCCTCGATGATGTCATCGGATGAACCACGATGTCGAGGATTCAAGCAACCTCAGATACTATTCCCTTTGTCGACGGTATGTTACTTGCCCGAGACTCGATCGTCGGTATCCCAATACCTCGCTCAGTCTCGTTACCGCAAGTCACTTTACTTGTACCGTAATGCATGATCCCGTGACCGGACACTTGATCACTTTGAGCTCATTATGATGATGCACCACCGAGTGGGCCCAGTGATACCTCTCCGTCATATGGAGTGACAAATCCTCGTCTCGATCCGTGTCAACCCAACAGACACTTTCGGAGATACATAGTGCACCTTTATAGTCACTCCGATTACGTTGTGACGCTTTGGTACACCCAAAGCACTCCTACGGTATCCGGGAGTTACACGATCTCATGGTCTAAGGAAGAGATACTTGACATTGGAAAAGCTCTAGCAAAAGCGAACTACACGATCTTTGTGCTATGCTTAGGATTGGGTCTTGTCCATCACGTCATTCTCCTAATGACGTGATCCCGTTGTCAATGACATCTCGATGTCCATAGTCAGGAAACCATGACTATCTCGTTGACCAACGAGCTAGTCAACTAGAGGCTTACTAGGGACGTATTGTAGTCTATGTATTCACACGTGTATTACGATTTCCGGATAATACAGTTATAGCATGAATAAAAGACAATTATCATGAACAAGGAAATATAAAAATAATGCTTTTATTATTGCCTCTAGGACATATTTCCAACAGTCTCCCACTTGCACTAGAGTCAATAATCTAGTTACATTGTGATGAATCGAACACCCATAGAGTTCTGGTGTTGATCATGTTTTGCCGCGGAAGAGGTTTAGTCAACGGATCTGCGACATTCAGATCCGTATGCACTTTACAAATTTCTATGTCTCCATCTTGAACATTTTCACGGATGGAGTTGAAGCGACGCTTGATGTGCCTGGTCTTCTTGTGAAACCTGGGCTCCTTGGCAAGTGCAATAGCTCCAGTGTTGTCACAGAAGAGTTTGATCGGCCCCGACGCATTGGGTATGACTCCTAGGTCGGTGATGAACTCCTTCACCCAAATTGCTTCATGCACTGCCTCCGAGGCTGCCATGTACTCCGCTTCACATGTAGATCCCGCCACGACGCTTTGCTTGCAACTGCACCAGCCATCGCTCCACCATTCAACATATACACGTATCCGGTTTGTGACTTAGAGTCATTCAGATCTGTGTCGAAGCTAAGCGTCGACGTAACCCTTTATGACGAGCTCTTCGTCACCTCCATAAACGAGAAACATGTCCTTTGTCCTTTTCAGGTACTTTAGGATATTCTTGACCGCTGTCCAGTGTTCCTTGCCGGGATTACTTTGGTATCTTCCTACCAAACTTACGGCAAGGTTTACATCAGGTCTGGTACACAGCATGGCATACATAATAGATCCTATGGCTGAAGCATATGAAGGAAATATGCCCTAGAGGCAATAATAAAGTTATTATTTATTTCCTTATACCATGATAAATGTTTATTATTCATGCTAGAATTGTATTAACCGGAAACATAATAATGTGTGAATACATAGACAAACAGATAGTCACTAGTATGCCTCTACTAGACTAGCTCATTAATCAAAGATGGTTGTGTTTCCTAACCATAGACATGTGTTGTCATTTGATTAATGGGATCACCTCATTAGGAGAATGATGTGATTGACATGACCCATTCCGTTAGCTTAGCACTTGATCGCTTTAGTATATTGCTAATGCTTTCTTCATGACCTATACATGTTCCTCGTAACTATGAGATTATGCAACTCCCGTTTACGGAGGAACACTTTGGTACTACCAAACGTCACAACGAATCGGGTGATTATAAAGGAGTACTACAGGTGTCTCCAAAGGTACTTGTTAGGTTGGCGATTTTTCGATATTAGGTTTTGTCACTCCGATTGTCGAAGAGGTATCTCTGGGCCTTCTCGGTAATACACATAACATAAGACATGAAAGCATTACAACAAATGAGGTAGTTGAGAGATGATGTATTACGGAACGAGTAAAGAGACTTGACAGTAAAGAGAGTGAACTAGGTCTTGGATACCGACGATCGAATCTCGGGTAAGTAACATACCGATGACAAAAGGAACAACGATATCGTTATGCGGTTTGACCGATAAAGATCTTCGTAGAATATGTAGGAACCAATATGGGCATCCAGGTTCCGCTATTGGTTATTGACCGAGAATGGTTCTAGGTCATGTCTACATAGTTCTCGAACCTGTAGGGTCCGCACGCTTAACGTTTCGATGACAGTTCATTATGAGTTTAAAAGTTTTGATGTACCGAAGGTTGTTCGGAGTCCCGGATGTGATCACGGACATGACGAGGAGTCTCAAAATGGTCGAGACATAAAGATTGCTATATTGAAAGCCTATGTTTGGACTTCGGAAAGGTTCCAGATGAAAACAGGAAGTTACCGGAACACCGAGGGGTTACCGGAACCCCCCGGGGGGTCTATGGGCCTTGATGGGCCATAAGAGAGAAGAGGAAGGGCCGGCGGGCAGCAGGCCGCCCCCTCCCCTCTAGTCCGAATAGGACAAGGAGAGGGGCGGCGCCCTTCCCTCTTCCCCTCCTCCAATCCTAATCCAACTAGGAAGGGGAGTCCTACTCCCGGTGGGAGTAGGACTCCTCCAGCGCCGCCTTTGGGCTGGCCGCACCCCCTTGCTCTTTATATACGGGGCAGGGGGCACCCTGAACACACAAGTTGATCTACGGATCGTTCCTTAGCCGTGTGCGGTGCCCCCTCCACCATATTCCACTTCGGTCATATCGTCATGAGCTTAGGCGAAGCCTCGCGCGGAGAAGTCATATCGTCATGAGCTTAGGCGAAGCCTGCGTCGGTGGAGCATCATCATCGTCCTGCGCCACGTCGTCAGGTCGACGGAACTCATCCCGACACTTTGCTGGATCGGAGTCCGGGATCGCCATCGAGCTGAATGTGTGCGTAACTCGGAGGTGCCGTGACGTTCGGTGCTTGGATCGGTCGGATCGTGAAGACGCACGACTACATCAACCGCGTTGTTATAACGCGCTTCCGCTTCGGTCTCACGAGTGCGTGGACGGACACTCTCCCTCTCGTTGCTATGCCATCACCATGGTCTTGCGTGTGCGTAGGAAATTTTTGAAATTACTACGTTCCCCAACAGATGGCATCCGAGCCTGGTTTTATGCGTTGATGTCATGTGCATGAGTAGAACACAAGTGAGTTGTGGGCGATATAAGTCATACCGCTTACCGGCATGTCATACTTTGGTTCGGCGGTATTGTGAGATGAAGCGGCCCGGACCGACATTACGCCAGACGCTTACGCGAGACTGGTTGCACCGCCGAGCACTAGTTGCTTAAAGGTGACCGGGCGGTGTCGGTTTCTCTCACTTTAGTTGAACCGAGTGTGGCTACGCCCGGTCCTTGCGAAGGTTAAAACAGCACCAACTTGACAAACTATCGTTGTGGTTTTGATGCGTAGGTAAGAACGGTTCTTGCTCAGCCCGTAGCAGCCACGTAAAACTTGCAACAACAAAATAGAGGACGTCTAACTTGTTTTTGCAGGGCATGTTGTGATGTGATGTGGTCAAAACGTGATGCTATATTTTATTGTATGAGATGATCATGTTTTGTAACCGAAGTTATCGGCAACTGGCAGGAGCCATATGGTTGTCGCTTTATTGTATGAAATGCAAACGCCCTGTAATTGCTTTACTTTATCACTAAGCGATAGCGATAGTCGTAGAAGCAATAGTTGGCGAGACGACAACGATGCTACGATGGAGATCAAGGTGTCGCGCCGGTGACGATGGTGATCATGACGGTGCTTGGCGATGGAGATCACAAGCACAAGATGATGATGACCATATCATATCACTTATATTGATTGCATGTGATGTTTATCCTTTATGCATCTTATCTTGCTTTGATTGACGGTAGCATTATAAGATGATCTCTCACTAAAATAATCAAGAGGTGTTCTCCCTGAGTATGCAACGTTGCTAAAAGTTCGTAGTACCCAGACACCACGTGATGATCGGGTGTGATAAGTTCTACGTCCATCTACAACGAGTGCAAAACAGTTGCACACGCGGAATACTCAGGTTAAACTTGACGAGCCTAGCATATAACAGATATGGCCTCGGAACACGGAGACCGAAAGGTCGAGCGTGAATCATATAGTAGATATGATCAACATAGTGATGTTCACCATTGAAACTACTCCATCTCACGTGATGATCGGACATGGTTTAGTTGATTTGGATCACGTAATCACTTAGATGACTAGAGAGATGTCTGTCTAAATGGGAGGTTTTTAATATGATTAATTAAACTTAAATTTATCATGAACTTAGTACCTGATAGTATTTTTTGTTTGTCTATGTTTACTGTAGATAGATGGCTCGTGCTGTTGTTCCGTTGAATTTTAATGCATGAACTCAACTTTCCCAAATCGTACCTACCACGGGAAATTAGAATGATCATTGTAGTCGTGCCTCATAATCTGTTCTAACCAATGCAAGCATGGACCATCTCTACCGTGTCCGCTTCGATCTGCACGATTTTTTTTTGCAGGAAATTCGATCTGCACGAATTAGCATCCAATAGAACTGAGGATTAGACCATTATATTATCAGTAGCAATCGCTTCGGCGGTAGTAACATCTGCTACAAAGGGTAATATAGAGCATGTAGTCGCCACGAAGAATCCTCTCTAATAATTGAAATGATGCATCCACGTTGACTTTGACAAACCCTTTCGCAGCTTCATCCATCTCAGATCATAATCACTCCAACTTTGGCAGCCCCTGCTCGCTATGAGATGTCACAAAGCCATCTAACTGCCATGACACTTCTCTAAATTAATCGAGGGTACTTGATTGGTGTGAGATTGCAGCCATCGAAGCCACCATAGATACCAATATGTAGCCGCCCGGTTAGATCTCAAAGACAAGTGCATTGCTCTCCTCAACCCCCCCCCCCCCCCCCCCCAGATACTGCATTGTCCACTATTTACGTATCTGTATCGACCCGATATTGATACACGTGGTTATCCCCTCACTAGTTCTTAGATCTTGTTTAACATGCATGTGTCCCTTACTTCGTGTAGGTTTGTTCCTATTTTGTTGCTTATGTAGTAGTAGTTCGCTTGCAGGATCCTTTTGTGCGCCTGATTGTCCCACCACGTGAGACTGTATCCGCAGACATCGTTGGACTTTGAGATTCGGCTGAGGGGCAAAGCTAGAACAAAGTCTTGAGATCGGGCACAGCATTGATCAATGTCACGTCGCATTACAGCGGGGGACATGGTGCTCTTCGTTTATCTACCATTTCCTTTAAGAGCTGGTTCTGCATCAAGGACTTAAACCTGAAGAAAGTTGGAAAATTGTAGGTGCCTTTATATTGAGTTGAGCATTGAGGTCGTCAAAGATAAACCATCGATTTTTTAATATGGCGGTCGAGTTGCTGGCTCCTCACGATCATAGATGCCTGCGGTCATCAATGGTGTAATAACTTGCATTACTAACCCCTCATCAAAGTAGCCTTATGTGTTCAACTGAAGGGATGGTGAAATGCCCGCAGGCTGGACATGGTTACCATCACCTATCAAGGTGAGATGCTTCTATGAAGCTAAAGGAAGCCTGAAAGTTGTCGTCTAGACCTACTCCGAATCCGATGATAACACTGCACAAGGTCGTGTATGCTTCACGCCCAAACATTGCAACATAAGTCAGGAACTCAAGATAGATGTGCCATCGGTGATGGTGAGGTAAAAATTGTCGTTGCCTGGGCCCTTCTTGTTATGGACAAGCACGATACCACGAGATATGGAGGTTTGTTTGAAGTATCAGTGCCTTATGAGATGGACTAAGAAAAGAGAGGCTGACCTTCATCAAACTTGTACTCGGTTCAATTGGTTTTTCGAAGGTTCGTCGGCTTTCCTATATCATATAGTGTTCTTTGTACTACCTTCTCAGTTGATGAATAGATTGAAAGTGTTCGCCCAAAAATAATAATAAGATGTCGACATAGCTCATGCGTCAAGTATGACTTGTGTTATCTGGATATATAGGGTGTCTTTGGTTTATTAAGACTTAAGAGAGGGTTCGACCAAAAGTCACTTGGCTTGCCTAGTATTCTCTGTTTTTCTTTCTTATGTTTTAGTTTGATGACTCTCTTAGCCATCTTTCTTTGGTATGAATTACTTTTGAAAATATCAATAAAATCCACAACAGGGTCTCATGGGTTAACCTCTCAAAATAATACTCTCTTGTAGCACAAATATTTTCCTCCTTTTAGCTGATTTTTTCCTAGTTAATACTAGATTGCATTGCAAGAAAACTACCGGTTTGACCTCTCAAGAAAATTACTCTTGTTTAGAACTGTCTTCTCAATTCTGTCTTGTGAAAAGCCACGTGTACTCGTGGCCCAAATATAAGTAGTCTGGCGGAGCAGAGCAGGAGGCCTGGCCTGGAAAGAAACCCCGAGCAGAAAAACCTTATCTTTATCCTATCCCATCCCCAAATCCCACCTCCGGGCGAGAGAGCGAGAGGAGGAAGACGAAGAAGATGCTGCTGGGCACCTCCTTCGCGTCGCCGTTCACCCAGCTCCACCTCTCGCCGAGCCCCAATGCGGCGGGGGCGCGGCCGGCGGGGGCGGGGATGGTGCTGAGGATCGAGGCGGCGAAGCAGCTGACGGGGCGGGTGGTGACGACCAAGGCGAACAAGACGGTGGGGGTGGAGGTGGCGCGGCTGAGGCAGCACCCCAAGTACCACCGGCGGGAGAAGATCAAGAAGAAGTACCAGGCGCACGACCCCGACAACCAGTTCAAGGTCGGCGACGTCGTCCAGCTCCTCCGCTCCCGCCCCATCTCCAAGACCAAGCACTTCCTCGCCGTCCCCGTCCCGCCCCGCGACACCCGCCGCAAGGCCCAGCTCCTCCCGCCCCTCGAGTCCCAGGCCGGCGATGACTCCGCCGCCGCCGCCGACGAGACCGCTGCCTAGTGATGATGCTATGCTTTTGCTTTTCCCTGTTCTCTTCTCTGTTAATTAATCTTCGTTCCCTTTGTGCTCCCCTGTAGACTGAACTTCGATACTACTCGGTACCACTTGGCTCTGAAATTTGTACTTTTTCTTCTTCCTGCAGCAAGAATTAATTGTGTACTATAATTGGTTGCATTTTTTGAGCATTATCTGTTGTTATAATCCCTAGCACAGTGATGTGATTGATGAACAAACAAAAGATTGCACACTTGCTTGTGTTACAGAGTATCTGAAGAATGCTCTGTTGCTCCAATGCATACATCCTTGGCAGTACCAGAAGAAGGAAGCTCCAATTCCAGACTGACATGAACTTGCTTCAGTTTGTCTCAAGTGCAGTTGCTGTAGCTCGCATCTGATGCCTCAACTCAAACATCCTGAATGGCGCAGCTGATGAGCATTCTGGGACATACATAAACTTGTTTGTCTGAACTCTGAAGTATGTCCATGGACATCCATGACAGAAACAGCATTGAATCTGAACGATGCGCGGAGCTCTTGCTTTGTTCCTACGGGCCTCCTGCCTTGCCTTCTTTTTCTTCCTTATAGATTTAGTGCATACAGTTCCAAATACTAGCACATTCCCAATCTCTCTTCAGAAAATACAAGGATTCAGTTAACTAATCGTCGTTCCCTTTGCTATTACTGTTCTTGCTCCCCTGTAGACTGAACTCCGGTACCGTTATGTACCACATAGCTCCGAAATGTGTACTTCTTTCCTCTTGCAGCAAGAATTAAACTCTATTTGATTGCGTTTTTGGAGTATTACTGTTGTCGTAATCACTAGCACAGTGATGATGACTGGTGAACAACCAAACAAACAGATTGCACATTTGCTACCATTACAGTGTCTGAAGGAGGCTCTGTTGCTCCAATGTGTCTTTTGTGTCAGACTTTCCTGTGAAATAGTATGTGTGTTCAGAGTTGAATCAGACTTTGAATGGGGCAAAATTGCTTGCATTGCAGTAGTACATCCTTCCTGCTACTTCCTCCGTCCGAAAAAAACTTATCCCAAACTTGTTCCTCAAATAGATGTATCTAGCACTACATCCATTTGAGGGACAAGCTTTTTCGAACGGAGGGAGTAGTAATTTACGGAGACACTACTTCGGATTCGGTCCAATGCATACATCCTAGTGTTGCCAAAAATTGCTTGCCAAATATGTGTGTTCAGAGTTGAAATATAAACTTGACAAATCAACAACTGTTTCTATTAACCATGTTAAAATGGGGCAAGATTGCTTGCATTGCAGTAGTACATCCTTCCTAATAGTAATCCGGAAACATTACTTCGGATTCAGTCCAGTGCATACATCCTAGTAGCGCAGTAGCTCCTATGCCATACTGACATGAACTTGCTTCAATTAGCTAGTCTCCAGTGCAACTGCTCTCTATCTCGCTTTTGCTGGTGCCTACAGCTCAAGCATCTTGGATGTCGCTACAGACTGCTTGCGTCTATACTGTGTCTTGGAGAGTAAGGCACCGAAATGTTTACCCTGTTTCTGCAGTGGAGTATCTTCCAGCTTCCGGGAGTCTCCATACACTGCAAATGATCATTCCGTGATGACTGTCTCCTCTGATTCGTAAGTAACATATTCTTCTCATGGTGCCGCCTATTTTCGGAAAAAATGTTGCTGCTTGGTTTGGCTGGTATGTTCAAGAACATACATGTCAGACACGGCATTGTTACACCTCTTGCTTTGTTCCTTATGGCCTCCTACATAGCTTTCTTTCTTACATATTGGTCAGCAGAGCTCTCATTTTTGGTAACCCCCTCTGTTTTATAGTAGAACTAGACCATGACGGCGCGCGTTGCCGCGCCCGTCTATTTTGACAATAGAATGATAGTGATATTTCTAAATTAAAGGGTGGTACAGAGCATGAAAGTAAAATTTATATGAACTAATATATAGTTGTTCGCATACAAGTGCATTTGCATGAGCCATATATGTCCAATAAAGTGACTAAGGTCGTAGTGTGATCTAGTTTTGATGATCTAACGTCTTCTCGGGATGCGAGGGCATCCTGTATTATTTCATCAAAAGACAAGTACTCCCTCCCTCCGTAAACTTTTATAAGACGTTATAGATCTTCTCGGGATACGAGGGCATTCTGTATTATTTCATCAAAAGACAAGTACTTCCTCCGTAAACTTTTATAAGGCGTTTTAGATCACTACTTTAGTGATCTAAGACGTCTTATAAAAGTTTACAGAGGTAGTATTTAGCAATTGGATTTTCCAAAAGATACTGTATACATATATCCACAAAGATATCGAATAGATGTGTAGGATGTGAAATTTTACCGGACAGATACCTTAATTGAACAACACCTTTGTAAGAAATCTATTGCGTGAGCTGCTCGCACCCATTCCCTGCAAATAACTTTGTAAGAGAGAACTGTGTGCATTTTCTTTGTATATGCCACTTCCTAATAATTATTTGGCTGCTACTCCCTAGTACCCAAAAAGTTGGCATGTACATTTGTCCCCAACATGTTTCATGCACAATTAGGGATAACAAGCCTCCAAGAATCCTCCAAACCAACAGACCAGAACCAGACCAGAGCACTTGTATTAAATCTGACAAAAAATGGATGAATGTGCTCGTGGGAATAATTATTATAATAGTAACACATGCATATATGGAAATTTCATGAACTTAATAAGGTAAAAAATTAAGGTACATCTGGAGTCTCGAATGTTATGTCGGCAAAACAACCCATAATACATCTTTGTTTAGAAATGGGTTTTGTTTAGTAAGAGGACACCCACCAGTTTTTTTTTTTTTTTTGACATAGACACCATAGTAAAGCCATATAGAGTGGATTATCACAAGACATGTTCGGTGATATGGTGGATGCATATATTCCCCTTACATAAATAGTGATCATGATCTCAGTATTTAGGTCAGGTCAAACATGCGAAACATTAACCTATTTCCCCTCATGACACATGTGTTTAATTATCTCCAGACTTGATGCTGCAACTACAGAGGGAAAGCAAAAAGGACTGACAAACATACGTAATAGCAAGCATGGGCATCTGATGGTGTAACTCTAATATAATATTATAGGTGCTCTTGCTGTTCAACTTCCTGTGCGCATACACTAGTAGAAAAAGGGTCAAACGTGAAGCACAATAGTGCGGTTTGAATTTCAGCCGGCACTAATATGTACACTAGTGCCGGTTCGTATGGCGGCGATCAATAGCACCGGTTAAGTGGCGAACCTTTAGTACCGGTTCATGCCACGAACCGGTACTAAAGAGGCTGTGTCGACTGCGGTCGTGCTATGGCCCACCATCACCATTTAGTGTCGGTTCGCATCAGAACCGGTACTAATGAGGTTATGGCAAGCTGTTTTAGTCCCACCTCGCTCCCTAACAAGCCTTTTACCACCTTAAATATGTTATTTCTCAAACTATCACAAGCACTTGGTCTTCATTGAACTCTATGTGTAGAATTTATGGCATAATATGAGTCTTCATCGGTTTATAAATCGTTGATGACTCATATTGACAATTCAGATTGTACACACAAAGATCATTGATGATCAAAGTATTTTTGATGTTATAAGATCATACTGACAATTTAGACTGTAAAGAAATATAAGATCATGATCTAAATGCTCTTATATTTTTTGCGTTAAGTATGCACCATTCAAAGCGACGCCATCAACTTTCAACCGTTTATTCCTTCATTTGCTATTTTTCATGCATTTAATGATTTGTTTTGAAAACTAAATGACCTGGAAATTGAAAAGCACTACAAATGAACTCTGAAAAAGTTGAAACTTGGCATGATATCATCATTTTACCCATATATCATGTTCAAAAAAGTAGAGAGGGTTACGGCAAAAACTTGATGCACTTCGTTTACAAACTGGACAATCTCTTTCGAAGTATTCGGGTTTATGACGAAATTAAACTCATCTGTTACAAAGGCATTTAATTTTTTACCTTATTACAAGTCCAGACTTTTTGTGCATTCAAGATGCACCATTCAAGCTGCTAGGCGGGAGGTTCTTAAGTACCGTTCCAACTGCTAGGCGGAAGGAGCTCTTTAGTACCGGTTCCAACTGCTAGGCGGGAGGAGCTCTTTAGTACCGGTTCGTGACGAACCTTTAGCACCGGTTCGTGCCACGAACTGGTACTAATGAGGTTGTGTCAGGTAAGGGTGGGGCCCCACGAGCACCTTTTAGTACCGGTTCATGGATGAACCAGACGTAAGTTGTTTTTTAGTCCCACCTCGCCAAGTGAGAGGGACTAGGAGCGGTTTATAAGCCACGAGTGCAGAGACGATGAAGAAGAGGCTCAATGCTCACGTTGCTTAGCTTCAAGCCTTCAGAATACGGTAGACTTCACGGAGCTATGAGCAGTGCAGTTTACTCTATTCATCTAGGATTGAATCAAATTAACGAGCATTGCACCTCTTTTTTATTTTTAATAACTTATTACAACTCCGGACTTCTTCTGTTATGGCAAAAACTAATTGCACGTCGACATTTCTTTTTTTTAAGTTATAACTCCAGACTTTGACCATCAAGTTTTGCAGAAAAGAAAAAATAGCAGAAAAGAAGAAAAACTATAGCTGAAAAGAAAAAACTATATAAAAAAACTACTCAGAAATAAATAGAAGAAAATAAATATAGCAGAAAAGAAAAAACTACTCAGAAATAAATAGAAGAAAAAATAAAGCAGAAAAGAAAAAAATTATATTTTCTATTTTTCAATCGTTTACAAAATGACCGTGAAATTGAAAAT
The DNA here is from genome assembly GCA_021605145.1 of Aegilops bicornis. Taxonomy (NCBI): domain Eukaryota; kingdom Viridiplantae; phylum Streptophyta; class Magnoliopsida; order Poales; family Poaceae; genus Aegilops; species Aegilops bicornis. The sequence goes on from CM038670.1 coordinate 882,670,292, forward strand.
CACTATAAAATAAACTCTGAAAATGTTAAATTTTGGAAAACTAGATGAAAAACTACTCACAGATAAATAGAAAAAAATAAATATAACAGAAAAGAAAAAACTATACAAAAAACTACGCAGAAATAAATAGAAGAAAATAAAGCAGAAAAGGAAAAAACTATAAAAAAAATTGAGGCGCTGCCCTGTGGGCCTGATAGGCCACAGGTGTGTAATTACAGGCCTTAAAGGCCCAGCAGACTCAGGTGGCAGCTGTGAGAGTTTAGGCCCACAAGCCTGCTATATAGAGGAGTTTGAAGGTAGCCGCGGCTGGGTTTATAAACCAGTGCGGCTGCCCTTCGCCAGGTGGGACTAAACTGGGTGGCGCTGAAAGCCTTTTAAGACTGCCGAGCCACCACCGGCATTTAAAGATCACCACTTAGTACCGTTGGAGCCACCAACCCAGTACTAAAGGCCCGCTTCTTCCCGCCTCTTGGCTCAGCCAAAGTTGGCCTTTAAATGCAGTTGGTGTGGCCGTACTAAAGGCCTCCTATATATATACAACACTTACGTAAAATTTCAGATTACATCTCCCCACTTCTTCGCTCGCTCCAACCTCTCATGACGCTTGGCCGCCGAGTCCCGTCGTCGCCGCCGCGCTTGTCGCCGTCGTCCGTCGCCGCTTCGCCGCCGCCGTCGCCTTCGCCGCCGTCATCGCCCGCCTGCCGCTTGCCGTCGCCGCCACGTCGCTTGCCACGCCGCCGCCATCGTCATCGCGCCGTCATGTCCGGCCCAGACGCATTTCTCTCGCTCTACGCTCAAGCGAGCACTGCCCAGACAACGCCGCCGCTTCGCCTTGAACGCCGGGCGCCCCTTTCAGACGTCTGGCGACGCAGCGTCTGAGGTCAGCAGACTGCAGTGTAATGATACGCATGACACACAGACACACACATATATACACACATACACACACATATATACACACACATACACACACACATACACACATACACACACACATACACACACACAGATTTTTTTACTTATTTTCTGTTTTCTGTTTTTTAGATAATTTAATTAGTTTTTATTTAGTTATTTATGTGTGATTTGTACTAGTTGAATAATTTATTTTTCTAGTATATTTTTAGTAAGAATATTGTCTAACTAGTTTATTTAGTTATTTGAGATTTGTACTTGTTGAATAATTAATATAACTAGTTTATTTTTAGTAAGAAAATTGTCGAACTAGTTTATTTCGGTATTTGAGATTTGAACTAGTTGAATAATTAATATAACTAGTTTATTTTTAGTAAGAAAATTGTCGTATCTGAGATTTGATGATCTATTTAAAATATTATTTGTTAATGAGTTTTTCTGTTTATTTAATGTTTTATATATTTTGAGTTTATATAAATGTTAGATTAATGTCGAATGTTAGATGAATATAGTTAGATATATATTTGAATTGGCTAGATATTAATTAATATTAGATAGTAATAAGTGTTTAATGTTTCACCTATATGAACATATAGGAAATGTCATCCTCATTTACCTAAAAAGATTTCATTATGT